>OY292518.1:3194571-3794571 GCA_958496365.1 Subacronicta megacephala
TCGCCTGTGCGGTAAGAAAGGAGCGGGGAGAGATAAATAAATACTTAAAAAAGATACTTATTATTTTATTCTTTACCAACAATGTCTATCTCGAGATAAATCTTTGGATTATTGACTCCGTGTGTAGCGTTACCCACCCCCGCTCCCTTCTTACCGCGCAGGCGATACGCGAGTTAAACGGTCGGCCTATAAATGCTTTTATTTCGAGTGTGTAGTGCAATGGGTGCGTTTCGAACCCGCAGAGAATTCGAACTCGAGACCTTTGACATGGCAGTTCCATGGTCATATCACAAAGCTAACACTGCACTTAGGTTACATTATTACTCCTCTCCCTAACCCTTTGAAAAATAAAGACGTGACGGTATGTAAAAGGGCTCCATACAAATAAAAGAAAAATACTTTTGATACATACCATCATCCATCACGCCTGTATTCCCCGAAGGGTTAGGCAGAGGTGCACTTAATGTACACCCACAGTTCGCCGGTATGTTTAGGTCCCATGTAATAGGGGGCGAGCCTATTGATAGGGGGCGAGCCTATTGATAGGGGGCGAGCCTATTGATACCTATTTATTTAATGTACTTGAGGAGAAATTAAACGTGTTGATAACTCAAACAAGCACTAGATAGCAGATAAACACAGACTCTGAGCTGCATGTTCTATGCGCCCCGGGATACGTCACGCCGGTACCCATAACACTTAATAATACTCTAGCAAATAACAGAATTAGTCGTCAAAGTAATAGCGAAGTGGACATATTTCCTTGCAATTATTTCCTTGTGGGGATAAGCTAGTTGACAATTTTTTTTTTCGTCCTATAAAAAAATTTCATATAAATAGAGCCGAAAAAAAAAATTATTTTTATGGGATGATTCGGCAAACGCCGCCTGATGATAAGTAGTCTTCGCTGCCCATGGACATCTGCTATACCAATGGAGTTGCAGATGTTGAAGAAGAAAAGAAAGAACAAGTTGCATAGCTTTTGCGATGATTTCATAGTTTTCGTTACTGCTAAATAACGAAAACTAAAAAAGCATAAATTTCCAAAAGCTTATAGACACACCATCACGCCAGTATTTTCCGAAGGGCTAGTCAGAGGAGCACAGATCGCTGAAATGTTCACGTACCTTGTTATAGGGGGCGAGCCTGGACAATTTTATAGAATAAACACAGCGGCTCTAAAATAGCCTATTTTGATGAATTTTTAAATTATGATTCATATAACAAAAATTACTTAATAAATTCTAAATATTAATTGATTTATATGAAACTCTGAATGGCCACGTTCATAGGTATATTCCTCTAATTCCACTTTTATTTAATCATTGAGTGTTCTCATGGTTTTATATAAAGCAACCAACTTACTCTCGTAATGATAAATGAGACCACAATTATCTCCAGGAAATGTATCAAATTTTCGACATCACTCCTTTATTGATTCAATATAAGATTAGTTATGCGTTCGAACAAAATCAATTTGATATGTCTAACAAGTACACACAGCTTCCTTCCTAAGACCATAAATCTTGCTAAATAAGTAACACTCAAAGAGACTGATTGATAGAAAAAAAAAACACTTTTACTTTGATTTTTGTGCCCATATGTGGGCAGGTACTAGGTACTTACGCTTGGCAATAAATTCTATGAACAATCGTCATCCGTCTTCGTTACAAGAAATCAATTCGCGCCGTCCCGTCAACAACCTTGAGTCAAAGATGAATTAAGAAAAATACATAGATGGGACATAAAACAGTTAAAGATGATGAGGCGATTATACATACCTACAAACGTATCTTAAATTTTTATAACAATGCAATACACACATAGCAACATTCAAATCAAATCAAATTTATTTGCGTTAAATGTGGTACAGAAGATGTTGAATTATAAATATTTTAGCGGAAAGAAACATTTCGCCATGAATTGTGGCATGTAACTATTGAGGACCTACATATTAAAACGAAAGGTAATATTTAAAGATCGATATTACATAAGTGACCAATATTAATGTACATTTTCTTCGATAATAATAGCGACTGCTACGCTAGAGGTCTTGGGTTCGATCCCCAGGTCGAGCAAAGTGTTATTGGGTTTTTCCATAAAATTCTCAGTAGCAGCTCGGAGTCTGGATTTGTGCCTGGTTAATGGCAATAGGCTCGCCCCCTATTACATGGGACCTAAACATACCGGCGAAATGTGGGTGTACATTAGTACGCCTCTGCCTAACCCTTCGGGGACTATAGGCATGATGGTATTTTCCTCGATTACTTCAACGAAAATGTAGAATCAGGTGGATACTAGTAGGTATAAGTAGTTACTAATAACAACCGAAAGTTACATATACCTAGGTAATGATTCAAACAGACGATAAAATTTCTGTTACCAAAATCAGTCTTCAGGTTATCTCCATGTTTGATAATTCAAAAGGCCCAAAATAAAACGGTGAAGAAAAGGAAGCGGTGAAGTTCATACATGTTCATTCACCTTTATATGAATGGTCACATCTCCCAGCGACTTTTTAGTCTATGCCAGTAACTTTTTCTGACCGCTATTACATAGAGGAACGTAATTCGTTAATGGTTCAGTAATTGCTAGAAATTGGACAACTGCCGGCCATATCGGTTTTGGCTGTCTTAGTGAGTAGGGTGTATATGTGTGCGTGTATGTGTCAAGTTTATGCGATCTTAATTTAGTAGTGAAGTATCTTTGGAGTGTTTGGCTCATTGAGAATCTACAGAAAGGGATACAGAGAAGCTAATTCAAAATAAAATCTTGGAAGTTATCAAAAAGTTATATACCTATGTATTTATATACTCGTATAATATTATACTCTAGTACGCAATGCGGCAATACAATTATTAATCGAATAGTATTAGTAATTAATTATCACGCGCTTAAACGGTGAAGGAAAACATCGTGAGGAAACCTGCATGCCTGAGACATTTTCTTGACGGCTTGTGAAGTCTGCCAACCCGCAGTAGGCTAGCGTGGCGGACTATAGCCTAATCCCTCTCGTACAGAGTGGAGACCCGTGCCCAGCAGTGGGACAATGTTATGGGTTGATGATGATGACGCAATACAAATCTTTACCGTAATAATTTTATAAGATACTTACTAGCTAACCCGTGCCCACTTCGTTAGGCAATAATATAGCCTATGACACTCACCAAATAACGTGGCTTTCTATTGGTAAAATATTTTTTTAAATCAGTACAGTAGATCAAGAGATTACCCCTACAACTTCACAAACTTTACCTGTTTACAATATTAGTATAGATAAGTAAATTATACTTACAATTAAACAGGGTCTATTTTGGTACGAACGTTATTATATTATTATTATTATTTGAAATAAGAACACATCTATTCGGCTGTTCACATCAGCCGCATGCGCAAGAGTCTTCATACATATAGGTAATGGATGCCTGAGAATGGTAAGCGCCGGCGCCGTTGAGGCCGACCCAGAAAGAGGTGGTCTTCGAGGAGTACCGCAATTCCGCGAGGGTTGGTTAAAGGCGGTACAAGACAAGAGTCCGGAGCATCTTGGGGGTTAGGCGGGTCCCAGCTGTGGGACAGCAATGTCGAAGATAAAATGTTCCTTCTTTGGTATTTTAAGAAACAGTTTTGTCAATCAAAGTAATTATTTTTCTTCCATCTTAGGTGGTCTTGAGTAGTACTGCAGTGAGTAGTACAGGTATCGCCAAACTTTACAGCTATTCTAATGACTAATCGCCAGTGCAAAATACACCTTATCTGTTTACGTTATCGCACTTGAATGCAACTTCAGAGGAGACATTTAATTTGGTAAATAGTGACGTAGTTTGCGTTTTATAATTAACGAAGAAACAGATCGGTACCTACATAGACGGCTGTGATCTAAACTAAGTACTAAAAATAGGATGGGAGCTAAATTCACATTCCAGATATCAAGATTGTTTGTTTTTATTTTTGTTTATTAGACTGGAAGTCCTCATTGATGTCCCCAGCCCCTGGGACTTACTGACTAAAACCAACACTGGGGTTTCCTCTCGCTCCTACGTCGGGGGCTACGGGAACTGCACATTCGTCCGCGGCCCAACTCTAGCAACGTCACGAGGCATGCATGATTCGTGAACAGACACAGAGTCTGAATGGAAGCAATGTTTACTCATACAGTCTGATGATGAATTGAGATTGAATTCTCATTCCTGGTAGAGATATTTTGACCGGGATTTGTAAGAGATCCAGGATCTAAGAAACAAGTACAACCTCAAACTATCCACTTTCTCACAAAGCTTTTAATAAATCTGTCTCTCAATTGCGACACTCCTTCAATGGGTGTGTCCCAGTAGTTAATATTTTCACTATACACTCATACAAGTACTGCCCAATTATCTGAATACGTATTATTGACCATCAGATCAATCTATCATTATAATTTATACATTCAACGATCAATTTACTGTAACGAATGTGCGTACGTAAGTGATTCACTTTTACTTTTCAAAAAAAAATATTTCCATTAATTTCTGTACGCTGTTATTTGTATTGATGTTCAGAATGGGTGAAAATTTACTTTGTGTTAATTGAATCGATGTTTAATGGGTTAAGGCTGATGCTGATAGGCCGTGTAATTTAAATTTTATTTGGTTATGGACTATATTATTTGGTTTGGATATATATTAGACAGAAAGCACATAAGAGAAACATGTGACGTCAATTATTGTGTGTGTCATACAAATTCCATACGTTTTGGAGGAAAGGGACAGCGCCTCCCCTCTAAATTCCCACTAAAAACTTTAAACGCTTACCTATATCTTAGAAATTAATAAGTCGATTTAAATTATTTCTTCAGGATTCGTCTTATATTTAATTATATTTTACAATAGACCTGTTATATATTCAATAAATGGTTACAATACGAGTTAACTTAACTATTGAAATTTGAAATTCGCGAGACAAGCAAACGCCTTCATCTTAAAAGATTCCGTGATTTTATAGTGCTTCGATTTTTAAACTCGCAATCGTTATTTCGAATTCCATATTGCAATCGGAAGTCGGCATTCCGAAGTAATTGGTGTTAGTGTTGTTATAAAATGTTAGATAAGGATACAGCATCCTATTTTCTTGCGTCACAAAACCAATCAACAGATAATTGAAAGTGTTTCTTGTTCAAATACACACCAATCGATCTAACCGCTCCTGTATTTAATTTCCGATGTTCACACATCAACGTAATATGATAGATTGTTTCTTATGTAATAATGTATATCACGGTGTGTAGACCACACATATTATTTGATCTGGTTGTCATAATCATTTCAGTGATGAATGTTCTATTGGCAATCAACATTTACATGTACTACTAGCTGGTACCTTCGGTTTCACTCACATTCTTAAGATTTTTTGAGACAATATGTATCATATATCCTTCCCGAAGGTCCAGTTTTTTATTTATTATTATTTTATATTACGTACAGAGTATTTCTTAAAACCTAGTACAGTGTCCCACAAAACTGTACAAACAGTTTGACTGTGGAATCCAATATATTATATAAATATCTTAAGTTACACCATAATATATGTATATATAATCTTTCTTTGTACACACCAAAGGAGGTTTCAACGTAACAAAATAACTGACTTACTTTAACGTTTAGAATCCATTTTTATAATAAGTACTTATATATTTACTTATCATATGAGAGATACGGTCAGGTTTACCTATTTGTTTTTTTAGTTAATTCGAGTAGAACGAAGAAGTTTCGTACCCTGAAGTTTTTGCTTTATCTGTTACATTTTCCACGCCTAAAGCGCTGAACAGGTTCCGAAATAAATTGCATCCTGAGGAAGGAAATTAAGCTACCTTAATAAAAAGTCATTTTTAATTTATACATTTAATTAAGCATTATGTAATTGATGTGTTCGCCTCCTATTATATGGGACGTCAGACATACTGTTAAACTGTAGATCCATTACAATAGTTGATCTATATCTACGTTACCCTTTAGAGATGACATTACCTATGTTTCATACGCTCCTTTTAAGTCGTGGAAACCTATATTTATTTAAGGCATGTATTGACTGTTTTGCAATCGCTCGCTGATGCAAAACCAAGTGCTGAAGTGTGTGGTACCTCTTAACCTGTACCGTGCAGTTAAGAATGGCTCTTGAACACTTCTGACACAACGCAAAGGCTAAATATTGCGTGTATGGTAGGTAGATGACATATACATAATTGATGGCTGTTTGAACAATCAACATACTCCTTTATAAGACTGCAAAAAATATTTTGCCGTTACCCGGGAATAAGAATAATAATAAAAATAATATTTATTTGACAACAAAGACAGGTACATTAAAGGTGTTATAAATTACCCCACTATGTTTTGCTCTTACGAGCGTACAAATATTTTTATGAAGCTAAGAACATTACTATTTTTCAAAAGTACAATCTAACAATATAATGTCAATTTATAATTTAAATTCAAAGGCGGCACAATTGACTTCAAAAAGGAGGAGCTTATCAATTCGGATGTTTATATATTCTTTTGTTTTTATTTTTGTATGTTCGGACATAATATGATAACTCTGTCATTATATGTATATTATTTATAAATTCTTTTTTTTTAAGTCCGACGCCCTTGCCATTAGACTACTGCCGCTGAGATTATTCCCTTATCCCCCCTTCCTCTCTTTACAAATGTTAGGATATGAATTGACTGCCTCATTAGTCTAGTGGATCTAAGTGCGACTGCAACGCTATAGGTCTTGAGTTCGCCCCAGGTCGAGCAGTATTATTGAGTTTTTCTATAAAATTCACAGTTGCAGCTCGAAATCTGGATTTGTGCCCGGTTTATGGCAATAGGCTCACCCCCTATTACATGGTGTGACATGGTCCGCGCTCACCGCTCCTTCCCCACACCTCAAGCCTCACCCCGCGCGTCACTATAAATAGCTCTGCAGACGACGCGCGGGCTTCTTCTTCTTCCCGCTGCAGCTACCCAGTTAAGTGCCGCCCTCTAACGGTCGGACCTCGCCTCGAAGCCTTCGCCGAACCCCTCCCTGAGCTTAACTCACTACCTTGAACTATTGTGCTTTAAATCTTAACCCTAGTCTAAATAAATGTGTATATTTTGTGTTCTGAGTGTAATTTATCTCCACAATTTAGATCCCGGTCGGCCACGTTCCTAAAACGTGTCCACCACGTTACAATGGGACCTAAACATACCAGCGAAGCGTGGGTGTACACTTAGTACGCCTCTGCCTAACCCTTCGGGGAATACAGGCGTGATGGTATGGATATAAAGTTCCGTCCTAGTACTGGAAGTCTATATCGAACTCCAGGCAATAAGAACATTGTATCTTGTTATCTTTTTGTATTAAATTAGTAAAGATTATTAAGTTATATATAGTGAAGGAAAAATACGACCCGAATTTTCAACAGATGTCACTAAACGTCACCTCAAAGACGTAAATTAAAACTGTGAAGGCAAATTTCGACTAGGCGGGTGGGACTCGCAGTGGTTTAGCGGCCATAGCACAGTAACGGCTGGTGTAGGTACTTAACCAGAAGACGCAGGTCTGAATCCTACCCGCAGTCATATTTTTCCTTCGCTCTAGTTGTCAGAAACTTATAGTTATTCAATGTGCTAATTAGGTGACAACATCACGTACGACAAACTATTTTATGTCACTTACAACGTCATTGATATACAATAGGCTCACATAATTCAATGGACAAAATGTTCTCATTGGAATATTTAGAGCGAATCTTGTATTGTTAACTTACTACTTGAAAACTCGCCACACACACACTCGACTTATGTCGCGTGCAACTTACCTATGTAATTAATTATGACATTAATCCTTAGTTTTTATTTAAATACTTATCTACTAATTTTTTACTGCCTCCTTAGTGTAGTACTTATTCGTAAGCATGACTGCTGCCTAAATATCTTTCGGTTTTCACGAGCAAAATGTGTTAGATTTGTCTATAATCTTCATTATATTAAAATCTCAGTGGCAGCTCAGTAGTTTCTCGGTGAAATGTTGATATATCTTTGTTATACACACGTGTATGTTATGTTGGCCACTAACCTATACTTATGTACTATACGAAAATATACATATATATTTATACCTTGAAGAACATCAAAAAAGATGTCTACGAATCAAGTCTTGCTAAAGCCGAAACACAAAAAAGGTTGTATTTTATTCATTCAGCTGCCTTGCGAACTCCACAAACAAATTTAAAAAAAGAATTGATCACAACTTGAAAGAAATAAAAAAAGAAAACCGCCAGCAGTTTTTTTATAACTCGTTAACTGGTGTGAGAACGCTACAGGAAATGTGAATGAAACTTAATACGAGCCGCGGTGTGATCTACCCGATATAACGAGGTTATGTCACGATATTTGCGGGTAACACGATTAAGTCATTATGATTATCACTTTTTTTTCGTTTCATTGGGCTAGAAGGTGCAAATGAGAATAAAAATAATGCTTGTCAAAAAAGTAGGGATTTTTAAATTAAGAAGGGTAAATTATGCCAAAAGAAGTTTTTTTAAACTAAGTCTAAATGCCTAAAGCATTTGAAGACCGCCTTTGTACACTTTTGGACATAGATAAAAAAGTTAAAAAAGGTCACATCACGTGACACTGCTAGTTGTATAATATAATACAATATAATCAAAATTAAGTCATAATTTAATAATGTAATCAAAATCGAAAAATTAAAAGAAAATATAGGTTTTAAAAACTATTTGAGAAAAAAAAAATCACCTCATAGAATTGACAGCATTGCACGAAACGTTAGTCTTATTTTTTTTATTTTACATTGAGATAATATTAAGGATAGAAACAGAAAAGGGTTTTTTTAAGTTCAACCCCAAACGGGATTAAGGGACAATAATGGAAGCCTTTGAACTGATGTTAATAATTATTATACTTGCATCAAATTGCTGTAATAAAAAAACACTTGAAGGCTTGATAGTTTGAGTTTGTGTAAATCGATTTTCTAAGTAAATTATTTCATACGTAATTTATTAAACGTAACTTCACAAAAGTTACGATTATAAAATTACGGTACACAAGTATTTACAAATTCCATTGGTAATAATAATGCGTCACAAAAGATTTATGTTTAGAACTCCGCCAATTGTTGTAACATGTAAGGAAATATTAAATCTGGTATTTTTATTGTGCCATTTTCTCATAAACCACTCATACATATTTCATTGTATTTCAAACAATGAAACATGAGTCCTCATAGCGAGAGGTCTTGTCAAACGTGACCACGGTTGACCCATAACATAAAAAACTCATATATTTACAAATTGCAGAGTTCGCAAACCTTTGGCACACTATACATTATTTATAGTATATACGAAACAAGAAACACGTGTCTATTATTTTTAGTAAAAAAAATCTATGTACAAAATTTCAAAACTGTATCTTTAAAAATGTCAAAGTTATAAGCTTGTTATGTAATCTGGTTATGTGTCGCGCGTATTGCCGACCCTGTAAAGCAAAAGGGAGGGAAAAGAGAAGAAAGGGAGGTGGAATTGGGACTCCGGCGCTCCACACTTACCGTAAATGGCACGTAGACATGCCAGCGTGACACTACTACTAGGTACTACTAACCTAAACAAATTTCCAGGGAGATTCCTGATCACATATGTTTACTTACTATATATAGTTGATTATCACTGAATGGCACCAAAATTTACTGTTCCTTATAAAGAAACACAAGTACATTTATTTAGGTCTCTTTTAGAATTCTGAAGACAAGTTAGAATATTGGGTGTTCGTGTTACACTCTACACTTTATTTATAACTATTTCTAAAGCCGCCCATTTTTTACAATAGCCTTCAACGTTTACGATCCCTGACTAAAAGCTTCAAAGCAATCATTAGCCATTTTCTCATCAGTGACCGAACATGTCATAAGCATAACCGTTCCCACGAATGATTCATTCGTTCAAATTGAACGTCGCAAAACGATATAGTTATTAAAATGTACTTTTCGCATAACAAATACAGTTTGAAGTGTATTGATGGTAGTGAGACCGATTGGATGTGTCAAAGATCGTGAGCTCGTTCACAATAGAGATAGGTTAAGAACACACTGGGTTCAAATGTCATTGTTTTAAATGGCGGAGGCACTCTGGAGGCCCAATTCCTCCCTTAGTTCCCTTCCTTCTGCTTTTCCCTTCACCTCCCTTTTATTGAAATAGGCTTGGCAACGCATCTGCAACTCCTTTGGTTTTGCAGATGTCCATGGGCGGCGATGACTACTTACCATCAGGTAGCTCGTCTGTTCGTTTACCGAATTATCCCATAAAAAGGGGAGTGGTCCACTTTTAAATTCTTCATGATAATATGCTCGTGAGTTTCAATCAATCCGAATTTAATTCCTCATAAAGTTGTAGATATATAAATCATATTGCTTGATATGATTTTCAGACGTATGGAAAGCTGCCGAAATTGCAGCAAGCTTGCAGTATCTGGGTGCCATTGATCGGACTCTATGGTGTTCACTAGGCGCTCGGAAGACAGTATGTAAGTCTTTATGGTTCTTCAGGCTCAGGATATTGATTAAGCAACCTGAATGTTGCGGCTACTGCTGCTAGGTCAGCAGTCAGTAGTCATAGGTTTTCCGGACTCCAAAAATAGACAAACTGAAAACCAAAGATGAGTTGTGTGGACGGAATTACTTCGTCATGGAGCTTTTCAAGATTCCCCACTTGAGAAGCAAATTGCTTATCTTCCTATATTGACGAATTATACTCCTGACAATTACAAAGGTACTTATGGTTATGGACTCATCTCAATACCACGAATCAAAGTTCCACTTTTATTTTGCCACGGCAAGATTATTTATGACACGACAACTTTTTTAGGAAAATTTAGAAGGTAAAATTATTGAAGGAAAGTGAGGAGGAAAACGAGGAAGGGGAAGAGCTAGCTGCAGTTTTATTGAACAAGTGAAGAAAAATTGAGAGAAGAGTAGTATTAAGAGGCCCAACAGAAGGCAGAGAATCGAGAACAGTGGCTAACGCTCCACCAACAAGAGATGAGCTCTTAAATGGAAAGAGAGAGAGAGCGATTATTTATATCCAGAGCTCAGTTTGCATTGTGTTCCTAAAATGTCTATTAGTTCTCACTTTACTCGGCTCATAAATTATAATAAAAGAGATCAGGACATCCAATTCTGTCCAATGATAATTCACATGACTGAGATCCCGTTACTGCGAACAAAATTATCTTCTATTGAAAAGCGATTGCACGCATCTGCCTACTGAGTTATTAATTTATGTATTGAAGATATTTCAAACGATTTATTCATTGAAATGTTATAAAGTTGATACTGTGGTCTTCAGTTTGATTTTGACTCAACTAAATTTGGCTTTCGTCATCCAGCCGGCTGCCTTGCGCATTTGTCTCTCTATCAAAAAATAGTTATTTGTGCAACAAGAGAGCAAAGTCGTTTTTTGCTGCGAGTGCTGATTTTGAATCCTGAGCAAGCGAAGGATTCAACGATTGAATCACGAGCGTACAGAGTGATTCTACAGTTGAATCCTGAGTGTGGCGGGGGATTCAAAGGCACGAGATGCAAAAAATTGTTGCTCTCGTGTAACACACATAACTTTTCACTTCAGCAGCGAGGACACTTACGGAGGAGATAATAAATATTTACAGGTTCAATATCAGTATTATTTGCAGTAAATACCTATTTATTTTCGTTTAAATACAACAATAAGTTAAAAAATCAATAAATTACATTAAAAGACATACTTAATTTTCTTTTTGTAAAATTTCTTTAGTTAGTACGAAATTCCGAACGTGTTTGTCTTTGAGGTCGAATTCAAAATCGGAACTTTGAAAGGGCTGGTCTTTGTCTCTCTCTCTCTTCCTAATGGCGGTAAAGAGATAGAGTGTGAATGTTTCGAATTATATGATTAACCCAAGGCTGAATAAGATATTCGCGGCTTTCTGAAAAAACATTAAAAAAGTTACTTTGTCTCACTCAGTCAAAATCGCATTTTGCTCACTGATTTCAGGCAGCAAAACCTACATGTTTGAGGTACTGAAGTGAAAAATATAATCATCACCATCAGCCCGAATTTGTCCACTGCCGGTCGTAGGCCTCTATAAGTGAACGCCACTCCAATTACTTCTATTAATAAATCTATAATAACATATAAAGAGGAAATATTTGTTTATTGGTAATCGATAAACTCTGAAACAATTGAACTAATTTTAATCACGCTTTCACCCTAGAAAGGACTGATTGTAATAACGCTTTTGGCATTAGAAAGTTACATTATTCCTGTTTAACATTAGCATTATCAGCCTATGATGTTCCCACTGCTTGCGTGCGTGTAGTTGTACACGGCAAGGCGTAGTTTTAGGCCGTTTGTAGGCCGGCCTCACTTCTTTGTTCGCAAAGTTCCATCTTAACTTTTTATTTGATCTGAGGTTCTAGGACATGCCGCTTTCCTGACGATGTTTTCCTTCACCGTTTTGGGAGCAGTGGTGATGAAATAATTTACACAAAGTAAAGCACCTGTCTGGGTTCGAACCTTCGACCTTCAACTCGTAAATCGCGGCCGCCACTACCGCTCACCGCTCACCCGTTTAACATACTTATTCTATATAATATCGTTCGGGATAACATTTGAGATGTTAAGTATTTTGTGACCTTGTAAAACTGTAACTGGATTATTCGCGCAACGGAAATTAATTACGACAAGCACACGCGACAGTCGGCACTCATTGTACAATGAACCTAACAATATGTCGTGTGTTATATAACATACATTGTGTCAGAGAGAGTGCTATCTCGTAATTAATCTGCTCGGTCGCGAAATGAAGTCGCATACCAGAGTATGCAATCTTGTATATTAGCAATGACGGCATGCAATCACCATTTTTATCACTTTAGGACCACCGTGAGTTTGGACGTTGTGAGATGTACCTGTGTCATTATTCTAGTTGTCGTAAGCGACTGACTGAGCTAGGAGTCCTCGATTCGATATCCAGGTCGGGCGAAGTGTTTTGGGTTTTTTTTGTAAATGATAAAATTACACACTTTAAAGACACTTTTACAAGTAGGTACCTAGATGTTTTATAAAGTTCATAGCGCCAGCATTTTCTGACGACCATGACCAAAAACTCAGAGAATCATGGTCTCTTTAAAGTCCACACAGTAGATAGTAATATTAGTTACTAGATATCCGAGTTTTACAATACAGGACCAAATCTGAACAGGTAACCACTAGACCAACGACTGCCTCGTTGGTCTAGTGGTCCCAATCGCGACTGCTACGCTAGAGGTCTTGGGTTCGATCCCCAGGTCGAGCAAAGTGTTATTGAGTTTTTCTATGAAATTCTCAGTAGCAGCTCGGAGTCTGGAATTGTGCCCGGTCAATAGGCTCGCCCCCTATTACATGGGACCCAAACATACCGGCGAACTGTGGGTGTACATTAAGTACACCTCTGCCTAACCCTTCGGGGAATACAGGCGTGATGGTAGGTTATGTTATCTGAACAGGTCTTTGGAAGATTGCAGGATGAATTGCCCAGTGCCTATAAGTTGCAGCTTCAGTTCAGTTCAGTTTTGTGCCCAGTTTAAAGCCCTACACGCACCGCCTAAACATACCGATAAATTGTGGGTCTCACGTGCTGGGTTAATGGCAATAGGTAGGCTTGCCCCTTATAACATGGGACCTAAACATACCGGCTAAATGTGGGTGTAAATTAGTGCACCTAACCACTAACCTAACCTAACCCTTCGCAGAATACAGGCGTGATGGTATGTTATAAATTAAACAACGGATCTCAACATGAGAAAGATATTGGTTGGAACGGTTGGCCTATGTTAAAGCGAGAGGGACCTCCCATGCATATGTAAAGTAAGTGAGCTTGGTGAAATGATTTGTAAAGTAAAAGCGGTGCTAAAGCCTTATCTAACTGGACAATAGCCATGTGAGACTTTCTTGGGAAACCCATAAAGCATATTAACAGCCTTGCCAAAGATTTATGGTGTTCGCAGGGTAGCGTCATGTATGAAACCGATTTTAGGAACGGCGCAAAAGTAGTCATTCTATATGGTGAGTACCGGGGAGATCGTCCGGTAGGACCTCTTGGCGTCTGACCTCCGATCACTCTTACTTTGAAGTATTTCCTAAATCACCCAATTCGCATCACAAAAATATAATAGGTAACCATGCGATAAATTTCAAGCTTAACGAGTAGAGTTATATTTGGAATTTGGTATTTTGTTTATTTTTGTATCTTTTTACATGACATTGACATGTTCATTTACATAAATACAAAACATATAATAGAAATACTGAGCCCAACTAAAATTAATCAAAATGGGTTAAAAGAAAATTGACCTAAAGTACTTTGAGAACTTTATGTAGAACAAGCACCTTCATGAAGATCAGACACCAATTTTATCTTTTGTCTCATTATCTTTTGAATACTTTTATCTCAAAATTACCAACACCTACTTTATTAAATAAAAAAGTAATGCGAGAATATTCTTACATAACAATATATATACGTACACAAATTGAAAATGTCCTCCTTTTTTATAGTCATTAAAAAACAATTTTGATGCTTACTGAAGGCGAAAGATATTTCTTCTCATACCAGAATGATAACAGACATTGATCATTGCTTATGACGTTCTTCATTACTGTAGCTTTAACGATCTTGCATCAAAAACTTCTATACAGAGAATTAAATACTTTCATTCATGTATGAAAAGCATAAAATCACACACAAAACACTTTTCACAGTGCATAAAAGATAGAAATCCAATCAATTACGAGTTAATCGATTTGCATGCGAACCATAAACTATTTGTATGATTGTCAATGGAAACTCCGTGTGGTCTAGTGTGGGACCTCTAACTTGACCTCCGCAAAGGGCAACATTCCGTTGTCGAAGTTCGATGCATGTCAATTGGTGATAAGTCCAAATGAGAAGCGGAAGCGTTCTAAATTTAAAACTTCACTGAAAAGCGCACTGAAATCCAAGCATAAATACTTTTTAGTAGACCAAAAAGTTTTAATACCTACTAAAACTTTTTATAATTCAGTTATATAAAAATGATCTCATTGATTAAGAATCAAGGGATTACTATCTATTTAAACATTGAAAAGATAATATAACCTCTCGATGCTAACTCTAGTTATTTAGTAACATACAAGAAAACTTTGATTTAAAAACAAATTAAAGTGAGAAAACAAAAATTATGAGCAGAAAATAGAGTTATATAGAGAGAGTAAGATTAAATATTTTGTCAATCGTACGAACGTAAAACATAGAAAGCCCATTATAAATAAGTGATTGAATTCTTTAAATTTTTTAATTCATTGAATTGCATCCGCTATAAGCCTCTACTTTAACAAAGCCATAATATCGCCTGCGGTGATGAAAATCTGAAGATATATCACCATTTAGCAAACCAATATGAACTTTATTATTACGGAAGATGTCTCAAAGTACATTGATTCTCAAAATACCCAATAATAAGATAACAATTGTCTTTTGTAAAAGCATTAGAAGAGTTCTTTTATCTTTTACAATGTTGTGATATGCAAATAATAACGTGACCTTCGCGGGTCAAGTTCTTTGGCGTTCCCGATTTGGTGAACAAAGAATGACTGTTATAGTGTACCACAGAGTCCATCACAATCTCTTCCCTGCATCAGATAAGTTTTTGGTTAGTCTACACGACCTGAGCCTGTATTGTATATCACTTGGGTGATATTAAGTATCGAACAAATAAGTAAGTAAAATAATAAAAATGTCAAAAAAAAAACCTATTTTTCCTTTATCGTTTTATTAATTAAATAACTAGCTAACGTGGGTGTACATATAGTACACCTCTGCCTAACCCTTCGGGGAATATAGGCGTGATGGTATGTTATGTCTATAAGACCTGTAAGAGTTTGGAGCAATAAGTCTTTATTGTTCACGTTTCGGCTGATTAGTATCGAAGACATAAATAAAATAATTTGGATTTGCGAAATGAATCGAGTGAAGTGTTCTATGAAATTCTCAGTAGCAGCTCGTAGTTCGGATATGTGTCCAGTTAATGGGAATAGGCTCGCCCCCTATTGCACGGTATTAAAAAAACCGGTGATAGTGTACATTAAGTACACCTTTACCTAACCCTACCGGGAATACAGGCGTGATGTATGAATTAAAAAGAAGGAAAAACTATTACAACACCGTTTTGCATTCCAGGCTAGCACAATATACATGCCACTAACAAGCTCTAAATATACATTCCATATGTAATAAGCTTTCAATACATAACGTATGTAGTCGACGTATGTACATTCCAACCGAGTGCAGTGCTTCGCCACTAACCGTGTAATCACTTACAAGCGACAAAAGCATTAAAGCACGCACGAACTGTTTTTATTCAACACGTCACTATTCTGGAGTGTGCAGAAATATTTGTTGAGAAATAATATTTAAATGGAGCAACAGGATGACTGAAATGAAATCACACTTGAAAAACGAACAAAACTTTGAATAGTCTTTAAAAAATTATGAACGGATAAGACAATTTTGATAAAAATAAAACAAAGGACTGAAATCAAACTTTGAAAATTAATAACAGTTTTGAATTATCTTTTAAAAATCATCCACTAACTAAACTGTGGTTTGATCGCAGTTTCATTCCTATCCTAAAGAAAATTTGGAGACGAGCGGCACTTTTCGTATGTCCTTTTCCGTAATTTTTAATTTCGATCAAAACAAACAGACAAAGATACTTATCAAGAAAGATACTTATAAAGAGGAAAGAATTGTCAGTAATCGATAAACTGAATGTAGGTACTGCACCGATTTTAATATTTATTTAACCATTAAACACCTACATTATTCCAGATTAACATGGGCTATTTATTATCCTGCAGAATGCCAGGATCCTATACCGTTGAGGCTGCGTGCTCTCCAGAACGTGCCTCTAGTAAGTTATAAAAAAAAAACAATTAAAAGAATATTGGCATCAATCGTTACCCCTTTTTGATAGGAAAATCTTAAGTTGTAATCAAAACATTAACATATTACGCTGTATATTATTGTAATACTAATTTGCTCTCCAGAATAAGTCAGCCGGGTCACTAGCTGGCCCCTTTCACCTCACCTTAGCACCAGGCACCTGCAGTTTGATCCTCACGAACCTATTTCAGGCTATTTCCTTACTGGTGAACAAATTAGCCGCATTTAATTGCTGACCCCATGCTATAATGGTGCTACAGTGGGAATACAGACTCACTTTTAATGAAGTGATCACGGTTCGCTCTCTAAGTAGGTATTTGTAGTTTGTTTTTATTGGGATTCGAATTTTGATAGCGCGTTACGCGTAGTGACTTTTGTGCTACGGTTTTTGGGTTTGAAACCTACCTATTGGTCATGTAAATGTTTGTAAAATTTGTATGACCAATTGGTAGTTTTGGTCCGGATGTTTCTGTAAGGTGAAATTTGTGTTTATAAACGTATTCAAAATACGGGAAAAGATAAAAAAATCTAGTTGGATAATATGTATTACAAGGATTTAAAGAAAAAAAATTAGGTAGGTAACTTGGTAACATAAAAAAAATAAAATACAATTTTTTTGGGATTCAGTAAATTTTTTTAAAGGTTGTCAATGTGTTTTACTTTGCCTAAGCAGGCACATCAGCACATTACTTAAAGCCATTATCGTAAGTACCTATATTTTTTAACAGATTAACGTTAGTTCTTGGAGTTAATTTAAAATTTCCATTTTTCAGAAAACTTAACTCCTTTTAGAGAAAGGATCTGTCTTGCCATACTTTGAGATTTTATCAAATCTCAGCATTCGAATATAAATCAATAAACAACAATTTAAATATTCCTAATTTTTTCGTACATAAAGATATTTATTTTATTAAAGCATTTCATCATATCTTGTTCACACTTACTACTTTTTAAATGCTCGTTGACACTTCAACAACACTCGAAGACTTTAAACAAGAGAACTTTCATTTCTCACCGCTATAATAAAATGTGCAGTGATATACGCATAAATACTATTATACATAGTTAAATACATGCACTTTCTTTGTCTATTGAATGTAAGATTTACGCGTGTCGTTACAAACCACGCCTATGAAAACGCCCCTATAGGCGATACGTGAGCAAAAGATCGCTATTCACGTGCAATTAATCGTTATTTTCTGCGATAAGTCGCCACTAGTCATGCGTCTCTTTATGCGCTGCCATAATCGTAATTCTTAAATCAAGACGAATCAATCTTATAATGATTTCTAAGCTGCGACCTTGTACTGATATTTAAAAACATGCAGCCTCAAATTGCAATCACCGAATGACAAGGGTAAACTGTCAAATGAAAGTTACGTCAATCACCGTGATACTTACATGTAAATATTTAATTATCAATCGCAATTTATTGCTAAATTTTAGTGACGTAGTCCCTACTATTATTCGGATCTCTAATATTTTAGCATTATTTTCTAAAACTATATGAAAATATACCTCTCTTAATTTAACTTTCTTACTTTATTGAGTGGTAAAATATAATTTGTAGTCACGACTTAACTTACTTTAAATCACAAATTTAATTCAATTTTATCAAAATATAATAACAAAGCTTCCGCAAGCAGCAATTGTGCGCGTTAACACCAATTAATTGTTGCAGGCGCTAGAATTATATCAATACGCTGTCATTATTAAAATCGCGGCATGAATGGGTGTTTAAAGTTTTGCTAAGTTTTAATTACACAGTATATAAGACTGTTATGTGTAACAATGACGGCAGTATCTCACTAGCATCGCTTAGGTAACCGAGGGCGTGGGCTCATCATAAATCTTGGATGTCGTCAAAATGTAACAATGGCTGGTGGGAACGTACCTACTTGTTTTTCCGAGTGGATAGAGTAGCACCTCCTTGAGGCTTTCGAAAAGAGTATTTACTGTTTTACAGACCTAAAAATACTAGAGTTCTATTTTTTTTAGGGTTTTAAGTACCTAAATAATATCTGCAACTCATGGAACTAAATGCTTATTTTCTTAAGTAGGTATTTTCTCAAGTTGAAGCTTGAAAAATAAATGAATAAGTACCTACTTAAGAAAACAATATAACAGTACAATAACCCATCTAGAAGTTCATTAACACAAACTTATAAAAACTTGCAACAAAAAGTAGTTACAAACGACATCACAAAAACAAACCTTCAACATGTTGACATTAAACATATCAGACAACATTTCTGAGTTATTGTTGCAAAAAATATACTTAAGTATAGTCTGTTTCCCAAGCAATTGCGTAGTATACTGTTATGTTGTGAAAAATAAAATAATAAATGGACACAAATAAGCAATAACCAACATTTTTTTATTTTTTTATTGACATTTTCTGAAAACGAATATACTATAAAAAATAAATATATAATAATTTAAAAATGAATAAAAAAAATGATAAAACGTTATTACTTACTTTGTACAGTTTGTTCGAAATAAGTAAGCCGATCGGAAGTTAGCCGTTCCGAACTACCGCGGTGATAAAATCGTTTAATTAAGTGTTTTAATACATAAATATCGGAATTAGTAAACAAAATAATTAGAAATGTGAAACATATACGACTCTAATTATCTTTACACCGACTCTTACTATTAAAATTTACCACTTCTAAACCACTTGCAGACAACTTCCGATCGGCTTACTTATTTCGAACAAACTGTATTTTCGTCCAAGTTTAGGGTGAATTTTGGTTGTGTGTCTACCTACCAAGAAGTTTTTTATTTATTTGAATATTCTCTAGTACTCATAATCCTTACTGAAGTAACAATCAAGGAAGATTAAATGAAAATTAGGATAAAGAAAATAATGAAAAACCCCCATTATTTCCTTCGATCATCACTTTACTTTATCTTATTTTTTTTGGCAGTTGCTAAAATGAGATCTCTTAATAGATATCTCAACAAGATCTTTCTCTCTCTCCCTCTATCTCTCGTTCTGGGAGTATCATGTAAAACAGTGAACCTTTATTAAATTCAGTTTTCACGAATATCGAATAGGTATCAATTATCATGAGCTTAAACTGTAACGGAAAATATTGTGAAAAAACTTGGATGCCTGAGAGATTTTTCTTTAAGTCGTGTAAAGTCTGCAAACCAAAGTAGGCTAGCGTGGTGGGCTATAGCCTAATTCTGCTGGGTACTCTTTCAGAACGAGAGGGTTCCGAGAGGAGACCCGTGCCCAGCAGTGGGACGATGTAATAGGTCGATGATGATGCACTCAATAAGAACGACCTGGCTTTTCCTTACGTAGGTACGTGATATTAAAACAGTTTGTATATAATGTTGCCAATATCTATTAAAACGAACTATAGTAAGATATTTCTTGTAATAGTATGTAGTGTCTTCCGGCGCGTTGCACAACGAACCACAAACGATCTGTTTTCACTAGAAAGCTGTATCCAATATGTGTAACACGAGAAGAGCGGATTATCTGCAGCCCTGGATATTAATGTAACTGCTAATGAAAGTTAGGGTTATTGAATTGGAACTGTAAGCAAATTTCATTAACATAGCATACGATCACCCCGTTTCTCAGAAGGCTTAAGCAGAACATACCAACATACGATCACGCTTCTTTTCTAGGAAGTGTTAACAGAGGTGTACTTTTTATTTTTGTTGCGAGGAGGAAACCTTCGAAAGGCTGCCGGCGTACTGGGGTGAGGCCGGGGTGTCCGGGATTTTTACCGCACTAAAACCCACCGTCAACATAATGTTGGAAGTTATTCTTCCAGATCCCTTCCTGTGCCACGCATACAGCCCGTCTCAGGGAAGGTAGCTGTACTTCCCTAGCCTATCTCTATGTGGTGCGCACAGCGACACATGACCATTTCGTGTCGCCGTCATCCCTGAGGTCGTTTAATGGACACCCAGTATCAGAGAGAGTGAGGACTCTAGGCGCCCAGGCAGAGTAAAAGTCCCATGTAATAGGGGCCGAGCCTATTGATAGACTAATCATCCGTGGTGAATGGAAGAAAAGTACTTATATATAATAATTAATTATTTATTAAATAAACAAAATAGAATTCATAGTATTTTTTTATTAATATTTTCTATTTCCATGCCATAAAGTCCTGCATCTTTATCTACAATTATCTTATTAATATAAAAAAGATTATACGTTGGACTAAACATTCTTCGTTCGCGGACGGAAGAGAGTAAATCAATGTTAACACTTCTGTCTACAACGACCTAGTTGAACGTCCGATTGCAAGCACTTCACCTATTTTATAACTGCAGACGTTACATATATCCGCCATTATAATCAGCAACACTTTGATCTGTCAATATTAAACTGTTATGACCAGCAGTTCAGGCGGAAGTGAGATAATTGCCGCGCTAATTGCGTTCTAGCAGGTGATACAACGATGTGGGACTATTTACTATATTGTGACGTAATGGAAAGCTCTCGTCGGACATGGGAATGCGAGTACAATGGTGGTTCGTGGAAACGTTGACTAGGTACAGTCGAAGACAAAGTGGTTTATCAGTTTTCCCTGTCTTCTTGTTTTTCTTAGGACTACCTTCTGCTGTTGATAAGAGCAGAAGATGTGGTCATTTTCAGATATGGCCACGACGACCGAATAACGATCTTCTGCTAGACTATTTCACGCAGCTTATTGTATTGTTTCGTGAATAAGTTTTACAATAATTGTCGGTTGGTAAGAATATTACCCAGGTCAGCAAGTAACAGACTAGCTTCATTTAATACCGACCATTTAATATTGCCAATTGTACAATTGCCCTTTTAAAGCATTAGGTACCTTAGTGTTACCTCAACCCAATAATTATTTACCTGACTGTACATTATTTGCTTACGGTGTTAATTGATGTTTTCAATGTGGGTATGATACTAATAAACTTAATGAGAACCTCCTCCTTTTTGAAGTCGGTTGAAAAATACATAACATCACGCTTGTATTCCCCGAACACGAACAGTAAGGCAAGGGTGTACTGATGTGCACATACAGGGTGGAAGGGACACCGACGCACATCCGCTTACCACGAATTCAGTACATGATTATGGACCCCCTTGCATTGATATTTTTCGTCGGTTATGTTTTTGAAAAATCTGCTGTTCCATCATTTGACCGTGTAGGTATTGCACTTTTGTATGAAAAAGCAGATTTTGTTTTTTGTCCCTCCCACCCTGTATATTACGCCGGTATGTTTAGGTCCCATGTAATAGAGGACTAACCTTTTGCCATTCATCGGGCACATATTATATCCAAACTCCGAGCTGCTACTGAAAATTTCATAGAAAAACCCAATAATGCTTTGCCCGACTAGAGACAGGAACCCAAGAGCTTAATAGTAGCCACTAGAGTCCGTGATATCCGTGATGTCAGGGGTGGATAGAAGAAAAGTATATGCTGAGCTGACCCCAAATAAATTGGGACAAGTGTAGGAAAATAATGATGCGTGTGTCTTCTTACGACTATCTACATCTCTACCTCTCTCTTCCTGAATTTTACATATTTTAATGTCAAGAAAGACTTCTAGCCTAGACAGTTTCACAATTCCATTATCGACAACGAAGTTAGATAAATCCGAAATGTATGAAATTGAAATAACCTTTCGATATGCCACGAGATGAAGGTTATTTATGCCAATTACAAAATATTACTAAATATATTTATTTGGTCCTTTGAACTCCCCTGGTGTTAATATTCTCGGACGCTTCTAAACGACTTTGCCCGCTTCCTAGGAAATACTACGGTAAGACAGACTTGTACCCACGATAAACCTGTCATCCCAGAATCTATATATACCTACCTAATCAGGGACAGGGGATTCATATGTAGATATTAAGGTCTTTTTAAATACTCTTAGGCCCCTTCCAAACAGCAATTAGCTCCTTACAAAGCATTAATGACATCTTGAAAGTCTTACAATAAACTGCTTCAGGCTAAGACGTAGATTATATAATTTTAATCGCCCCAATATCAAACGAGGAGACAAATGAGCCAATAAATCAATAATCACAGTATTTACCAATCACAAATCGATATCTTAATCTAATTACCTAAATTATAGTAATTACATTCGTAATAAAATTGACCGCGGGACTAGACAATGAATAATTACAGATCCATTTTTTGATAATACTAAACTATCTGCCAGTAATCGACTTCCTTGCTGGTTCACCAAGTTAATTTAGCCGGCGGCAAAATTAGGAACTAAAATTAGCTTCTGACAAATTTGCGGCTAAGTGAAGCAACTAGCGCCATTGCCGACTGCAATTGTAACTTTGTTGAAACATAACCCGCAATATGTTTGTTTTAAATGCCTTTGATTACTAAATCATAAATGCGAATTGTAATAAATATAAATGTTCGATTTGAATTTATGTAACGGAATTCGCATGTTATATATTAAATAATTGTGTAAGCGTTACATGTGTTAGCCCTTGTATATAAACTCTCTTAATGGAGGCAACAATGCTGATTATAATGATAAAACCTTAACCTTTTTATTGTAATGTTTATCTGAGATAGCCGTTAATGTGCACATTAATAGCGTTTCCATCTTGTAGATTACTTTAACGATAAACAACTGATACTGTAAGAGTTTGGGAGAAATATTTCGACTCTCTGCATAACGTTCGAACCCGCACTGACTGGAGTCGAGTCACGTTTGTAGACGACGCACATTATATCCACTATAAGCTGACCTCTAAATAGATGAGAAACCTCGCACGACTACACATCAAGCTATAAAACTCCAGCTTACGCTGACCTCTGGTATAGGAAGGCGAGATCACCTTAAACTGGATCTTCCTCATGAATCATATACCTATCTACACAAAAATATTTTTTCAAAACCGACTGGTAGCTCCAGAGATTAGCGTGCTCAAACAATCAAATAATCTCTTCCAGCATTGTTATATTAGTATAGATATATATTAAACAAGCATGCGTGCCGTTAGAGAACTACAGCCTAGATGCCCACAACACCTTATATATATATATTATTACAGTATCACTCGCGCGTTGTCATTTGAAACCAGGGGCCGTATTACCACGTACTAATGCCATCATTTTTAGGATGTGAGAGAAGGATGCCGCTCTACAGGTTAAATAGTGGCGTCCCTCTTTCACAACGTAAAAATGAAGGCATTAATACATGGTAATACGGCCCCTGAACTGTAAATTGTCTGTTGCCCAGTTATTTTCAAAGGCCGGCAACGCACTTGTGACTCCTCTGGTGTTGCGTGTCCATGGATGGCGGTAATCGCTTACCATCAGGAGATCCGTCTGCTCGTTTGGCGCGTACCCGAAAAAAATATTTACTGACTTTAACGCTAAACGATGATTTGCCAATTGTGTTCTGATAATGATGATTAGCAAATTATTGTATAGCGATAGAATATTTGGCAATGCGGCGGTACCAACCCGTTTTTTCGTATGTACTTCTCTTCTCTTATGGACTTCCGCATTCCGTCGAAGGGGATGGGGCCAAACAACCCATAGCGGGTGACCTACCAGCAGAACCCGGGTCTTCCGCCTCTCCACTAATTTCTGGGGAGCCAACCAAAGGAACTTAGCAGCACAGTTTTACTACTTTTAAATAAATATACTTACATATTATTATCATTACGTCAATTACAAACGGATATGAATTGTTGAAAGTAAACAGCTAATTTGCATACACCTGATTAGATCTGTATCTATGCGTTACTTCTCAGAGTCTGACAATCGCAGTGAAATCAATTATGTCATAACAATGAATATTGAATGAGTTCCACCATCTTATCATCATCCTGTTAGTGTTTTCCCAATGATGTTGTGTCTGCTTCCAGTCCATCCAGATACAAAACGGTTGTACAAAACCTCCGCAGCTAATGTTGCCAAGTGTCCGGATTTAGCCGGACTAATTTAATAAGGCTTTTGGTCAACCCTGCCTCGACAAAAGATGCCGAACGAAAGCGCGAGAAAAAATGATAAATGATAATAAATATGAATCTGTGCAGATTTTCTATTTCACCCTGTAAAAATCTATTCACATCCTTTTTGAAGAACCCCATGCAACCCCCAAGCATGGAATCGCACAATAGGAGACCAGAGTAGAGTGGTTCTAAGATAATTTATTTCTCATACCATCACGCCTGTATTCCCCGAAGCGTTAGCCAGAAGCGTACTTACTGTACAACCAACAGTTCTGTTCACCGGTATGTTTTAGGTCACATGTAATAGGGGGCGAGCCTAATTTATTTCTCAAAAATAACTATTAATCTAAACTAATATAGATTGATTGTTTGTTTGCATATTGAATAGGCTCTGAAACTGAAATTGAAAAAATCTTTCAACAGTAGAAAGCTACTATCCCTTAAAATGACAAGAAACGTATAGTCCACGTGGACAACTAGTGTAATATAATAATTATAATATTTTAATGAGGTGCTCACGTAATTGTATCTATTTAAATTGATACAGAAATTCAACCCGTGCTTCGTGGGTCATTTATTACACTTGTTTGAATTTGGCGCCTTGTAGCGACTAGGTGGGTTAACGAATTATAAGTCCAATCGTGTGCACTTCCCCCCATTTATTGATTACTATCTCAATTCGTTAAACATACTTGAGCATCCAGCTTCGTTTGTTTTTTTTCTGATGTTGGCAATACTCCTCCGTGACTTTTACAAGATTTTATTAACTGGCAATATTCTTATGTCAGTAGCAGTTACTTTTACAAGTTTTTTATGAACTGTCAATATTCTTATGTCAGTAGCAGTTGTCCATCTTTGCAAAAAAAATTAAGTAAAGTTTTTACATGATTTCAATATTTTTTACCTTGCGTTCCCATTAACGACAAAACGTATCGTAACATGCTAACGCTAGGAACGTTCCTTAGTATATTATGGCGTGCTCGCGGGAACATCAATCGAAGAAGCGAATATTGGTGATATTAATCTGGAAACATCTTCAGATCGCACAATATAATTTATTTAAATTATACTTTCAATTTATTTTTCGTCGGCATTTTGCAATCATTGCCAATAATTTAATTATTGGCAATGATTGCAAATTTAGATACTTATTAAATACAGACTATAATATACAGACAAGCAAACGTTACATATAAGTAGATACTGAATACATATTATGTATTTATATCTCTCATCAAATCGATATGCAGTAATAATCGGAGTCATGATGTAACAGCTAATGAGGCGTACAGTTAATGCAGTCACAATCAACCATATATCCTTGTTTAAACATGAAACACGAATGTAACATGTTGTTCCCACGGCAAATAATTAAGTATTCGCTTTAAGACATTTACTGATACGAGATTGAAACAGTTGAGATTACTTGCATAATAATAACATAACATTTAATTAGGGCAAAGATGACGTGGGCAAAAGGCTTAAATGGGATTGGCCTGGTCACGACAGTCGTTTGCTCAGTGACCACTGAGCAAGAGTCTCCATATAATGCATGTCGTCTAAAGATGGTAGGCGCCATCAAGGCCGGCCTCGAAAGAATTTTCTTTATGTTCTACCTCTGTATTTTTTTATTGTAAAAAAAAATATTATAAAAAAATACATAATACGAAGAATAACTGCCTTTTTAGTCTAGTGGTCTAAGCTCTACTTCTACGCTAGAGGTCCTGGGTTCGATTCCAATATGGAGCATAGTGTTATTAAGTTTCCCATGAAATTCTTAGGATTCGTGTGGATATGTTCCCGATTAATAGCAATTATAGACTCACCACCTACATGGGACTTAAACATACCGGCAAAATATGGAAAACTTTGGAGAATACTACGAGCAAACCTTTTTTTTTTAATTTAAATACAGTAACAGGAACTCATTTATTTAAATCAATGCATATTTTAGTGTGCGAATCGAGCGATCTTAAATTGTCTGGTGATATAACCTACCAAAAGTTGACCTGTCCAAAAAATATGCAACAGTGCAAAACAAATGAACAAAGATATCGTGGGAACTATCAACACCAGTCCAGTTTGGTGTCCACAAATTAAAAAGTGTGGTGTAGAGCTGTGACGATGTACAATCGTGAAAGTTGGTATCGAATACGTCGGTATCGAATAACGTTTGTAGCGCGACGCTCTGATTGACACAGGAATAGGCCCCCGACTGTGTAGCACATTGTGGTGTCGGCGTTCACGCAAACCAACAATACCTTGTAGATTTTACGATTTGTATCACTAATGTAGTTATATAGGGCTGGTAAGAATATGAAAGTCTTTTCGATCGTGACGTGAAAGACACAAAAAATTACACTATGTTTGTAACCGGGGGGCCAGAATCGTCACAGCATTAATGAGTGCAAATCATACATTTTAGTGTAAGAAAAATTCTGCCTTAGGTAGAGTCGAACATGCGTTCCTCCGGTTAAGTACATCGGACGCTTTACCTACTAAGCTGCCGAGATCAGGACGCAAGGTCCAACTCTGCTGATTTTTCTTACGCTAATAATGCCTCTTTTAAACTGTGTAATGATATTGACCTCTCATAAAATGAAGGCACACTCCAAACAATCCAATTACAGCAGCTATTAAAGAGAAAAGATCATAATTTTATGTCCCAGTTGACACCTGTCAAATGTGTCACTTGAGACACGTGATAAATCTATGTGTTGCCATGCGTCGCCAGCCCTAGAGGACTTAATACAAAGAGGTTTCAATGACAATGTAGTGCTGTGCTAACTCGTACCCCATCGGCGAGTGTTTCGGTTAATTTACCTCATAATCTACGATGTTAAGGGCCCCGCTAATGGTATTTATTGTTTAGCATTCTAGGAAATATACCAAGAGCTTTCTTCTAACAAATACTTAACTTCAAGCGTGGTTATGCATAATTTAAAAGCCTTGCCGCTTAAAAGTAGTTATTTGTCCGTTTTCACTGATGATAAACAATCTATTATTATAATTATTTATAATCTATACTATTATTATAAATGGTTGTATATTAAAGATATTAAAAAAATAGAGTAGAGTAGGTACCTACCTATAAACATGTCCCCAAACCCACAAAGGGGCTTTTGGAATTCTTGTTTGTTTATAATATAGGTCGGGTCAAAAACACCTAGTGTCATTCCGATACATTGAGAATTCTATTCTATTCGATTAGCGTTTATTCCAGTGGTCTAAGGCCTCTGAACTGCTTATAAATAATTAATTTTGTTCTATAGTTCTAACTTTTAGAAAGCGCATAATTTTAAAACTAGGGGTAAAAAGTAAGTAGGTACCTATATATTATCTCAATTACCTGAATAAATCAAGAGCTTGACCTCTCTGTTATATGCAAACCCATAGGAACAAGAAATCATCCCTAATGGTTCTGATTAAATTAAAAACGTGTTGGTGTTTTTCGCATCTTCGGGATTTACTCCTGATGCTATTTAAAGCTATTTCATCTACGTGAGCAAAACCGCGTGTAAAAGCTAGTATAAAATATATAAAAACGTCTTTTTTTTTATATTTTTTTTATCAGCCCGGTTGATCCCACTGCTGGGCAAAGGCCTCCCTACCTTCCTGCCGTTTCTAACGGTTTAAGGTTTTTACAGCCCAATCTCTTAAGTAGGAGTCCAGTTCGTCCCGCCAAAAACGTCTTTGCTTAGCCAAAATCTTTTTTTTTTAAGAGGTTTCTATCTTTCGAACACACATTACTAGTATTCTTGTTAACCACTGGAACTAAGCTAAATGCTTGTATTACAAAGTAGTGGGTTCCGTCGGTAGAGCAATGGGTGGGTTTTGAACCGGCAACCACATGATAGCAAGTACTTCGGGCTACCGTCGTTTTCGGATTATACCTACATTCCTGACGTGTTTAGCGTTCAAAACCAAACTTTTCCTAACGTACTTCAGCTACGTCATATCCTTTTCTAAAATCGAGTTTCACATAAAGCCTAGTGTTAAATTAGCCGACATTCTAAGGCTCACATTCCACTCCAGCGTCAGGTCACGTCAGAGTAGGACCTCTTTAAAACATAACGAGCAAAACACTTTCCCACGACTTGAATTGAAAAGGTACCTTGCAACTTACTCAAGTTACCACGACCAACATTTCACTGCTAGTTTCCATAAACAACCACAGTGTAAACAATACTGCTACAGCCTGTTACACCTTGTTGGAAATCTACGTGTAATTGAAGGAGATTTATTTATTCTGTGTACGGTTTTAAATGTTTCGTGTGGTCGTCTAAGGGTCGTGGACGTCGCGGTGCGTCTAAACATGTCCAAGTCACAATGAGCAATCGAAGAGCTATGGCTATGTTTTAAATGTTTTGAAGCTGGTTGATTTTAGAGTTCCTTTTGTAATTTGCAAGTAAACCTACAACAAAATATTTTTTTAAGTATTTCCTAGTTAGGATTTTCTCTCGTATTGTGAGCTTGTATACAAACATACGTAGTGACATGACACATGATACAGACCCGAAGTAAGACGACTCACGACCTTTATGCGCCAATTGAGCCGTCATATTTTTTTTATATCAGAATATTTGCGGGATGACATTCGGGATACATTAAAAACCTTTTAAGTTCTTATCACTTTCTTAAGCATGACGAACTGTACGCTAGAGGTCCTAGGTTAGATTCCAAGGTCGCCCAAAGTGTTTTTCAGCTCGGAGTCCGGATTTGTGCCCGGTTAGTGGCAATAGGCTCGCCCCCTATTAAATGGGACCTAAACATATCGGCGAAGTGTGAGTGCATATTTGTACAACTCTGCCTAACTCTTCGGGGAATACAGACATAATGAATGTCTCTTAAAGTCTAAAAAACACTTATATAAACACTGTGTAAGAAACACACTTATATTTGAACAACTTTACACGTACGCACGAGTACACATCAAGCTATACAAATTCAGTATAGACTGGCCTTGAATAGTGCGGAAAACCTTTACAATGGGAGTTCAGTCTAAACTGGTTTTTATAGCTTGATGTGTACGTCGTGTCAATCAGTCATGTTTATGGCAAACTCCATGACCAAGAACTAAACTGTGATTTTTCATATTTTCACAATGGTCTAGTTACCAACAGATCCATAAAATAATCAACATACACTCGTAAATAGCTCAATACACCAGACAGGAAGAATAACAGTAGGTTTAGTACATTGTAGTTTATACTTTTACAGCTTTCGAGACGCCTTAGAAAACTCGAGTTTTGAGACGCGAACTAAATACATTGCTCAAATAAGTTCGCAGGCATTTCAGTTTGTACATAGAGCTCAAGCTTTACAAATCCAAAATAATTACTTCGTATTGTATTGACTTTCTACTCAGTGAGAGGTCAGCTTATCAAGCTATAAATATCCAGTCTAAGCTGATATCCTTATGTAAGGAAAGCTTACTAGGAGTACAGCCCATACTTACACGGTATAACTGCCCGGTTCAACAATATCTACGGCATATTAATTAAGCAAAACAAGAAATATATATCCTAGGAGCATAACCATTATTGTTTATAACAAAATCACTCACAAATAAATCGTACCGTATTTATTTAGTTTTTCAATCAAAACTAATAATAATTTCTAAAAGGATATTAAGAAGGGTTTCATTTTATTCTTCAGAATGTATTCTTTTCTTCCAAGTGATATTTTGTTTTATTTTGTAACAAACCTTCCCATACTTTGTTACCAAAGTCCGTGTGTATATATTTTAGCAATGTAACGCTTCGGTCTTTTAAAGACTTATCCGTTACACCACCTAAGCTATACAAAACATTCTCAACTAATCTGGCTCTTTCATCTGAAGTCATTTCATTATACAACTCACGTGCTTGTTCAAAATTATCTGCAGGGCTTTCGTAAATATCTATCAAGTCAACCTCATTTTTCTCTATGTAAGATACAGGTCCATTAAAAGAATTAGGGTAGTAATTCGGTATATTTCCTTCATTAAGCTTCACTGGAGGTCTCCCATCTCGATTATAAGTCAAAGTTTCTCCAATTGGACTATTAACATCAATCTTTTCAAAGTTTGCTCCTAATCGATAATACTGAGCATCTCTATATGCCAAACGACGTGCTTCGAAGACTTTGTCAGGCGCTCCAAGAATACCTGGTACAAGATTTCCAGGACAAAAAGCTAATTGCTCAATGTCATCGAAGTAATTTTCAGGGTTCTTACTCAAAACGAATCGACCGAGAGGCCTTAATGGGAAACGATCTTCAGGCAAGAGTTTGGTTATATCAAAAACATCAAAGCCTGCATTTTTGACGTCGTTTTCACTCAAGACTTGAATACTTACTGTCCAACTAGGGAAATTTCCTGTTCCTATCGCATTATACAAATCTCTGTTGGCATAATCGGGATCAAGACCTGCTATTTTCCGAGCTTCGCATGATCCCAAATTCTTGACCCCTACGTCAGGGATGAAATGATATCTTATAAAATATTTCACTCCCTGCTCATTTACAACTTGAAAAGTATGAATTCCGGATCCAGGCATATGTCTATAACCGTCAGGTATACCTGTACCACCAAATATATACATATGAATGTGCATACTTTCAGGCCGTAGAGTTAGGAAATCCCAGAACATGTTTGAGTCGTATAGAAAAGTCTGCGGATTCCTTTTTCGAGAATGTACAAAAGATGGGAAGAAAAGGGGATCTTTTATAACGAACACGGGTGTGTTCAACCCAACTATGTCAAAGTTTCCATCTTCAGTGTAAAATTTCAAAGCGAATCCTCTAGCGTCTCTAGATGTATCTATACCGCCTACTTCTTGAACTATCGGCGAGAATCTTACTGCGATTTTAGTTCTTTTTCCAACTTCACTGAACAGTTTTGCTTTACAAATGTCTTTTATGTCGTGTGTGACTTCGAAGTAGCCAAACGCCCCACCGCCCTTAGCATGGACTACTCTTGGAGCTAATCTTTCACGGTTCAAGTGCGTTATGGAGTCGATAAAAAACTCATGGAAAATGAGTCGTTTATTTAAAGTGCTACTTGCATCATCGTAATTAATTGGTGCTCCATTTGAAGTAGTCATAATGCCGACTGGACCCTGAAAAAAAATTAAAGATTTTTGAGAAAAATACAAGCAGACAGATACTTTATTTTTCCTAGTGCAACATAAAAGAAGGTAGTATTACTTTACAGACATTCTTCCTTCTTGGGATCTTCGGAATTTGATGACTGAATATTTTCATTTCAATCTTTTATGTTGGTTACCAAACCGCTCACCAAACGTAATTTAATTACAGTTGGCAATTCATAGACTCCTAATCGTTTGATCGGTGGAGGAAACTCATGTTCAACGAACCAAATATAATATTTACTCAAGTGCATACCTTAATAACTATGTCAATACTGATGAGGGTTTTTGATGTCCATATTTTATTATTTTTGAATTATGTTCAAACTAGTTGTTCATCCCTTCCAAGAAATCACGTACAGCCCTTCATACAATTTGTCTTATACAACCAACTATGACAATCATTAGTTGTCCAAAAGCCATTAAAAAACCGTCTATCCTTAGAAGACCAGGTCTGATGGCGCCACTTTGAGCAAAATACTGACATTCAACCATTCAGGTAAAACTGGATCCCGTCCCCAACATAATTTGGAAAAGGCTCGAACGATGTTGAAATGTTATGTAACGCCCTTAGCAAATATAAACAATTTATACTTATTTACCGGGCAATATGAAAAGAAATGCGGTCAAAAATTACACAAACTCACCGAAGTTTTGTCTCGGAACCCAACAATTTGTCTTCCAGCAGGATCGTTGTTACAGTCCACCAACATTATGGCGGTAAGCAAACACAGTTCTGTCTTCATATTACTTGTAACGCGAACAATCTTCGATAATATCTGTTCCCCCTCTTTATATTATAGGTACCGACAGGTACTGACCAACCATTGCGTCCTTGCGAATGCCCTAGATTATATAAAGAATTACCTAACCAGAAATAATATGCTAATAAGTTAATAAGCATGTTTTGTGGGCTTCAGTGTGTCTTATTTATGTATATTAATAAAAAAAGACAAACTTTTGACTACCTACTTAAGTAGGTAGTCAAAAGTTTTTGGCTCGCTGCTTTTCGGCTGGAATAGAATAGAATATTCTTTACTACATACCAAAAAACTTATGCCAAGAACAAGTTTAAAAACCGGCCAAGTGCGAGTCGGACTCGCGCACGGAGGGTTCCGTACCATTACGATGTATGACGTATTAAAAAAAAACTACTTACTAGATCTCTTTCAAACCAATTTTCGTTGAAAGTTTACATGGTAATGTACATCAAATTTTTTATTTTTGTTTTATCATTCTCTTATTTTAGAAGTTACAGGGGGGGACGACACACATTTTACCACTTTGAAAGTGTCCCTCGCGCAAACTATTCAGTTTAGAAAAAAATGATATTAGAAACCTCAATATCATTTTTATAACCTATTTTAGACCTATCCATAGATACCTCACACGTTTGGGTCTGATGAAAAAAAAATTGTTTGTTTTTTTCTATTTTTGTGTAAAAATCTTAATGCGGTTCACAGAATACATCTACTTACCAAGTTTCAATAGCATAGCTCTTATAGTTCCAGAGCAAAAATTCTGTGACATACGGACAGACAGACAGACATGACGAATCTATAAGTTGTTACGTCCGTTTTTTGCCATTTGGCTACGGAACCCTAAAAACCATCTCAAAAGTGATCTCTTCAAGGCAACACGTAATATGGGACACAGCTACTGCGCTACGCAAAGTCGCTAAGGTAGCACAATCGAATGTGTCAGCGGCGTCCCTAAAATTCCCCTTCACAAAAAAAAATATGCATTTGCATTGCATTTACAATTCAATCGATTTTTAATAATCATAAAAAAATACTTAGTAACTATGTGACTCGTTAAAAGGAACTCTAGAAGACAGAAATGTAAATCACTTTGTCTGATGAATGAGACAATAATTAACACAATAATAAAATAAATAAATAAATATTGTTCTTTAAAAAAAAAATACTGAAAGTTCTGTGTCCGTCGCATCGCCTCACAAACATCAAACGGAAAAATACCCTTACATTTCTGGGCTCATAAACTCACAATGGTAAGCAGTTAAACTATTTGAAGCCTTATTCTTATATGTACGGATATCACAAACATCTATACATAGAACTATCAACATCATCATCATCAACCCATTACATTGTCAGTGGGACAATGTCGCTGGGCACGGTCTCCTCTCAGTGTGAGAGGGATTAGGCTATAGTCCACCACGCTAGCCTACTGCGGGTTGGCAGACTTCACACACCGCCCTCAAGAAAATCTCTCAGGCATGCAGGTTTCCTCACGATGTTTTCCTTCACCGTTTAAGCGCGTGATAGTTAATTATTAATACGCACATGACTTCGAAAAGTCAGAGGTGCGTGCCTTGGATTCGAACTCAAGACCTTTGACTCGGCAGTCCAATGGTCATATCACTGCAGTATGTGATAATCAAATATTGAATTTATAAAGTTATTTTATAATAATTTAGGACTATATTTCCAGTATAAACTAACCTTGTACTAAAAAGGCTTTCCGTAACATGCGAGTCTAGCTTATAATGAATTTGTATAGCTTCATGTGAAGCCGTCTGTACTAGCCAGGCGGATCGTTAGATCTTAACAAAATATTTATAATGTTTATTTTTTAATCAGTTTTTTTACGCACTCCACAGTTGCACACTCAAAGTGCAATACTGTCGACGGAATATTTTTTTTCAACAATAACACTTCAACTGATAGCATACAAATTAATGCATTTCATTATCACTCACATTATAACCCCTGACGCAAAAACGACTGGGTATTATAAGTTTGATGTGTCTGTCTGTAGCATCGTAGCTCCCGAACGGATGAACCGATTTTGATTTGTTTGTTTGAAAGGTGAATTAGCCGGGAGTGTTTTTAGCTATGTTTAGATATAATTCGGGTTTTTTTTTTAATTTTTAATTTAATACTTACATATTATTTTTTATTCAGCAAAGTGAGCAACGTCCCTCGTACCCAAGAATAGTAGATTTTACGTTGTAGGTATCTCGTAGTTTGTGACTCGGGTTAACCTTCTTAGTTATTGTGTGGGGAATCATCGGGTTGGTCAGAAAAGGCGGTAAGGCATTCGGACTCATACCTACAAAACAGCACTTTCATTCCCTTATCCTATGCTTCCATATAGCACATACCTACATAAAACGGGACTTTCTTTCCCACGCCATTGTCGGGATTGCTTTATAGACGGGATGTTAATGAGGCACTTCGCTGTTGGCCACCCAAAATAAATTTGATTAATTTTTGTGTATTGACAACACTGTAGCGCCTGTCTTTCTTCTCATGTCATTCTAAGAACAATAAAAACTGTTCGTACGCGTTGCAACATATTTATTTCATTTATCCACCTCAATGCCAACACGGACACCGAAACTCCAACATTCGCATCTTCCGCTAGATATAAACAATTGCAAACTGAGTAAAATTTAACAAATATTTAGTGATATTAATTTATACTGTAATTTACTGGTTTCTAAGCATTAGACATTGAAATAAAAAACGGATTTTATCGCGTTTTATTGATATTTTTAATTTCCGACGTGTTCACGACCATGATGGGTCCACCCGTGACCATGGATGCTGTAAAGAATCCGAAACGTCGGTAATCAAAAATATCAATAAATCGCGATAATATCCGTAAAAAGTAGGTTTATGTCAATATACTGTAATTTATTAAGTGTTCATTCTTTATTTACCCTAGCCCGCACGGTTTTGCCCGCGATGATCTCGTTGTGGTCAATACCATAGGAATATCCCATGTTGGACCATATGTTCTTAAGCAGTGACACATCATTGATGCGTGGCCAAATAGACAGCAATTCAAAAAATGATCTAGATCTGACTATATTTGTGACGGAACGGATAGACCGTTCCCCCTGAAGCCTGAAATAATACAAAATGTTTAAGATACACACAATTATCATGATTTCTGGATAAGTTTATATTAATTATATTGCACAATATTACATTATCACTAATTAATAACACTAATTACTGGAATAAAAATAAAAAACGTAGGTACACCCATCATAAAATAATTTATTAATATTTTAATTGCACATAATCTTTAATTTTTGGCTTAATTTGTGCAAAAAATATTAAGAACAATAAAATGTATACAATGTATAAAAATATAACAAAACACACTAAAAACTAACCTCGATTATTATGTTGCTTGTTTTATTGAAACAACAATACCTACTTATTATTTTTTAAACAGGAAACGCGGAATACAAGTCCTCTTCTCTTTGTATTTTTTGAGTAAAGTTAGGAATATTCTTTTTTGCACAATAAAACAAATGCATAATATAATTTTAAAATAATAGAATGGTACACACAACTACATATTAAGCTCTACAAAACCATATTAGACTAACCTCCCATTGTTTTCTCATTTATTATTTTCTTCCATTTATTTTCCAACATATTAGTTTAAATTTTTAAATATTTTTACAAATTTTATAAAAACATATTATTATTAAAACATTCATTTATTATTATTATTATACTGGTTTTGTACAGCTGCTATGTTTAGCCGTGCGTGCAATTGGCGGTCTTATCGTTAACAGCGATATTTAACAGACCTTTGGACTCAAGAAAATAGTAAAACCGATGTCTAGGTAGTCTGGCGTGGGTACAGACGGCTACATGTCAAGCTATAAAAAATCCAGTTTAGACTGACCTCCCATTGTAAAGAATTTCCGTACCATTCAAGGTCAGCCTATACTGGATTTGTATAGATTGATATGTAACCGTACGTATTAAAATAATCTAGATACCCACTTAAGTGGGGTATTCGCCACTTTTTTCGCTGCTTCACATAAATTATGAATTCTGCCAAAATTTTCGATTTTCACCACTATCTGCTATTATAACTATTTTTAAGCAAACATTTTGGCACTCAGTTGTGAATACATTACAGTTGCCGTCGCAATTCCTACCGCCATGAACTTAGAATGTATAAGAACTTATAAAATATTAATTTGACGCCCAAAGCAAGACGGTCTGCCTTAAATAAAACTTACACAGATAAACAATATTTTACCTACACGTTTATTACAATGAAATGGATTTTTTCAAAAAGTTATGTTTGTATGTAATCATTTTAATTTAGTCATCCCAATCATATTTAGTTCTGTTCGCCTGCAAACCTTCCCACAGTCTCGCACTAAGGTCTGAATGAATTTTTCCAAACATTTTTACAGCCCGATCTTGTAAGAAACTGGCGGCAGGACCTAAACTATACAAGATATTTTCCACTAATCGCTTTCTTTCGTCAGTTGTCAATTCATTCACATAGAGTTCACGAGCTTGTTCGAAATTATCTGCCTCATCCTGGTGTATCTCTATTAGTTCAACCTTATCGTCATCTTTATAAGGAACTGGTCCATTGAAAGAGTTAGGATAGTAGTTGGGTATATCTCTTTGATTATCCTTTACGGGTGGGGGACCATCGCGATTGTATGGGAAAGCTTTATGCTGAATAGGACAATTAACGGGTATGTTGAAGAAATTTGCCCCTAAGCGGTGATACTGGGCATCCCTGTACGCTAAACGTCGAGCTTCGAACACTTTGTCCGGCCCTCCGAGTATACCTGGCACAAGATTTGCCGGACTGAAAGCCAACTGCTCAATTTCAGCGAAATAGTTAATTGGGTTCTTATTCAAAACGAATCGACCTAATGGTCGTAATGGATACTTGTCCAAAGGCAACACTTTAGTTACATCAAACACATCAAACCCTGCGTTTTTGACGTCACTTAATGTTAACACTTGAATACTGGCAGTCCAGCTCGGAAAATCTCCATTACCTATTGCTCTATATAAATCCCTAGTTGCGTAATCAGGATCAACACCTGCTATCTTCATAGCTTCGTTAGAACGTAGATTTTTGATTCCCGCGTCAGGCATAAAGTGGAATCTGATAAAGTATTTCTCCCCATGCTCATTTACTACTTGGAATGTATGTATCCCGAAGCCAGGCATGTGACGGTAGCCATCTGGAATACCACGGTCACCAAACACCAGCAAAAACATATGCAGACTTTCCGGACGCAACGTTAGGAAGTCCCAAAGCATGTGAGGATCTATCAAATTGGTCGCTGGATTTCTTTTCTGCGCTCGCACGAATGTGGGGAAGAGAAGTGGGTCATTGTAAACATACATGGGAGTATTAAAGCCGACTATATCAAAGTTTCCGTCTTCAGTATAAAATTTTAGGGCAAATCCTCTGGCATCCCTGGATGTGTCTATGCCTCCTCTTTCGACCACCACTGGAGAGAACCTGGCTGCGATTGGTGTCTTTTTGCCAACTTTGCTAAACAGTTTTGCCTTACAAATATCCGATACATCGTGTAAGAGTTCAAAATATCCGAATGCTCCTCCTGCCTTCGCGTGAACCACTCTTTCTGGTATTCTCTCTCGAACCAAGTGTGTCATACTGTCCATGAAGTATTCGTTAAACATTAACTTTCTGTTTAATGTTACTGTTGCGTCTTTGTAATCAATCGGTGCACCGGCAGCGGTGGTCATCACGGCGATAGGACCCTGGAAATATACCAGCCTTTGAAAAACTTCAAATTCTTTCAAGCGATCATAACGAAGTTATCACCTGCCTTTAATTGAATAGTCTAGTTGACTACCCTTTTTTATAGCCCCATAAAAAGATAAACATACATTGAGCCAAACAACAGAAACAAAATTTTATGGTGCAAAAATAAGGCAGTTGTTAATATTTTAATCGTATGCTTGACAGATCGAACTATAGTAAGTTCGTTCGCCATACAAATTACTCGTACTGATACTCGTAGGAGAAACCATCCCCTCTCATTATTAAACTTTAAGAGCTTATAACTTACAACTGTAATTTATGTCGATTTCAATATTTTTTCAGTATACGAATAGTATTTTTCAATACTGGACTGTTATTTTTAATAAAACAAAAACACCAGTCAACTACCAAATTACAGGACAAGAGACCAACAATTTAAATTTGATGAGCAGGTATTACTAGTCTTTTAAATAAAAAATCAATTGCTCTTCGTTAGTCTCGCTAAAACTTTAGAACGGTTGGACTGATTTGGCTAATTTTGGTTTTGGAATATTTGTGGAAGTCCAGGGAATGTTTAAACGGTGAGACAATATGAGCAACTATGTTTTTGTATTCTTTAGGCATTTTCCATGCAAAGATTATTAAGTATTTTAGTGAAGGAAAGTACGACCGCGGGCAAGATTCGCTTATTCTGCCGCTAAGCCACCGCGAGTCCCACCCACCTAGTCGAAATTTGCCTTCATATTTTTAATTTACGTCTTTTAGGTGACGTTAGTGACAGTGTTTAAAATCTGCTTTTCAACCGACGTGACATGTTTTACAGTAAGTACGATGTGTTACGATGCCACCTTACCTTTTAATTATCTTTTTGTATTTTTAGGCATTTTCCATGCATAGATTATTAAGTTATTTTATCGGTCGTATTTTTCCTTCACTAATAAACTTAAATTTGTACAAGTTGGACTCGGTAGGTGGTGAGAATCAAGTACAGCAGGTCAAGGTATACAAATCTGTCAAATTTCTCCAAAAGATTTTAAACCTTAAATTGTTGAAGATGAAGTTCAAAATCATATGAGAAAATTTGACATTTTGTGGTAACTTGATGTGCTGGCCACCGAACATATAGGACAATGTTTGTTGGGTCCACTAGTTATTTATATAATGATATTGAGCCGCATCGTGAATATGATCATGAATTGAGTAATATAAGTGTCACCTGCATATTTTTTTTTAAATGCCCCTAAGTATTATGCGCTATTCATCATCATCATCATCATCATCATCATCATGTCAGCCTATTGCCGTCCACTGCTGAACATAGGCCTTCCCCAAAGAGCGCCAACAATCCCGGTCTTGGGCAGCTCTCATCCATTCGCTATTGTTATCATTATATTAACAAAACTAATGTTATTTGTATTGTTTTGTATGTTAGGTCTTATCAAACTATTAATTGTTGCCAAGCATTCTTGTTTTAATCAGTTTAATTGTTGAATGCCAATTTCCGTTATTAAGATATTCCAAATATTTGGCACGTGAACATAATGACATGCATTCGATATGTGGTGTAATGAACCTTCACCAATTAATTGAAACGAAACTGTTACCACATGTAGATATGCAGGTTGGGTATTTTATAAAATCTACTGGCTGTCCGCCCGTGTGGAGTATACGTTTCATGTTTAACGCCACATTATAAAAACGATGACCAAAAAAAAAAGATATAACCGGTTCTCAAACCTACTGATTAGGTACGCATATAAAATTTCTTAAAAATCGGTCAAGCCGTTTTGGCGGAGTATGGTAACATTGTGACACGAGAATTTCATATATAAGACTAGCTGTCCGCCCGAGGCTTCGCCCGCGTTGAGTAGGTATACGTTTATCACTTAGGGGTATGATAAATAGATAGTAGCTGATTCTCGGACCTACTGAATATGCATACAAAATTTCATAAAAATCGGTCAAGAAGTTTCGGAGGAGTATGGTAACATTGTGACACGAGAATTGTATACATATATAAGAAGATTATTGCATTTTTATTTCTTAATTATATCCTGCATTTTTTTAAGGGATACGAGGCAAACGAGCAGGCGGATAACATGATGGTAAGCGATTACCACCGCCAATGGACTTTTTTTTATGATATAACTCGCCAAACGAGCAGGCGAGCTACCTGATGGTAAGTAGTCATCGCCGCCCATGGACATCTGCAAAACCAAAGGAGTTGCAGATGCGATGCCGAGCCTATTTAAGGAAACGGGAGAGGAAAGAGAAAAGGAGAAGGAAATGGACTGTGGGAGAAGTTGGGCCTCCGGCGCTCCACACTCACCGTACGAAACGCAACAGTATGCATACAGCTACTTGACGTCGATATTCTGCGGAAGGGTAGTACTTCCCCGGTCGTGCGACCCATTCATGCGGGCATGTAGACATGCCAGCAGGCACTACTACTATTAAAAACTCCCGCAACACCAGAGGAGTCACAAGTTCGTTGCCAACCTTTTAAAATGGAGTACGCTCTTTTCTTGAAGGTTTGAAGGTCGTGTTGGGTCGGAAATACTGCAGGCGACAGTTCATTCCACAGTTTAGTTGTGTGGGACAGAAAGTTTCTAGACAAACGCATCGTTGTGGAATGCCAACCATCTAGATGATGAGGATGGAACTGCTGTCGCATAGAACGATGGCGGATCTATCTCCATCAACTAGACGGTTGGCAGTCCACAACGGTGAGTTTCTGTGGAAACTTTTTAGTACGTAGTATCTTCATGGATCATATGGGGTATGTCCGACTCCTACCGACTAACGATCGCACCAGTGCCAGTCGGGTTGCCAAAAACATACAGACGAATTGAGAACCTCCTCCTTTTTTAAGTCGGTTGAAAATCAAACTAAAACTCTATACATTTTGCTATTCCTGGAAGTTTTGGCTTGTTTTAAAAAGCTCAACCTGTTTACAACATAATTCTATGTACAACTCACCGAAGTTTTCTTTTTGAAATTAACGATCTGATTGGCTGCCGGATCATCTTGTACCTTTGCAGTGACCACCGCCACAATCACCAAAAACGACAATCGTAACATTTTTAAAGACATGGCGATTTCTTTTATTGCTATGAGTATGTCTTTTTAATTATTTCTCTGCATTCGGTTTCAATGAAGTATCGACATAGCAATATTTTTTTTATCTTATGCAATTTATTTTATTGTCAGTCCAACACGCGACACGTTTGTTTCTGGAACAAAAAAGTTGTCTCTATATTAAGGTTACACATTAAGCAAATTCAACGGTCAACAAATATGTTTTGTATATAATATGATAGGTACCTCACTTGCGAAAATATTTCTCACCTAATACATGAAAAATTTATGCTCTACTTTTACTTAACAATTATTATCGTCCTCCTAACCTTTTACTAACTACGTTCGGATGGGTTTCAAATCCAATGCGGCTGCATAGCAATTTTTTTCTTTTTAAAAAGCTTACTTGCAATGCGGTCGGAAATTTACTATTATTCTTGTTAACCACTAGTGCTAAGCTAAATGCTTGTGTTACGAGTGGGTTCACGTCGGTCGGCAATGGGTGGGTTTCGAACAGGCAACCACATGATCGAAAGTCCGACACCCTAGCCATATGCACAATATAAGTATATTCTACAATACTTATACTGCGTCTTTAGGCTACCGCCGCTTTTAAGAGGAGTGTCCCTCGCGAACGCAACAATGTTGCACAGTTGTCGCTGTCTTTATCCCTCGCGATGCGAACGCGTGCCCGAGAGGAGAAACAACAATACATTTGCAACATTTTCACGCGTATTTCTTGATCCGAATTTTGGAGATGACTCCTATAATATTGTTAATACGTAAAAAAAAGCTTGTAAAAATATATTCACTATATTATCTGGGTTTCTTTCGAATCAGAATGTTTCTGTATTGATACATTGTCGAGATCGAGAAATACTAGCATAAAGTTGGGCCGTTTTTCAACGAAAATTGCCAATCTTTGAGCTGGTGTAACTTTTTAACCGTATATTGAAATGAAATTGTATACTACACGTATTTTAATGATAAGATTGTTACTGCAAAATTCCAAAGACTTTCATTTGTTAATATTCAAGATAAGACCAAACTACGTTTGTATGGAGCGCGGAGCGGATACTATCCTCTTAATGACTGTTACAAGACACGTGCGGTCAAACCCCCACTACCTGATTTCTTTATCAATATCATCATCATCATCAACCCATATTTTATACTGTCCCACTTCTTGACACAGGTCTCCACTCGATATGAGAGGGGTTAGACTATAGTCCACAAAGCTAGTCTACTGCGGATTGGCTCACTTGGAATTAATTGGTTGTCAGGCTTTTAGGACTCACGCTAAAATCCGCTAAAGACCCAAAAAAAGTAAAAAATTGACAAAGAGTCCAGGATAAGTAATATATAATAATATATCTGTAAATTTGGCATTTGTATACCTAAGTAAAATATGAATTAAGAAATATAGATTAGATACCTACGTTGCGAATTATAAAAATGCAAGTCCTTAACATCATTTTAAACGAATGTTTTTAAGATAACATTGTGTAATTTTCCTCAAACATATTAGCATAAAATATAAATAAAAAATCCACTTATAGTCGGTACGATCTTGTGTTACCTACTGTATAGTATGACTAAATAAGTAGTAATAAATGATAACGTGGTAAAAAATCTTCGTTACATATTTAAAGGTGTTATTTAAAGAAATAGTCACCAATTCAAGATAGATAGTTTATTGCGGTTCTGAAAAAACCGCTGTGTAGGTAGATGACCAATATGTCACCACAGGGCAAGGAAGGGTATCTGTGATTCTTAGTCGGTAAGTACGAGTCCGACATAATTCCCCCGCCACGCTATAACTGGGGTTCTAGACAATGTCACATCTTCTTTATCGATGACGGAGTAAGATATCCGAAATGTATGGATTCGACATAATTTCATCACGTGACATATCGAAAGATTATGCCAATTCCATACATTTCAGATTTATCTAAATTCGTTTTCGAGGGCGTTTTCTAACATTGTCTAGGGCCCCTGGGGCTGTACACACGGCTACAGGTCAACCTATACAAAACCAGTTTAAGCGGATCTCGCATTGTATAGACTTCCCATACAATAAGAGGGCAGCGTAAACAGGATTTATATAGCTTGATGTGTAGCCGTGCGTACAATCCACAAGGATATTTTCACCCTAAAAAAAACAGCTGTCCTCCTTGCTATGGCTATAGCCCTCTCTTCAAAAGACCTGTCCAGATATTGCCCTACATTGTAAAACTCACATAATTCATAATACTACTTTTAAACTTAAAAAGAGACCACGATTTTCTGAGTTTGTTTCGGCGTTTCTTCTCAGAGGTCGTCAGATAGGAAATGTCGGTGCCATCCAGTAAAAAAAATAAAAACATTGACTTGTAAAAGTGTATTTTATTCATACCCGTTGTTTTTTTAAATAAACTAAAATAATTAAAAACGCAAGAATATTGTCGGTAATATTTTTCTAACTTTAGACGAACATTTTTAATTGCCAGCATTTTAATTATATATCCTGCTGGATAAGGATCTAAGTATTGTTTTTCCTGCTTAGGTAGGTACTTTACGAGATAATATAATATGAACACGTAGAACTGTGCAACGAGTTTTTGTAATTACAAAGTACCTATCTATCTACTTAAATGTTGATAATGATATTTTTAACTTGAAGCGGCGGTAGCGTAATGGCGTTGGACCTGCGATCACGTGGTTTCCGGTTCAAAACTCACGCATTGCACTACCGATGTGAACCCACTCGTAGTTTAATACGAGGGGTTAACAAGTAGGTATACCTTCTATAATATGCGCCCCACATTGCTAGTAAGCTTTAAAAAAATCTCCCATGTGTTGTAGTAGGTGGTGACTCTAATTCCATCAACATCCTCAACCCAATATGAAACCATGAGACTGGTTCTCATGGTTTCATATAAGGTTGAGGTTGACTAGCCTATCTAACATTAAACAAAATTAGAGTTTTGGCCTATAACGCGTTACTAACCTTTTGCACGCCAGAGTATAAACGTATCGCCGTACCCCTGACGCCAGGCCACTTTTTCTGTCAAATTCCACAAAGAAGTGAAAACACACTAAAGTAATGATTAAATTGTTTATTTCATAATATGGTGCGACGTATATTTGTCATATATTTGTGACGTTGGCGTTCAGGGTAAGATTTCGTTTGTCACATATATGTGACAATGGCGTTCAAAAGGCTAATAAGGTGTTTTAAAAAACCAGAGTAATCTATGTTTAATTTTCTCAATAAATTATTAACAGATAGCACAGAACTGTATTAAATTCCTATAAAAAATATTAAGCTTTAAATTTTCCTTTAAAATCTCAGTAATCATTATTGGCGGATAGATTACTCTGGTTCTCATGGCCTGATGTATCGTAGGTATACTAGCAGCTGTGTAAAGTCTGCAGGTGTACAGACTTAAGGAAGAGATAGATAAATTTATTTTTTCCGTGTGCAGACTTTACACACCTGTTATATCGTTTAAGCTAATAAACACAACATACCTACTTAAAAATTTGTTGATTATTTAATTATTTAATTAATTTATGATTATTTCCACTGGCCAGGTGGAGTGACGATTTGCGGAGGGCAGCTGGCAGTAACTGGATGAAAAGAGCTGAAAATCGGACTCTGTGGCGTTTGCTTAAAGAGGCCTACGTCCAGCAGTGGACGAATACGGGCTGATGATGATGATGATGATGATGATCATACAACGTTAATGTTTGTTTACCCTAAAGCCGAAACACCCCAACTTTAACTTAGTTAAAAAGCAAGAAAAAAATACAAAGTAAAAAAAATGATTAAAACTCACGCGGTGACGAGCTCAAAAGTATGTCCTAATTTACCAATTTACCTAATTTGCACTGGGTACGAAGAGCTAAGGGTGCTGGGCGGCACAGGCGAGTTCCTCCCCGTTCGGTGTTTCTTATATCGATTTTTGCAATTAAAATGGATGTCCAAATTGTATAATTTTTTAATGTAAATGTATAGCATAGGCTAAAAACCATTGCAATCGATTCTGTTACTGATTCTGAACAAACTACTTTCGGCTTTCGGGTAAACAAAACTAACGTTGTATATTATTTAAATTAATGAATCAATATTTCCCATGGTCACGCCATAACTTGAGAATAACTTACCGATTTCATTCAGCCTTTTTTTCTAATTCTTAATAGAAGGTTCTTATAATTGAAAAATTTTAATACAATTAGAAAACTACGACTATATTATCTTCGCGCGTTTTTTTTCTATTATTTATTCCAGATCGAATTGAATAAACTTACATGTATATAGCTAAAACAAGACAACGTATGTCTAGTCAAATAGTACTTATAAGTACAAGTCATATCGTTTATCATTCTCTATCAGAGAATTAAATTATGTTACAAAACAATATGTGTAAGTTTATCTATTTGTTTGATACTATTCAGCTTCGTAACGGCTGAACGGATATTGATGAAACTTCTTACATAAACATTTTAGCGGGCAGTGCTTTAGTTAGGCCATTAGAGAACCTGTACTGAGGTTCCAATGTTTGACATGACCGCGACCTAAATTTCTCAATACAATACATTCAAGTAAATAATATGAAAGTTTAAAATTGTATCAAGGGTTTCTCGCAATTGTTGTTTTTACTAACTGTATTCCGCGGTTTCACCCGCTTTGCCCCGCTCCTAAGGATCGTACCGTGATGCCTTCCCCATGAACTTGACTATCATATACAAAAAATAAGAATAATTCAAATCCGTCTGGTAGTTCCAGAGATTAGCGCGTTCTAACAAACAAACTCTTCCGCTTTAGATTTTCAGATATTGTAATTAATATTACGGCATAGTAATTATTAGAAAGTTTCTCTCATTGAAAGATATGACCTAATATGCTAGGCGTTCCATAAATCTAAAAATAATAGGAATTTTCGAAAAATATTTATTAATAGAATTTGGTACTTATGATTTCATCCATTTACACAGGCTGTTTTCATGGAAACCCTCTTGGTAATAAGTACGTAGTTCAACTTCAACTTAGAAAAAGCTTGGTACCTACTCCAAATAAAAAAGATTCTGCGAGTAATAAAAATTAAGCGGCGCTAGCCTAATAGCGATGGCGATGGCGTGGGCGTCGGACTTGCGATTATACGCTTGCCGATTCAAAATCGACCCATTCCACTACCGACGCGAACCCTCTCGTAACACAAGCTTTTAGCTTACCACGAAGGGTTAACAAGTATACTACTTAGTAATGTTCGAGCACAATGCTAGAAAATTTTAAGAAAATATTTATTTAAAAAATGCAGAGAATAGAGAAGAGAGCAATGGCAATTGCGGCTGGTTGCACCGAAAGCCGAACTCTTAAATTAATTCTGCATTAGAACAGTGCTAAAAAGTGGACTTTAAAAAAATTGCAACATATTCCATGACAAATTAAAATCCAGACAAAAAAAAATAACATATCAACACACAGCCCACAAAATTATAAACCCACTTACCAATTTTACATAACAAATAAGTAAGAGCAGATTACTGAAGAGCTTTTTTTAAATTTTGCTAATTTCAATTAAATCCAAACCGCCATAAATAATAATAATAATAAATAAGAATCACTTAAAAACACTTTTCATCACATAATTTTATTATAAACCACGTACCTATTACTTAATATCACGTCCGGAATACTTAAAAAAAATAAATCAATAATATTTAAATGCTTCCAAATTCAAAATAGCTTAACGACTTTCAATGGACACAGCTATCAGCCAAATTGAAGGTGTTGGCGGTAACACGCGAACTTTTCTTACGGCCTCCGTCACAGTCTAGTGATTATGAAATAAACAGTGGAGCAATAGACGTTTTTCTTATACTATGCAGTTCAATTATTCAATATTCTGGCCTAAATGTAACAAGTGTAATAAAATTGCTCTAGTTTCGCGTTAGTGCATTTCAGACTTGCAATGCGCTCTGTGTATAGAAAGCAAGTTGTTGAAAAGGTTACAAAACCAGCAATGTACATTAAGTATACTTGTTTAAATCTAACATCTTTCTTTTCTTGTTAAGCTGTGACAGGCAATATGAAATACGATGTTTTTTTCCTGAGTTGGAATTGGAATCGAGTTGGAATTAAAAAAGAATACCATTTACCGTCTAATTTTTAAACTAGGAACTCCAATCTATCTAATTCTCAAAGAGTGAGGGATAGGTAGCTGTTTGCAAGATGTTTTGTCGTCAGTGAAAACGCAGAGTCAGAATAATAAACAAAGCACAACTGTTTCACTTGCTAAAGTGTCCGAACGGAAATAAGTAGATAGGATAATAATTTACTGGTGTTTGTTTTATAAGCAGTTTTTGTTGTTATTTTTTTTGGTTTTTCAACAGATTGTACCTATTCCAGAGGTATACTAATGTACACCCACCGGTACGTTTAGGTCTCATGTAATAGGGGGCGAGTCGATTGCCCGCAACCGGGCACAAATCCAGATTCCGAGTTGCTACAGATAATTTCATAGAAAACCCAAATAACACTTTGATCGACCTGGGAATCAAACGCAGGACCTCTAGCGTACCAGTCGTGCTTAGGACCACTATACTAATCAGGCAGTCAAGTTTTACATCTATCGTTACATTAATAACAAAAAAGTTAAACCGCCTTCAAAAATTAATAAAATAATTTTGTCTAAAACAGTTTGGGAAGTCGGTGACTTCTATTTGAGTGGGTCTTTTATTTTCGCCACCGACTTCCCAAACTGTTTTAGACAAAATTATTTTATTAATTTTTGAAGGCGGTTTAACTTTTTTGTTAAAAGTAATTTTATTTTGTAATTTTTAGTGGAAAGTTTTGTTTAGAAATACTTGTTAGCCAACTAAACGCACTGCTCCAATAAGACAGCGATGTTTCGGAGTAAACGATAATATCATCGATGTAAACAATTTTTAGATTTTTGTTGATATTTTCAAAACTGCTCAACCGATTTCGATAAAATTTGAACGGGACCACCTCTGAAGTATAACCTACCAAACAAAAAAACCATCATTAAAATCGGTCCACAACTGGCGGAGAAATCGCGTAACAAACATACAAAAAAAAAAAAAAAACATACAGACGAATTGAGAACCTCCTCCTTTTTGAAGTCAGTTGAAAATAAAATCATCACGGTAGTTATGTAATTATAGTCAGTACCTAATAAGAATCTCTTATTTTTATGGATCTGCATAACTGTTCTATTATTTTAGGTAAGATGTAATTACCGTAGTTTTTAAGTTGGAGCTTATTGTATCTAACATTGAAAACAAAATTAAAATCTGTTAAGTAGTTTTTGCACCAACCCCTAACAAACAGATAAACAGACAAGAACCTGCTCCAAGAGTCATATTTTTGGGTTAGGAGTCGTTTCTAGAATACCAACTCTAATCCACTTGGATTTTTCAACCGACTCAAAAAGGAGGAGATTCTCAATTCGTCTGTATGTTGTTTTTTTATTTTTTGTATCTTTGTTACGCGATATCTCCGCCAATTGTGGACCGATTTTAATGATTGTTAAATTTAGATAGGTCATACTTCAGAGGTGGTCCCGTTCAAATTTTATCGAAATCGGTTGAGCAGTTTTGAAAATATGAACATAAATCTAAAAATTGTTTACATCGATGATATTATCGTTTACTCCGAAATATCGCTGTCTTATTGGAGCAGTGCGTTTAGTTGGCTAACAAGTACTTCAAAACAAAACTTTACACTAAAAATTACAAAATAAAATTACTTTTGACAAAAAAGTTAACCGCCTTCAAAAAATAATAAAATAATTTTGTCTAAAACAGTTTGGGAAGTCGGTGGCAAAAACAAAAGACCCACTCAAATAGAAGTCACCGAATTCCCAAGCTGTTTTAGACAAAATTATCTATATCTTCAGTGTAGGTACAGAAAATGAACATAACCACAACTTTAAAGATGAACCTACCTATCTAAAATTTAACATTGAGATGTTTAACTACCGAATAACATCTTACTGTTTTATTTCGTAATATTACCTAACTTTAATTATCCGAGGAGCTATGCATAAGTAATCATTACGCTGGCCAAGGTAAGGTTAGGTTACTCTTGTAGAGGACAGTCTATGGATGGGTTCGGGGACAGACTATTATTATCCGCACATCGGGACCCCTCTGTGCTTCGCAGAACACGATAAGCCGACGGTTTTGATTAGTATCGTTATTTGATATGTAGTCAGAAGCGCGAAAAGCCTGGCAACCAAAATATCCATAGGGTAGATGTAAGTCTTATGTATCCATAAGGAAACACAGGCCACTTTAGAAAAAGCATAATATGATTTATAATACGAGTTTCGTATTCGAAATATGAATCGATTCTATAAGAATTGCTTAATACGACCTAAAAGGTCGTATTAAGCAATTCTTTAGACAGCCTTTTAGATGGACCTAAAATACCTATATTCAGAGCTATTCGACTGAATAGCTCTGAATATAAGGATTTACTTTAGATGACTATCTAGCAGCCGATTCTAACAAATTTGACAAAAGGCCAGGATAATGATGACCAACATAACCAAATTGGAAGGTCAACGACCTTATGTAGCTAACATGCAACATTGAGACATGCAATTTCTGATCATGTTTTGTAATTGAATGGCAATCAGAATCGCTTTCATTTTACACTTGAGGACATAAAAATCGCAATTTAACTCACTCGGCTTGCTAACTTTGATATGGTGACTATCTAACTCCGCGTTCCCACTGACAACAAAACATGTTGCAAACATATATCTAACTCGCAAAGAGTAAGTGGGATAGGTAGCAATCGGCTGTTTACAACATGATACATACTACATACAATTGAAGTACAGCAATTTTAAAAATGTCAATTAACTCATAACAAACCTGAAAAATAAGAAAAGACCCTGAAACCTGAAAAATAAGCGGCGGTAGCCTAATGGCTAGGGCGTCGGACTTGCTATCATGTGGTTGCCGGTTCGAACCCCACCCATTGCACTACCGACGTGAACCCACTCGTAACACAAGCAATTAGCTTAGCACGAGGGGTTAACAAGAATACTAGTAACATGTGACCCACATTGCTAGTAAGCTTTTTTTTTTTAAAAAAAAAATCACTACGCAAAAGTGCATACCAAGGTTGCTATGCTCTGTGCTATGCCATTGCCTTATTTGGGCATTTTTATTATAGCCTATGGAAGGAAACTAATAAACGCGCTACCTGCTGGGTAAGAAGCTACTCATCGCCGAGCAGTTGCTGATGCGTTGCGAGTCCCGATGGACTGCAGTGTCGAAGCCGCAGCAAACGAGAGGGGGAATTAGTTCTCACGCGCATATGCTGGAACACACACAAAGGTGCTTTAGGGCAGACTCCGTAAGGGTGCCTGTTGCCCATCAGAACCCAAGAGGTTTTACCATCGGGCAAGTCAGATATTTTCTTGCCTCATACCTACGAGATACTGATCTTAATAGAAATGAAGAACTTTATTTTAATTGGAATATCAAAATATAATAAGTTATCTATTTTCACTCGTTTAGGCCTGATAGTGCATTTCTCCACTCCCTAAGAGTTCTATATCGTAAGATCTTAGAATTCTTCATTTTAGGAATATTGATATACATACTTCCACGTAGAGTTGCCGGGTTCGTCCGAGTTTCCCCGAATTTGTCATAGTTTAGAGGGCGTCCGGGGACCGTCCGAGCGGGGTTTCATTTGTGGTCCGGGCTCAAAAGTTGTCAATTCATCGGTCACTGCCAGTATAACAATAAAATGTTTTATTTTATTGAGTAACAAACACTGTTGACGTGTCCGGGTTCTAAGCTTCAAAATCCGGGGTTTTCAGGTTTCTCGTCCTGGTAACCTGATTTAGATGGCAACCCTACTTCCACATCATGATCAACTGCTAGCTGTTACCCAAGAGACTGTCACACTACATCATCAGAAATAACAACTCAGTACTTGGACTTAATACGCCACGAAATCAGATTATTAATTGTAATTTTAACATTGATACTCTCAAGGTTTTTCTATAGGTAATTGAGCAAAAAGTGGACCACACCGATACAGCTGATAATCTATTACGAGTAGGTAATCGACCACAACATGGCCTAGCCGACCAATGACGATTGAGACTTGTTACATTGCTTTTTACTAATCTGGTCATGGCTAGGCGCAGGTTGAGTACATTTTTTTTTTATATTAACCACCTAATGTTGACCTACATATTAACCTGATCTACTATCCTACTTATATAAAACTACCCAGTATCACAAGGTTGACTGATAAAACATACCTTTACGTATGTACCTATATCTGCCATTACCTAGCTACCTTTAACCTTCCTTATGAAATGAAATGATGAAATGATATTTATTTCTGTAAATAGATCTTTTAAGACACTTACAAGTCGTTTTTCAATTTTTTTTTTAACCAGGTGGCGCCGATACTTACTAAATATACCTTTCGGAGCAACTTTTGTTGTTGTAGGGCGACGCTGTTCGCAGCATGAATTAGAATGAATGGGCCGGCTTGACGGGGGAAGTACCACACTCTCGCAAAAGACCGACGTCCGAGTAGTAGCGTTTCGCTACTGCGCTTCGTTCGGTGAGCGAGAGGGCCGGAGGCCCAATCCCTCCCTCAATCCCCTTCCTTCTCGTTTTCTCCTTCCCTTCCCTTACCCTAAATAGGCTCGGCAACGCATCTGCAACTCCTTTGGTTTTGCAAAAGTTCGTGGGCGGCGATGATTACTTACTATCAGGTAGCTCGCCTGCTCGTGTGCCGAGTTATCCCATAAAAAACACTATCTTCCGCCAGTCTCTTTTCATTTGAGGGTGTCAAGACTGCAACATAACATGAAGAGTTTGCTGATGTCATAGTAGCATTTCATAACATACCATCACGCCTTCCCAGAAGGGTTAGGCAGAGTTGTACTCTTGTACACCCACAATTCGCCGGTATGCTCCGAGCTGCTACTGAGAATTTCATAAAAAAACTCAATAACACTGCTCGACCTTGGAATCGAACCTAGGACCTCTAGCGTAGCAGTCGCGCTTGTGACCACTAGACTATTGAGGCAGTCTATTTTTCATAATAGGTGATAATTATAAGAAAAAATAAATTTATTTCTAAAGCATCAGTAGCATGAGTAATTAAACATAGATAGTGGTCCTACCTATTATCTTAATGCTGAGGCTTAATTAGGATATTCTTTATATTATTACAAACCAGTGATCTAATAAGGGGCACTTGCCCTTTTGCATGAAGATTGGATCCAAGTAAGAAGCTCTTGTCCTATTGCAACGAAGATTGCATCTGAGAAAGGGGCACTTGCCCTTTTGCGACGAAAATTGCATCTACGGAAGGGGTACTTGCCCTGTTGCGATTGGGTATCAGCCAGCCAGTCCCACTGTCTGTATTATACTGTACTATTGTATGCTGCTGGACAGGCGGCAAAGTATAAGAATCCATTACTTTGGCGATTTGGACTATTGATTCATGACTATACTCCGATCTTTAAAAACGGATCATAGCAACAGTTTTCAACCCTGATACTGAAAAAAAGCATATATTATTATTGGTCTAGCTTATGGTAGAGGAATTTATAGAAACCTGGAACCTTTTTTTATTTTGAATCCGTGATATTTTTTTAATTTATGATTATGATTTTACATTAGTCAGTTTTAAAAAATACACCTCAATTTGTGGCACAATGTGTTTTTACCGTAACGAAACGAAAAATACTGTCTTTACCTCGGACTAATTCTGAGGTCTTTACCGAGGATATATAATTTCTACTACATTTTAGTGATCTGAATAAAATTGAACGCGACGAGAATATCCGCTCAACTGAAATGTCAAATAAAAATATTTATAGTCTGTGCTTAAAAATGCGAAAAGCGTCAAATCGTCAATAAAATTATAATCCACGTTTTAAACAACATAATCTCGAATTTTATCTATAAAATATTAAAATGTTAAATCCTTGAGTTGTATGCCGCAGTTTTGAGTGCACTGAAACAGTGTTCATGTTAATTGTGTCCATTGAAAAGTAACCAAAAATGGCAAGGTCGCCAAAGGATGATTCGATATACAATGATATGAAGCACAATACATGGAACTATCATGCGGAAACCGCAGAGAATTGTGCACCTGGCGCTTTGAATGAGAGAAAAACACCGCAGATCTCACCAAACCCGGGTGCCTTAAACGATAATAGCATTTACGTCAACCCGAGTTTCGGCAACGATGTTTATATGAACAAACACGCTTACAACGTGCAGACAGGGGATACCGCCGCTAATAAAGACGAAAAGATACCTTTCAATAACATGGCCAACGTTCCCCGCGCTAACCAGAACTACGGTAACGCTATGCTAAAGCTAAGCAACGGCCAGTTAGTGCGTGTGTTTTACGACGAGAACAATCAGCAGCTCATCTTCCCCATGTCTGGTCAGTACGAACTGTTCAATCACAACCAGGGGGTGCGCGACAACCCCCTACAGATGCCCCAACCTTCTCATATGTTCACACTCAACCAGGAATTCTCTATGAACAATAACAATGTTCATGTACCACAAACAAACATCAATCCAACAACTTATCAAGATAATGTAAACAACCAATCCCCTACATCTAATTTCCTAAAAGATTTGCTGGGGAATTTGGAGCCCAATTCAACTGGCACATACTCGCCTTTTGGCCAGAACTATCCTCTGAATCATCCTGATGCTTCTAATATGAATATTCTTATAAACAATCCTGTAATTGATCCACTTAAGAATCAGACTATGAAAGTTGAGAGCTCACCTAAGAGAAATGAAAACAGTCCGCTTGCTGATACAAGCAATAAAAAACGTATTGTAGCTGAAGTAAAGCCAATGCGCCCAACATACTCAGATGTGTTGGCTAAGAATACTAAAAATACTCCTCAGACAGAAACTACCCGAAAAGTCAGACCTCAGAATATTGAAACAAAGCCAATGAATAATAAAACAAATTCAAAACCAGATAAACCAACTAACATCAAACAAGATGATAATAAACATAAGAATGAGAAAAAACACCACACCAACACAATATCCTCAGGGAGTGAGTCAGGAGATATCAACACAGATGACAATGAAAAGCGTCCTAAACCAAACAAAAAGTCTAAAAACAAACGCAGCAACATCTCCCGTAAATGGTCATCACTGGACGACATAACAAATGAAGAAGAATCAAGCTATATGCATGACAATGAAAGTCAGTTTGTGTTCATTGAGAATCCAGAGAAGCCATCCTAAAAGGAGAAAAAGTCTGACAATAAATGTAAGACTTCTGAGAAGAGTGCTGCCACTGAGGATGAGTTTAAGTTGGATGAAGAAGATGATCCCTCCAACTTTGTCATACAAGAGGGGCAGGGTGAGAACGCAAAGGCTAGAAAGAAGAAGGATGGACGCAGCTATCATAAAGTTCCGAAGCCTGTGCAGGATAAAAAGAAATGTCAGTCAAAGCTGAGAAGGAACAAACCAGGCTACTTGGGCCTGGCTCAAAACTATTTGGAACACTGGGGTGGAGCGACATGGAAGGCACTTGTATGGTTCATGTATCTGCTCTCTGATATATGTCGCATGAGTTTCCATTTGTCGTTTGACTTGTAAGTAATTGTTACTTCAACTAATCAATTATTAGTATACAGGTATTTTAAATTCCATTTGAACATGCTTAACCTTACATAAACAACTGTACAAAATGGTAATTCAGATGTACCACTTTTCTACAGGATCACTTTGAATTAATTAGATCTGTTTAATTGCATACTGATAAATTTTGACTTTAAATTCGTAAATTATTTAAAAAGAAAAACTTGTTTGCTTCACATTTAGATCAGACATTCTTTTTTAAATTAAAGTGATTATTTTAAATGTATCATTTTGGTAAAAAGATTCACAAAATGCATATAATATATAAATGGTAATCTATATTTATTTCTGTAAATATATCTTTTGACACTTTTACAAGTCAATATATTTAATTTTTTCTAAGTTGTTTATCCTAAGTTATCCCCAGAATTTAGGCCTTAAGCTGTAAATTCTAGTATTGAATAGGCTTCAGAATCCTCAAAACCTTAAAACCTTTGCCCTAGATGCACATCAGTGTTCACACAAACATATGTGAGCTCCCAAGCGGTGTGGCGTAGCAGTAAGGACTGGCTGAGCAAGTTGGGTGACAACAAGTACTTGTTGTACATCGACAGGAAGTTTGGACACACCAGACTTGGTTTTTGGAGAAAGCTGAAATGGTTTAAAAAAGGTAAATAACTATACATTTTTTTTTATGATATTTATTTCTAAATAGGTCTTTTAAAAACATTCTGACGACTTCTAAGAAGAAACGCCGAAACAAAATCGGAGAATTAATGTCTCCTTTAAAGCCTAAACAGTAGTTGTATTATCTAAACAGGTCTTTTGAAAAAAGTACCATGTCAGCTTTGATTTGATCTGTCCATACTGACGAATGCATAGAACAATTTCTTTTGAGCGTCCTTAATACATCCTCCAACCCAATCATTAAAAAAAATACATAATGTATATTTACCGTAAAATAATAGTCATGCTCTAAAAAAGTTGACTTACTAATTAAATTACTTGATGGAAATTAGCATACATACACTTTAATATTACTGTTATAAGGCTTTCTAGACATGGCATGGAAAGTTTAATTAAGTTAAGCCTAGTTTCTTAAAGAACTTACTATAAAAGCTAAAAGTAATCATATAAATTGAAAATTTCAAGTAGTATGTGCGACTGCGAAAATATTACACACTATAATTGGCCGCGGCTTCAAAATAAGTTCAGTAGATCCAGTGATAACCGAAGTATAGATAAAGTCAACAAAAACATGCTTGGTGGTTGGATCCACCTCACATGTAGAACTAGCACCAGTTTTACGATTTGCATCATGTGTATGTAAAATATTTAATTTTACTATAAGACACCTTACAAACAAAAAAAGAATTTGTTTATTTTTTATTATTTTTTAGCATTAAATATTGCGAAATTTTCATGGTGCTGATGTCGCCTCAAGACGTAGAAGGTGGAAGAGAAATTCGACATCACAGGCAGTGGTCTCGGTAGCTTAGTTGGCAAAGCGTCTGGTGTAATTAACCAGAGAGACGCAGGTTCAAACCCTGGCTGATATATAATTTTCCTTTCACTAGAAATTTACTTTAATTAGAAAATTCATTTCTTTGTGAAAAAAGAATTTAATCAAAATAGGTTCATCTGTTCAGATATTATGATGCCAACGACAGACACCACACGTCTTATAACTCTTCTTTCGAGGGTTTAATAAATTTATGACAGCTCTGTAGATTAAATAAAGATATTTTATTACAGCAGAAATAGAAACGGATAACGGCAATGATTCGACGAAGCTGAATGCGAATATACCGTTGCCAGCTACTGGTGAAGAAGCCATGAAGAGACTACTGGCATGCAAGGGGAAGGATCCTTACAGGTATGTGCTTATACTGAACCATCTTACTCCAGCGGCTAAGACTGGCAGATTAAAATTGATGTCAAGGTTGAAGAACTGTATGCCATCCAACAGTTTTTTTTTAAGACTGATATAAAACATAACATACCATCGCGCCTGTATTTCTCTAAGGGTTAGGTAGAGGTGTACCCACAGTTCGCCGGTATTAGGGCCCATGTTATAGGGGGCGAGCCTATTGCCATTCACCTGGTACAAATTCAAACCATGAATTGCAACTAAGAATTTCATAGAAAAACCCAATCAAACTTTGCCGACCCTGAGAATCGAACCGAAGACCTCTAGCGTACCGATCGTGCTTTAGATCGCTAAATTATTACTGCTAGTTTACTCTAGTTTTTATAATAATAATAATATAGTATTTATACAATTATCACATTAAACATATTGAAACTATGTCGAATTCAGAATAACGAATAATATTGTAATAGAAATGTCGTTTATCCGATAGCATGTACTGTCAGCATTTAAAGTGGCTTATTTATACTTAATTGGGTTGTAAATAAAATAAGCAAGAATTGTTATGCAGTTACACAATAAATAAAATGTGTCACCACTTATTTAAAAAAACATCGCTACTTTATTCTAATTTACAATCCTTTTTTTTTCTATTTAATTTTAATCGTTTATTGCTAATGCAGGTTCATTTTCTAATTTAGATGGTAATATGACCCTATCACCCTTATCTTTTGGGTTAAATTACAATTTTATTGTCATTAAGAGAATACTTGCTCAATTGCGCAAAACAAATTAAGACAGCCACTTAGAATTTCTAGATTACAGACACCAATTTGCATTCTTGAAAACTCTGTACTTAATTATTTATTGTTTAATTAACTGCCATTAATCTAATAGTCGCAATCGCGACTGCTACACTAGAAGTCGATCGAGGTTCGATTCCCAGTTTTTATTTATGAGATTAGGGGCAAAATCAAAATTACCGAGCCATGCCAGAGCAAGGTTTGGGAAACACTGAACTAGATGAAGACATTTAAGCTCAGATTTCAACACACGCGTAAAGCGGCCTTGAGTGATAGTAACATACCATCACACCTGTATTCGCCGAAGGGTTAGGCAGAGGTGTACTAATGTACACCCACACTTCGCCGGTATGTTTAGGTCCCATGTAATAGGGGGCGAGCCTATTGCCATTCACCGGGCACAAATCCAGATTCTGAGCTGCTACTGAGAATTTCATAGACAACCCCAATAACCCTGCTCGATCTGGGGATCGCACCCAGGACCTCTAGCGTAGCAGTCGCGCTTAGGACCGCTAGACTAATAAGGCAGTCTATAAAGTATTTTATAATACTGAGTAAAGAAACTATTTAACAAATGTTTAGTTTAATTTGTCTTAACCTATTGTGACAACACAGATATAAGAAATATTTCTATCTGGGGATCGCACCCAGGACCTCTAGCGTAGCAGTCGCGCTTAGGACCGCTAAACTAATGATGCAGTCGATGATAGTATGTTGAAGTTATAATAATAGAATACTTTGCAGCATACTGGGTGTAAGCGTGACATGTACAGACGAGGAGATAAAGCGGTACTACAGACGACAAGCGTTTCTTGTACACCCTGACAAGAATCAGCAGCCTGGCGCGGAAGAAGCCTTCAAGATACTGCAACACGCTTTCGACCTTATAGGCGAGCCGGTAAGTTTTAATTTACTTTGCACAGTGGAATATCATATATTTAATACAGCCTTTCGGCGTAGTGGATTTTTTTTTAAGAATTTTGGGCAACTGCTCGCCTAATACAGAAAAATTCTTCTGACGCACACGAAAGTCATTTTCTGGTACATTTTTTTATCCTGCAGATAGTCAGAAATTTATCAGAAGAAACGTAAGTAAAGTAAAGTAAATTTTGATAAGTAACATTTTCTTGCCACCTAATATTAATCATATCAGCCAAATGAGGTCGACTGCTGAACGATGGCATCCCCCATAGACTTCGACAACGACTGTTTATATGCCACCTGCATCCAAGGACTCCTAGTGACCTAATATTACATTATCTCATCTAGGAGCGTCGAGAAGCTTACGAGCGTCGCGCTTTGGAGTCCAGACACGTGGAAGCCGCGTGGAGCGAGCTGAGCCAGCTGCTCGCTCAGCTCCACGACAAGATGGAGTTCGCAGCCAATACCATCAGGTAACGTATGCCACCACTGACATACAAGGGACTTTTCAACCGACTTCAAAAAGGAGGAGGTTCTCAATTCGTCTGTATGTTTTTTTTTTGTATGTTTGTTACGCGATATCTCCGCCAGTTGTGGACCGATTTTAATGATTGGTTTTTTTGTTTGGTAGGTCATACTTCAGAGGTGGTAAAATTTTATCGAAATCGGTAGAGCAGTTTTGAAAATATCAACAAAAATCTAAAATTTGTTTACATCGATGATATTATTGTCTACTCCGAAACATCGCTGTCTTATTGGAGAAGTGCGTTTAGTTGGCTAACAAGTACTTCTAAACAAAACTTTCCACTAAAAATTACAAAATAAAATTACGTTTAACAAAAAAGTTAAACCGCCTTCAAAAAATAATAAAATATTTTTGTCTAAAACAATTTGGGAAGTCGGTGGCGAAAATAAAAGACCCACTCAAATACAAGTCACCGACTTCCCAAACTGTTTTAGACAAAATTATTTTATTATTTTTTGAAGGCGGTTTAACTTTTTTGTTAAAAGTAATTTAATACCATTTCACATTTTAAAATACGAGTACTTCTTCAAACTACGATAGTAGCCAAACCAATTAGTTTTATATTAAGAAATCCATTAAAAAATAATATAAGATTGCCGCTATCCTAATGGTACATGATGACAGGCGACAAAATTTAAAAAAGGAAAATAAGAAATAGATTTCTTCTAGTTTCGTTTATTTACTGAGGAATTAAGTAACAAGGCAATATTCTGTTTCCTTAAGGTCCGGACGGCGGACTATTTGGTGATTATGGTTTTGGTTATGTTTAGGGCTCCCCTTGAGCGCCAAGTTCAAAAATATCTAGGTTTTTCCGCAAATTGTACGTATTATTTATACGTGCTTACGCTTGTAACACATTTATTTATTTATATTTATGTATACTAATAAAACACAGGACACAATTGTTCATAAAAACATACAATGGGCGGTCTTATCGCAGACTGCTATTTCTTCCAGGCAATCTTTTCTTGGTTCATAGTAGTATAAATTGTGACAACAACTATAACTTAATCAGAACTGAGTATTAAAAGTTAATAACATAACTCAGTCAACTATCTTATAGGCAAGTGTGGTTTTTAGTTGGTACAATCAGCATCATATACATATATCGAAGCGAACGATCGGTTCTTAATTTTATCTGAGCAATAAGGAAAATTAAACATTATTTCAATGGGATAAAGTACTTGTACGAATGACAGCTGTCGTGTACGGTGTTCATTCTAAAATATCCTTTGATTGGTTAAGATAAAGTTGAATTTCCTTAAATGCTCAGATCATTTGGAGAAGTTTGTATGCGGCGATAAATATTATTTTTTTAAGGCTTACTAGCAATGTGTGTCGCACATTACTAGTATTCTTGTTAACCCCTCGTACTAAGCTAAATGTTCGGATAACGAGTGGGTTCATGTCGGTAGTGCAATGGGCGGGTTTCGAACCGGCAACCACATGATTGCAAGTCCGACGCCCTAGCAATTAGGCTACCGGTAGGTAAATTATATTTGATGCTGACTGTATCAGTCCGACGTACCGAGCTGTCTCCCTAGGTGGCAGACGATCGATGAGGATTTTCCGTACTATAAAAAGGGGTTGCCACCCTAAAAATATCGATAGACCCTTACTCCCCCCTCCCCTTAGAGACTTGTAGTAACAGGCGTAGATTCTGTCAGCCACCCCCCTCCCCTTAGTTACGACTTGTAGTAACAGGCGTAGATTCCGTCAGCCACCACCCTCCCCTTAGTTACGACCTGTAGTAACAGGCGTATATTCCGTCAGCCACCCCCCTCCCTTAGTTACGACATGTAGTAACTGGCGTATATTCCGTCAGCCGACCCCCTCCCTTAGTTACGACCTGTAGTAACAGGCGTATATTCCGTCAGCCACCCCCCTCCCTTAGTTACGACATGTAGTAACTGGCGTATATTCCGTCAGCCGACCCCCTCCCTTAGTTACGACATGTAGTAACTGGCGTATATTCCGTCAGCCGACCCCCTCCCTTAGTTACGACATGTAGTAACTGGCGTATATTCCGTCAGCCGACCCCCTCCCTTAGTTACGACATGTAGTAACTGGCGTATATTCCGTCAGCCACCCCCCTCCCCTTAGTTACGACTTGTAGTAACAAGCGTATATTCCGTCAGATGTACGAACTGTGGTCGGCGCCACAAGCGCGTGCTGACGGAGCGGCCTTGCTACGCGGCGCGCTACTGTGTGCAGTGCAAGATACGACACTCCGCTAAAGAGGTAACATACTACTCTAGGTATATACCCCAAAAGAAGGACGAAGATTGCCACAAATATTTGGGGACGAACAAACTGATTTTAATTAGATATTCAACTTTATTGTAATGGGATACAATTCACATATCAAAACGACGGAAACTTTCTCGCTCTTAGTTGTTCAGATCATTTTGAACGGTTAGCAAGATCAGATATATCTGATAGTGACTGTTATAGTCTTCTCTTCTATCGAGTTACTTATGCAATATGGATGAGAAGAGTTTAAATAATACTTCCATTATTTAAACTCTAAATGAAATGTGCTATTTTATACGCGTTATTTTGATATTATTTAATTCCCGATATTTCGGATCCTTTACAGCATCCATGGTCACGGATCGACTATTTCTATGTTATTTTTAAATAATCAAGTGAATAGCCTAGTGGCGGCTTGGTAACGTGGAGAATTAATCTCTCAATCTAAAAAAAGACACTTTGTTCAACATCTATTAATGACACACTACTATAGCCATCCTACCCGTGTTTTTCATGCGTTAATTTCAAATATATGCCAGTTTAAATGTTATTATTTACTTTGTGTGTTTATAATATGATGTGTTTAGGGTGACATATGGGCAGAGTCGAGTATGATGGGACTACTGGTGATGTACTACGCCTGCATGGACGGCGCCGTGTACCAGATCACACAGTGGGCCAGTTGCCAAGTATGTTCACTTATTTTAATATTTGTCAAACCATGTTACTCATATAATAGGGTAGTTGACAGGTTTATTGATTTATTAAAAACAATTGAAAGTTGGCTAATAAAGTTTTAAACTAAAAGCATTCAAGTTTTTGGTGGAGATTCAGATGCTCTGTCCCTTTCCCGCAAAACGAATTTTGTTTATAGAATTTTTATGGCGTGGTTTGTGACTTTGTGACGTCACAAACCGAGACAGTAAGCTCTCTGTCTAGTATATAATCCTTATTTTCTCAACCATTTTTTTTGTTTATTGACTTTTTATGGTAATGATTTATTTTGAGGCCTTAAAAAAATAAATAGTTTATTATGTAATATAATTTAACTTTAGTACTTACAACAACATTTTTAACAAAGAGCTAAATACAAAAAGGTTTACTTTTACAGATAGAATAATATGTATGTATTTTAATATGTAGTATTGTGTTATTTACCAATAAATCGGGTGTAAGGCCCTGAAATTTATGTTACTCGTATTTCAAACACTATTTCTCATAAATATTCTTATTGATTTGTACAGAAAAAGAACCTGAAGCAACTGAGGCCGGACTGCCACGTGGTACAGTACAGGATCGTGCTCGGTAACAAAGCGGCCGCCGCCGCCGACATCAACCAGCGACCCTCCACTGGGTAACCAACTGATTCACTACTTAACAAATTCTACAGGGGGGATAAAATGGAAAGGCGTATTTGACTGGTGTTTGATTAAATAACCATCCTTTTAAAAACAATTCGTATACTGAAAATAATTAAAATTGACTAATAAAGTTAGAGAACAGTGATAACATTCTGATATGACCATTGGACTGACCATTGGTCTCAAGATTGAATGCAAGGCACGCACCTCTGTCTTTTCGAAGTCATGTGCGTATTAATAATAAATTATCACGTGCTTAAACGGTGAAGGAAAACATCGTGAGGAAACCTGCATGCCTGAGGCCTGAGAGATTTTCTTGACGGCATGTGAAGTCTGCCAACCTGCAGTAGGCTAGCGTGGTGGACTATAGCCTAATCCCTCTCGTTCTGAGAGGAGACCCGTGCCCAGCAGTGGGACAATGTAATGGGTTGATGATGAATAAAGTTCCAAGATATAAGCTCTTAAAGTTTTTTGAGGGATTGAGAGGGGAATGCTTTCTCCCATTTCCACAAAACGAGTGCCAGTATAGTAATTGTATGGTGAACGCACAGTGTGATGTCACAACATGCTATATTGCGCAAAGAGCGCAGCTGCAGCGCATTCTAGCATAAAATTAAAATGCATATTACTGATTTTGTTGTTCATGCCTATTTATGTTCAACTTTTTTTATGAGACCATAATATTAGTCAAATAGCCTATTGGTGAATTATGTCCGGTGACATACGAATTCACTGCCTGTATAAGCTGGCAAGCTTTTCATACAACAGATCAGCATATATTGGATATTATAGGACGATGCGTAGCTGTGAACCATCAAAAGTGACCATTTGAGACCCCCAGCATGTAAAATAGCCTTACTTATTTGGTCCCTGTAACTTCCGATATTAGTTAATACTGTTATAGCTATGCGGCCTTATGAAGCGATTTGGGGAACGGCTGGGCTACGTGCTGGCACAGGTATAATCGACCGATGTGAATGATCTGTCGAAACGAATAAAGAGATGATTAAAATATATCTCTACTGGTATTCTAGATTTACTTTGTGCGAAAATTTTCATTATATAAACATATATTTCCACGTTGCAGTCACGATCCCAACCTTGAAGAGTTCCTCAACAACCTCTACAGCAAGTCCGGTGTGTCAGCCAACACGACCAGCGCCAAGCAATCGCCTCCCGACACCGCTGACGTCAGGAAGCGACGCAATAAAAAACCTAAAGCATAAACCCTGCCTCTGTTAAAAAAAAACTATTAAAAAAATATATCCGAGCTATCAAAATAAACGGACGTGAATTCGCGCGCAATTCAAATATCGAACGCATTTGACGTGAGCTCATCGCGCTCACGTCTACCGAACCCAACTGTGAAACACTTGCCTTTTAAAAAATAGAGAAATATAAATTAAAAACAAAATTAAACCTAAATACTGTTCTATAATGATAATTTCTAGATAAAAATATTGTGTGGCTAAGATGGCGCTTGAAGGATAGATAACTATGTGTATGAAATGTCTCTGACGTACCTATTTAGGTTAAATACTTTAAACAATTTCGAGAAAATTTCAAGTCTTTGCTAGTTAACATTAGTTTCTATCATTCTTAATTTGTGATACATGAGATTTTGAAGTTACGATTATATAGATTTCCTAGGTATAATGTGAATCGGTGAGTTGAGAATAGGATTTATTAACGTCTAACTAAAACGTTTAGAAACTTTTCACTTGCTGATTTTAATTAAACCTATGTCAAATGAAACTCGAGTCATTAGTAATAAATCTGATTTCGTGTTGTTTTTCATGGAATAAATGGTTCAATTGATTCGATTGTGTGAAGAGATTATGATGCATTCAGGTATTGTTTACACTATTATGTACACACGGCTACACATTAAGCTATACAGGTTGACCTTACATTTTACAGAAAGCCTTTAGCCAATGGGAGGTCAGTCTAAACTGGATTTGTATAGCTTGATGTGTAGCCGTGTTTATCTGCTTACAAACTAATCAATATACAGACTGACTGATGACACACTAACGATACTCGAGGTCGTGATATATGAAGATCGACGATAATATATGAAGACTGCTACGTTAGAGGTCCTGGGTCAGTAGCGGCTCGGAGTCTGGATTTGTGCCCGGTTAATGGCAATAGGCTCGCCCTCTATTACATAGTACCTAAACGTACCCTTCGGAAATACAGGCGTCATCGTATGTTATGTTTATATATGAAGAAAAATAGCAACATTAACTATAAATATTTGATTACTTATTAAACTTAATCGAAAGTTAAGTAATTACGCAACGCATGGACACCGTGCACGTGCTGCTCTATCAACACACTACATTTACTTATACTGCATCAACATTATCAGCATCGCGCGTCGGTAATGTATCCACACTTCATTTGTTTATAGGGATTTTTTTAAATGTAAGTACCTATTTTTATTACATAATTAGAACGAGAATCGAATACCGAGTACTCTTCTTAAATATCGTTAGCGTCTCAGCAGTCATCCTGTATAACGGGAAGATAACGTTGTTCTGTACGCAAAAAAACCTCATTAAAAAATGATTAGCGTTCCGTTAAAGCCACCAAACAGACAAACCAATGCAATTTAATGGTTCAGCTGATGAAAGCAATGCTAAACCTACTGGTTTCTGATAAAAAAAAAATATTTTTTTATCCGGCATCCATGGTTATGGATGGACTGTCCACCATTAATCGTGGATGCTGTTAAGGATCTGAAACGTCAGGAATTAAATAATATTAATATCACGCTATTTTAGTGAAGGAAATATTCGACTGCTGGCAGGACCTTCGTCTTCTAGTTAGACGCTATGACCAACTAAGCCACCGCGAGTCCCACCCGCCAGGTCGAAATTAGCCTTCATATTTTTGAATTTACTTCTTTGAGGTGACATCAGTGACATCGGTTGAAAAGCAAATTTGCTTCTCAACCGACATGACTTGCTTTACAGCTAGTTCGATGTCATACGATGTTCAATCTTAGCATTGAAAATGCATAAAAAAGATAATCAATACAACGCGATAAAATCCGTAAAACAGTAGTTTTATTTCAATGCTTATCTTATCAGAAATAATAACAATATCTGAACGCTTCATTTCTATACTTGTTTCCATAAAATGCTTTCTACATAACATTGTATGTTTTAGCGCTATGAATATAAGGTTCAATTTGACAAAGCAGCAGGAACTGCGTGAAAATACTCTTAAAAATTTAATGTACGTTATTTAAGTAATATTTTTTTCCACTAATCACACCGAATAGTACAATTTGTTTGCATTCATACATTAATAGCTATTATTAATAATTAACTCTTTATTATAATAATACGATCGTGTACGCACGATTGCAGAGAATGCAGAAAATTGAGTTTTGTTTTTCTTAATGATAACACTAATTTTTGTACTATTATTAAAATAATATTGTTTATGACGTTCTCTGCAACTTTTTTTAGATTGTAAGTTATTGTAAGTCGACGAGTAAGTTTAAAAAATAAGATACAAAATCAGTATAGGCTGGCCTTGAATTGTGCGGAAAACCTTTACAATGGGAGGTCAGTCTAAACTGGTTTTGTATAGCTTGATGTGTAGCCATGTGTGCTGTGAGGTTTTAAGACGACAGACTCAATTTACAGGAGATAAGATTGTGTCTGTAAAAATATATATATTTTTTACTGAAATTATGCACAGTAATATTTCCGATGTTTCGGGTAATTTGAGTACACTGCGATGGAAGTGTTTGGTAGGGCGAAAGATAATTTCGTTCGTCCTTAAAAATAGTAAGTGCGCATGCGCAGTCTTACGGTTATTAGATGTACTAATTACACCGATTTAAAAAATGAGATTATCGATTGGACTGTATAATTATGTTACTGTTTTATTTTAATGTATTCGCGCATTACTTAGTTGTTTATGAAACTAAATTTAGTAGGTCTCTGACCATCTAAGAAGTCTGTCAGTTTTTTTTTTTAAGTTAAAATAGCCTCATTGTACGGTCGCCAGCACATCATGTTACCACGAAATGTCAAATTTTGTCAGTTGATTTTGAACTTAATCATAAATATTTTAAGGTTTAAAATCACATGGGGAAATTTGACAGTTTTGTACAATCTGATGTGCTAGCGACTGTACATACGGCTACAGGTCAACCTATATAATTCCAGTTTAAGATTATATCGCCTTGTATATGCTTTACATACAACAAGAGGCCAGCGTAAACTGGATCTGTATAGCTTGATGTGTAGCCAAGACTGACCTCCCATTCTAACAGTTTTCCGTACAATTCAAGGTCAACCTAAACTGGATTGTATAGCTTGATTTGTAGCCGTCTGTACATGGTTACCTTAAACTCGTCGACTTAAAATAACGTATGATATAGTATTTCACTTATTTCACTGCCTCATAAGAGATTATGGTTAACGTTAGGTTAGTGGCGAGGAGATTGCTGCCCCGATGTTCACTGTGTAGGCCTCCGCGCTTCATGTGTCAATAAACATGTGGAAACGTTATGTGCATTTTATTTACATACCTACATACATACAGGACATGTATCAAACTGCATGTCCTCTGATAAAAGCCAAACTAAATGTATTTAAAAATCATGTTAAATTGGCAAAAAAAACATAAATACTGTCACAGGCAGAGACTAGATTTTCACGTGCTATGATCGTGGCATACCACTGTCGCTTTATTTACAGTTTTCTTTTTTATAAAAAGGTTACTAACAATGTGGGTCGCACTTTACTAGTATTCTTGTTAACCCCTCGTACTAAGCTAGGGATATGCTTGTGTTACTAGTGGGTTCACGTCGGTATTGCAATGGGTGGGTTTCGAACCGGCAACCACAAGATCCCAAGTCCGACGTCGAAAGCACAAATGCAAAACATATCTTAAATAAATAATTTACAATTTTACGCTACTATCTGCTACTCATTATAACACACCGTAATCTTATCAAGATGGTAAATAACTAACCGCCATCTTGAGTCTTCCGCCATGTTGGATTTAGAATGACGTCACAGAGCTGACCATGCATCGTCTCCCAAACGAATCGGATAAACAACATTTTAGCTCAATCGGTTGAAGATATCTGCTTTGATTTGCAAAGATCCAGCATTTATTTCCATTTTTGTAAATAAATAAAGACCCATAGATCCAGATATTTGAATACGGAAGTTTATAAAGGGATTGTAAAGAAAAACATGATTTTTTTCTATAAGTTTATTTACATTTTACATATAACTAATCCATCATTTCAGTGTCCTTAGTGTCTCTATCTGTGACGATGCAGTTCTCGTACGTCCACTTCGGAAACATGCGCTTGTAAAGGTTCAGGAGCACAGTGTCTTGAGATTTGAGCTGACCGTCGAACACACACTTCATGTGACCATGAGTACCTGCACACAGAACATATCAATCAATCAATCATTTTTTTTTTCCCACCACAATATAAACATGATTTACATCTCGGTTAAAACATAAATTAACATTTTTTATATTGTGGGGATACTGGTACCTAAACTAGGCTCGAGGCCTTTATTTTATATTATGTACTGAATAGCGAAAGTTTGCAGCAAGAGTAGTTAATAATTGTGTTAAAATAATAATTATTGAATACACATCCAGTGTTATTGAATCCCTACTAATATTATAAATGCGAAAGTAACTCTGTCTGTTACGCTTTCACACCTGAACCACTCAACCGATTTTGATGAAATTTGGAACAAAAAGTAGTTTAGACCTTGGGAAAGGATATAAGCTACGTTTTGTTGTAAAAAAGGGGTTGAAATAAGGGATGAAAATTTGTATGGGAGATTGTCATTAGAAGATAAAACGATGAAACTTTGAATAAGTATAGGTATAAGTATACACTTGATAAGAAGTCAAAATTTGTTCCGGCGTTTTTAAAATTTCGACCTGTGTGGGGATGAAATTTCATATGGAAGTCCAAACACAACAAAAAATAGTTAATATAATTTGTTTCTTTAACCGACGGGGTTAAAGAAACAAATTATATTAACTATTTTTTATACTAGAATGGCTGCTTCAGATAGGCGCTGACAAAATACTTTGAAAAATACCTACGTCCATTAAATTTAACCGCGAGTGATATAAATGACATCTATAGCTGCGTTTATCAGTTGTTGCTTAAAACTTTTTTGTTGTTTCGACTGAATTCATACTTGACTATAGCAGTCTATAACAGTTCATCAAAATATACGCACCTAAAGGCTCTTTGATGTGTCCAGTGCGTCCGTATTTTGTCCTCAGCTTGCACGGTTTGAAGTAAACAACGTCTTCTCTATTGAAAAACATGAATCTTATTACTGCCGATCTCTTGTGAACCTGGAAAAAAATGTACATGAGCTTTGCATTTGGCTGCAGATATTATTGGGCATATTTTGTCCTTTATTGTACGCACGGCTAGCAAGCTATACAAAACCAGTATAGGCTGGCCTTGACTTTTAAGGAAATCCATTACAATGGGAGGTCAGTCTAAACTGGTTTTTTTATAGCATAATGTGTAGCCGTGTGTACATTATATGATTATTTTATTAACTTTACTATATGTATATAAATATAATTTTCCAAAAAAAATAGTAAATTACTATGTAGTAGGAAATATTAGTGACACGGCCTTGAAGATCAAAGTTACCTTGTATGGGTGACCAGATAGCACGATTCTCTTGATTATCAATCTGTCTGGATGACATGACAGTAGTACTCCTGTTGCTAATAACTGTAGTTTTGTATTCTTCTTCTCCTGTAAAAATCAAACAATCATTTACATAACAAACACGTCTATATATCAAAAAATGTATACTATTTCCATTTGTCATGCTATATCCTGAGAGAACCTACCGATTTCAGGCACATTATTTTATTTTTTCTAAAGAAAAATTAAGGAAAATTTTAAAATAGTTAATAAAGTTTGAAGAAGTAGTATTATAGTTCCAGTTCAAGTTGAATATTTATAGCTAAGACAAGACAACGTCTGCCGTAGCTAGTATAAAATAGATAGGCAATCAATCTTAATACGGGCTTTATAGAAGAGTGGGATAAAATGTATAATAACATTTATACTTTTGTTGCAGATGAGGTTCAATTATATAAAGTATTATATAAAACAAATCAAATTCAAAAATAATAATATGAATAATTTAATAGGTTACCTTGAAACAGAGCACTGAAGATGGACTGAACTGTATTGGTGCATAAAAAGACGCTACACATGTCGACCCAGGTTGGAAGAATCTTTCATACTAAAATAAAAATGAATTTAATGTACACTCTTTTTTTAATACATTTTGTATTAACAAACAACCCTATTATTGTACTATATTCACCTTATGTTTAGCGCCATTGGTATGCTGACTGAATATAGGGTTAACAATAAACCTCCTGTACCCAACTTGAAAGATCAGTCGCTCTTTACTCTTGATCGGTTCGTCGCTAGCCCCTGTACGTTTCAGGGCTACGTTCATAACGGACATCTTTTGTTCGTGAGGCAGAAGGCCGAAGACTGAAAGTGGAGCATTAGCATTGGCCGAATGGAACGCCTTCCATAAGTCTTGTCGAACATCCTTTACGTGGATCGTGATGTAAAAACCGTACTGTAAACAAATAGAGTCATAACTATGGGATCCTTATTGGAATAGCATATTAACTATAATGACTCGATGTATTAAACCTAATTTAGTTTGCCCAAAAGGAGAGGTCCTAGCATTGAACCTTGGGGCACTCCTAAGGATACTTATGTGGTGTCTGAGGTCATTTTATATTTAAAATGGTTCTCTGGACTACACTTAGCTAAATAATCAGATTACAAGCATTATAACTCCTATAGAGATTTCCTAAACAACTTTCAGAATGGAGAAAAAAATCAGGCTTCTATCAAGTCACACCATAAAAAGTAAGCATTGGACGACCTGCCTCACTAAAAACATAAAATTCATCAAGACACATTGTTGTTCAAAACCCGAGGACTTGTTTCTGAATTAACTCACCATATTGATCAAGCTATCTTCCAGCTCCTTAAACACCCTCCTCCTTGTCCTATCATAGTTCTCAAACTGGAATATTCTGGCATAGTCTTCTGGTAGATTCTCTTTGGGGTCCCATGAGGATGTTCTGAATGACTCCAATCCCCTGTAACGCATGAACCTGTCCTTTGCTGGCAAATCCTGAGGAGTGTCTACTTCATCTGGGAATTGACGGTCTTCTTTAGCGGCAGCTAGTTTCTGAAGCATTTCATGCTCTTCAGCTGCGTCTATAGTGGCATCGTACTTCTCATCTGTTGGTCCTACTTCAGACTCGGTGACAGATTCAAAGTCATTATCTTCCCCATTCTCTTCTTGGTCAGACTTATCTTCTTCACAAGACATGAATTCGTCATCATCATCATCGTCGTCGCTTTCACTGCCTCCATCGGAACCTTCGTCTTCCGCGTCAGATTCGACAATCCACGCTGCTTGGTAATCTGACCAACCTTTTGGGACTTTCTTCACTTTTCTTGTTTTAGTCTGAATAATAGAAAAATATATTATACTTAAAATTGCATCACAAAATACAAAAATAATAAAATTACCCAATGTGAACCAATAATTAAGAAACCTTTGTGAACTTATAGAAAACCACTGGCCACTTATTTATTATTAATAATGTTAATCAAAACAAAGCTTATTATATTATATGTACCTCTAAGTTAGCTTGTTGTATTTCCTCCTCAGTGGGCCATGTCTGCTCGGCTTCCATAGGATCAGGAACATTTTCTGACACCAGACTCTCCTGCTTGGATGGGTCAGCAACTTGCAGCACTGAAACCTTTGTCACTTCGGCATCCATTGTCTCATCTGATTTAGTATTTTCTTTTCCTAAATTTAAAGGATGGGGATCCTCTAATCCATCAATCCTCAACATCTGGAAATCTCCCAACCCTGTTATATGTACCAGACCATTTACATTCAGTGGCATACCACGTAAATACCCACTTATTTTCAGTGTACCACTGTCTCCTTCACTATCAGCTACATATTCCACCTCTTCTGCCAACATATAGGGCCTCTTTTCTCTATGATGGATAATGTTGCGTTTCTGGTTACCAATTCTACGTAAAAGGTTCAAGCCATCAGAACTCTTGTCTAGCTGCATTACTTTTTCTTCTGGTAGCCATTTAGATATTAGCTTTTGTACATTCTGCTTTTCAGTTGTGCGTTTTTTAGGATGTACCCCTTCAATGTCCATTGTAGCAACTATGGGAGTAGGCATGCCTTGAGCCATTGATAATGCAAGAACTTTCTCTCCCCATTCATCAACCGGTTCATCAAGTGCAGAGGTAACAAAGAGAGCTGTATCTGCAACTTTTAGTGCATCCAACAGGGCAAAGTCATTATCTACTTCTGGGCATATGAATGAGAATCTTTGCTTGAAGTTTGGCAAGCTAAAAATTAAAAAATAAGAAAGAAAATATAAAATGATATCTGATTTTATCTATGCTCAACTTACTTCTACTAAATGGAACATACCCAACATGAAGGATTCCATTAGAAGATTGAGTTATCACTGCTCCTTCAGAACAGGTCTTCAATATAACAAGGGCGGACTGTACATCTAGCTGTGCGTTCAGTGGAACTACACAGACTAAGAAAGGAGGATTGCGAGTGCCACCCAACGCACGTTTCTTCGACAAAACTTCCTCACGTTTGTTCTTTCGAATTTGAAGCGCTTGGTGACGACGCTCATCTTTTTTTAGTATGTGGCGATTGCGCCGCACAAACTCCTTTACATTTACTTTGCCTATAAACCATAAAACTGTATAATGTAGGATTATTTTGTTTACCGAAATGTGAAACAAGCACGTTGAAAAATCATTAATTTAACCTTTTACAGCAGCAGAAATACCGCGTTTTGAGCGATGACGCGACTTGTGAGATTTATTGCTCTGCTTAAGATTTCCTGGACGATGTGCTTGCTGCATTTTCGTTACTTAGAAATGCATAAAACCGAAATTATTTACTAATACAAGCACATGGTACGGCTCTGATTTGAAAGAATCTGCCAGTCCAGTAGAGGTGTAACTAATATATTCGTAATAGGTATAGATATTATGATACGAGCTGCATATTCATATTAGTATATATTAGTTTAGCGTAGACTATTACCAGATATTAGTCAAATAATAGGCACGCCAAGAGATCAGTGTTCTGATATTCGCGGTGACTTGCGCGGCTGTGTGCGTCGACGAGCGCGCTACGGGAGGTTGCCGCACGCACACACACACACAATTACTCCGCTGCAACCGCGTCATAGCGAGACGATTCGGGGGAGTGAGCGAGATGCCTATATGATTCTGCTTACTTCTGTTTGACGTGTGCGTGCGTGTTTGAGTGAGATTTCTAAAGACAACATTATACACGTCGGGCTTTGTATGCAAGCTGAATGTGATGGTTACAAAGTAAACACTCAATGAAAACAAAATCACTACATTTAGCGCTGAATATGCAATATTAGTTTGTGCATAATATTTTATAATACAAACTAATATCATGTATTAGGAGGTGTAACGATGAATAATTATTATTCATTAAATAATTCATAATACTATGTATTATCTATAATATACAGAATAAGGTACGATATCAATAATATTTAAAAAAATAAAATTATGTTCGAGTAATGAATATGGAGAGAATAGGCACGATATCAATATTATGTTAGATTAACGAATACGGATAATAGCTACGATATCAATATTATGTTAGATTAACGAATACGGAGAGAATAGGCACGATATCAATATTATGTTAGATTAACGAATACGGATAATAGGTACGATATCAATATTATAACGAATACGGAATATCAAGATGGCTGACTAATATTTGACTAATACCTGGTAATAGGTATGGTATGCTAATATCAGCTAGTGAATATATTCAATAATAGTAATATCCAGATATCACCCTAATATAACACCTCTACAGTCCAGTCTCACTGTCTGTCAAATTATATAATTTGTCAGTGTCAACTGTCAAGTCAAATCAAAGTCAATGCGTGTGAGTTTGACATTTTCAGACTCAAAAGTCAAAACAGGTGATCTTACTCACAATCCGACAGCTGACAACATTTTATTCCTGATATTCTCGATACCATTTTTTATAATTTCTGCAGAATAACGAGAATGTAATTTTAGCCTTTATTAATTCTATAATAAAACAAATAAATAGATACGAAGTTTGAAACTAAAAGGAAATGTCAAAAGGAAAAAATAATTATAGGTGGGAGATGTTATTTTAAGTTAATTTACTTTAACCTAGTGAATGTTTAACTATTTATCGGGTCCATTACCCCTCGAATCTCTTCAAATAAATTGTAAAATAACAAAACTTGACCAATTGAATTAATTTTCTACGACTAAGTTTAACAAAAATCATTTTTGTTCTTGTGAAAACGAGAGTAATATTCTTTTATATAAAAAAAATCCAACGTTTTTGTCAATATTTTTTTGCAATTGCTGAGGGCAACATTATACACGCCAACATCACAGGTCACGTGACGTGACGTTGTGGACGTGTCATTCGCGGACGGCTCGTTGGCGGCGTTGCGCAGGCTCTTTCTCGCAAAAAGTCCTATTGGAGTGTTACTAATGAACAAAAGTTGAATGGTTTTAGCCGAATTGATCAGTTAATATTTTAGTTAGGGTAGTTAATTCGCAATAAATCAAAATGGGAAGTGAGTATCGTTCATATTTTTACTAAAAATAGTGTAAAACCTCGGACACGTATTTGCACATTTTCAGAAAGTATTGTCCTGAAATTGCGTGCAGTGTGATAAAAGTGGAGTTTTCTAATGTTATTGTCTTACTTACAGTCAAATTCCTCGAAGTTATAAAGCCGTTTTGCAGTATATTGCCAGAAATAGCAAAACCAGAAAGAAAGGTAAGCCACGGTTCTATTTTGCCTACTTGTGTATTCATTTCGTGTTATTTATGTATTTAACGGCATCTTTACATTATTCTAGACTTATCATTGTGTTTAAGTGCCTATATACGTGTTAGAACGTAAGTGAAAGTGCATACCTAACCCTAATGTTGGATGGGTAACAGTACTTTTGTGGGACATTTCGAAGTTGATAATTTCGTACATTTCTAACTAAAGGCTTTGTATTTCAGATCCAATTCCGAGAGAAAGTATTATGGACTGCAATCACACTGTTTATTTTCTTAGTATGTTGTCAGGTGAGTGCTGTAATATTATAATATTTTATTGTGATGTGGCCATATGCTACTTGAGATAAAGTTATATTCCATCGTAATTCTGAGTGATTTTATCAGGCAACATGAATGATACAAGTAACTTTGAATTCATCATATTAGAATTCCATAGTATTTTTGTCAAATAAGTCTGTAAACTACCTTCACTTGTGTATTTCATGAATACACTACACAAATAGCCTAACTTATTCCTATTAGAATAAAGAAAATTCGAATTCAGATATTTTGAACCTCACAATTTAAATATTGTAACATATGGTCATTTATTTAGAAGTTGTCTCAGGTTTTTTATCCTAACCTTGTCTTAGTAATTCTAACCTCAATGTTTTTGTTCCAGATCCCCTTATTCGGTATAATGTCATCAGACAGTGCGGATCCATTCTACTGGATCCGTGTAATTCTTGCATCAAATAGAGGAACTCTTATGGAACTTGGTATTTCACCCATCGTAACATCAGGCCTTATCATGCAACTGTTAGCCGGTGCAAAAATCATAGAAGTTGGTGACACACCAAAAGACAGGGCATTGTTCAATGGTGCACAGAAATGTAAGTGAATATAAGTCTTTAAACCTTTCTCTTTTTGGTTATTATATTATGATCAACAGAAATATTTCAATGTTATATAAATATCATTTCAATGACTTTTATAAGTAAACAATCAACCTATAGTCAAGGAAAATATAGGTGGAAATAACATTAACTAACACATCAACAACTTGCACAATTTTCTTCATAATCAAAGTTTTCCCATTGTTTATTATGTCTTCTAAACCTTGTATATGGGGGCAGAATGCCAATATCCAAAGTACCAGGCACCTTGCCAATTATATTTATATTTACAAAAGGAGGGAACTACTTTCTAATTTCAAATATTTAGGTTTGTTACTATTGGTGGTATAATTTGAAATATTTTCATATAATTATTGTAACACAAAGGATAATGCACATTATCAAAGAATATCAATTATAAACATTATCCTAAGTAGTGATGAATACTTAATTAATTAGAAACTCTAAAAAATATATAAAATAAGATTAATGAATCTAAAGAGAAAGCTTAGTGAAATTGCAGGATAAAAATTGACACATTATTTTCAGCCAGTCACCAAACTTGTTATTTATAACTTCTAAAAAGTTTTTTCTATTGTCTGCAGTGTTTGGTATGGTGATAACTGTAGGTCAAGCCATTGTGTATGTAATGACTGGCATGTACGGAGAGCCAAGTGAGATTGGTGCTGGTGTCTGTCTACTCATCATCATCCAACTGTTTGTTGCTGGTCTTATCGTCTTGCTGCTTGATGAACTTCTACAGAAAGGTCAGTATTTTTCTTTTTATTTCAAATAGGCTTGCGCTTGACCACTACTTGCCTGATGTTAAGCAACGAAGTGGTCTACGATGGAGCGTGCTTGCCTTAAGATACCTATTCACTCTCGTCTTGAAGACACCCAAAACATAGGTCTCGGGGAACAATGATTCCAGCAGTGAGTTCCACAATAGAGCAATACGCACTATAAATGTAGAGGCAGTATGGATTTTAAAAGATTTAACTAAGTAAATAAATTATGATGGACATCATACAAGCACTTGTAAAAAAATATTAAACACATGATTCAAATCACAATTGTGTATGGGGAAGATCATGCAATATTGTTAAATTGTGTAACAGGCAATTAATGATATTATTTTAGTTGGTATTTCTTCTTATAGTTTTGTAAATAAATAAAAGGCAGCCTTAGTCCATGATATCAATAATTATATTTTTTTATGCTTATCAATTAATAATGTTGATAGATAATATGATGATATTGTTTAATGTAAAAAGGCCTGCGGATTTGTGTTATATGACATTTGTGCTTCTAAAAGTACCCACAATATAAGAGAAATTTCTAATATGGAAGAAAGTATTACAAAAAGATAGACATACCTGATTTAACCTAACATCATTAACAGATTTTAGCTGTGTAAGTGTATATAAATACTAAATTAATTTGTGTGTTTGCAGGCTATGGTCTGGGCTCTGGTATCTCTCTGTTCATTGCCACAAACATCTGTGAAACTATTGTCTGGAAGGCATTCTCTCCTGCTACCGTCAACACTGGTATGTATTTCATAAATTGACTAGACTCATAATTCATCATTATTTTAATTTATAAATCTGTGATAAGTATTTAAGAGGCTTAAATATCTTGAAATTTTAAAAAGGATATCTTTACTTTCTTACGATCTTTTTAAAGATATATTATGATTATTTATATGTGTTATATGTTAGCTAAAAATCGAAATCATAAATTTACTACATTTTTGTAGAATAGAAATTAAGTGAATGTCGTCACACACAATAAACATTTCACATCACTGAAAGGATTTTCAGAGATCTTTAAATAATTATTCACAAATACAATTATGACATTCGCCGCCGCCAACGCGCCAGGCCTGTTGATAAAATTTTTTTTGGAGCAACCACTAGCAATTTATTTTGAACAGCCTAAGCGAACCCCTGGAGCCGTAATTCCACCGGTTATTTATACCGAAATTGTGGTCCCCGTGTCTACTGACGACAAAAAAAAATGAAGAGTGATTGGGATAGGTTAGGTTAGCGGGGGGTTATACGTGGTAATGTAGAGCAACCAATATTGAAGGTGACATTCGTCCATAGGTCGCGGCACAGAGTTCGAAGGAGCTGTGATAGCGCTGTTCCACCTGCTGGCCACCAGGCCGGACAAGGTGCGCGCGCTCAGGGAGGCCTTCTACCGCCAGAACCTGCCCAACCTCATGAACCTGCTCGCCACCGTCCTCGTGTTTGCTATAGTCATATACTTCCAGGTACGATATCAAAAAGTAGTTATTTTGGAACATTTACCAAAAACTTTTCAAAATTTTTGGACTGACTAAAGATATGTCTTATAATTAACTCACAAGTTAAGAAAACTAATGAAGAATGTGTCATATTCGAATTGTTTTTTTGCACCTCTAAATCTTCTATTATAACCAAACTGAACTTTCCAAATAATTGAATGTCATATTATGATCATAATTTTTGCTAATTTTGGTTTATTTATTTGATATTGTTAAATATGCTTAGATAATTTCTACATTACATATATCTTCCGCAGGGCTTCCGTGTGGACCTACCAATCAAGTCTGCGCGTTACCGCGGCCAGTACTCTTCGTACCCCATCAAACTATTCTACACTTCCAACATACCTATCATCTTGCAATCTGCACTTGTTTCTAATCTTTACGTTATCTCACAGGTTTGTATACATTATTATTTCGAGGTTTTATAAAGATATATGTAATTATTAGGTTTATTTTACACTTAAACAAGAGGGAAGTTACATGTTCTAAAAGAAGCGATATCAAGATCCTTGTTCATAGTCAAAGCCAAAATCATTTATTCGAGATCTACTACTTGAACATAATTTTTACATTATAGACATAACATACCATCACGCCTGTATTCCCCGAAGGGTTAGGCAGAGGTGTACTAATGTACACCCACATTTCGCCGGTATGTTACGACTCCAGACTCCGAGCTGCTACTAGGAATTTCATAGAAAAACTCAGTAACACTGCTCGACCTGGGGATCGAACCCAGGACCTCTAGCGTAGCAGTCGCGCTTAGGCACTAGACTAATGAGGCAGTGATTTTTATACGACTGATAATAGGCGTTCTATACCCTAGGATATTGTGAAGTATGATAAATAGTCATAAAGTATTGTTGTCCATCCCACAGATGTTAGCTGTTAAGTTCAGCGGAAACTTCCTAGTGAACTTGCTGGGCGTGTGGGCGGACGTGGGGGGAGGCGGCCCAGCCCGCGCCTACCCGGTGGGGGGGCTGTGCTACTACTTCAGTCCTCCGGAGTCGCTCACGCACATTGCTCACGACCCACTGCACGCGGTGCTCTACATCATCTTCATGCTCGGCTCTTGCGCGTTCTTCTCAAAAACATGGATCGATGTGTCTGGATCTTCAGCTAAGGATGTAAGTTATTTATTTTAAAACGTGGACTATACGTTTGTTTTCATTTTATGGGATAATATAGCCTATTTCACTCAGGAATAATGTAGCTTTTTATTAGTGAAAGAATTATCAAAATCGGTTCAGTAGATCCAGAGATTACAACTTCACAAACTTTATCTCTATAATAAAAATGCACGTACACTATACATTTTTGGGGAAAGGCTAATAACTAACTAACTGGCACTAACACAAATATACATAATTAGGCATTATCTTTTAGTCTACCTCTGGGTGATGCAGAAATAACAGGTATTAGTGTACTTACCGTAATAAAATTAAAAAAAAAAATGCTAGGAAACAATGCACTCCCTCCTTCTTTCTGCGTCTTTATAATACTCATATATCTATCCTATTTCTGAATAGATGGATACACTTATAGAAAACCATGATTTTTAGCTTATCCTAAAAAGGATATTTCACCGCTCGTTGTTTAAATAAATAGAATAGGTGAAGCAGGAACACTAATTTAAAAAAGGCAACAAGAAGAAAACCTTCAAGAAGTTCAGTGCGATATTTTAATTTTTTAGTTATCTCAAAGTGAAACGTAAAATAACGCAATGCAAATTCAATGTAATGTAATCTTTTTTTTTAATATGTTGCACTTGTAAGCACTTTTTATTTCTGTTAGACAGGTATTTATGTCAAAGTTGTTTAACCTACAAATTATTCATTCAATGCACGCGTACGATAACCCATTGATGCATTAACCTCATTTGCATGCATAGCTAGCATTTAAATAATAAATTCAAACTGCATTAAATCTTTTTTTATATTGGAGTTCAATGACCCCGCTAACATAATCAGTGCCTTTTACGACTAAACCGGGCGCCCGGTGGGCCTCACTTAACTTTCCAATTAGTGAAAGTGTATTACCAAAATTGTGCTGCAGAAATAGCATATTTGATTGACCTGTTTTAGTTCAATACCTTATACATCAATATTCAAGCTTTTTTTATATGTTACTGACTTTCGAGTTGACTTGAGTGTATAATATAATAGCTATGCCCCCGATTCCTGATTCCACTTTGCCCTGGTTCTAATGCTCGTAGAGAGATGTTAAATAACCTTCCTTCACATTTATAATATTTTAATGTCTAATCGTAGGTCTAATCCAATAACTTCCAACATATTCTAAAATACTATAATTTGACTTGAATACTTGAAATTACATTATATAATTTGACACATTGTGTCTTTACGGTTATTATTTGGGAATTTAAGACAAAAACTACCTAAAATAAACGGTATAGTGGGGTAAATAAATAATTATTGATTCTATGCTTCCATTTACGAATTGCAGGTCGCCAAGCAACTGAAGGAACAACAGATGGTGATGCGCGGTCACCGTGACAACTCGATGATCCACGAACTTAACAGATACATCCCGACGGCGGCCGCCTTCGGAGGGCTCTGCATCGGCGCCCTCTCGGTCCTCGCAGACTTCCTCGGCGCCATCGGCTCCGGTACTGGTATCTTGCTCGCTGTCACCATCATCTACCAGTACTTCGAGATCTTCGTCAAGGAACAGGCCGAGATGGGCGGCATGAGTACATTGCTCTTCTAAACTCATAATAGTCCTCGCCGCAGAAAGCGCTGGGTTTACAGATTTTGTTTTACGGAGCGCAGCGCTCTCTACGACGCTGCTGTAGTGTGCGTGGCAACGCGTGTGTGGGTTATGTGCTAATTTATATAAATGAACTTTATAATAAAATAATTTACAAGTACAGACTTTGTTTTTATAGACCCTAAGCAGGATTCATGTTTTCATTGACGTCACTTACATTTCTCATCAAGACAACAATATTGTATTAGTTTTCTATATAAGTTGTACAAGCACTAGAATTATTATCACGAGAAGAATTTGATTGGTCAATTATAACAAAAAGTAACAATTCGCGAAAACCTGCAAACATTGTCTAGTATAAAGACTGAAATTAAGACATTTTCCTGGTTTACTCAACTATTATTGTAATTATCAGTTTCTTACAGATATAAGTGAAAATAACAGTATATTGTAATTTATAGTATAAATGTTTAGTGTCCAACTTTGTTAAGAATATCTTACAAAACTTATGTTTATTAAGTTCGTGTTGGATTTTTTGTAATACTTACATTATGTATATCTTGTTATGCTGTTGATCGCGAATATTAGATTCACGTATTGATTCTGTCGTCCAGTTTATCAGAAATAATATGTGATTAAGTAACTATAATTTCCTAGGTTCCTATTTTCTGCAAATTATAATACAACAGAATCAGTAGTTATCCCAATAAATTCATTTATATTGTTTTCGATCAAGTTATTTTTTATTTCGCTCTTTTTTATTAGATCTATTTATGTTTATTTCCTAGTAATTTTCGTAAAGAAGGTTCATAAAACAAGTAAATACTTTTGTTATGTAACTTTATTCTCCTCACTAGACATGCAAATACAAGGACAAAAAACAATTTACGATTTTCCCTCAAAACCTTATAACAAAAATTCATCACGACTAAATTAAACGGTAACAAAATGTATTTACATAAACGATAGACCGAATAAGTTTGCCGCCAAAACATTACAAGTTGTCGGAAAAAAATTGAGATCTTAGGAACATGATCGGTAAGAGATCGAACGGAATATTCGAACTTGGAATAGTGCCATAAACATTTAAATTATGGAACTTAAATAACACACGTATGGCACAACACTAAATACATTATGTACCCTATTACATTTATAGGCACTTTGGAAGGAAAGGTTTTGTCACGACTGAAAAGCGAATCTAGTCACTGGCCTCGGACGTAGAGGTATCCTCAAGTGGTATAACAGGACGATGGCCTAGTAATGGTCTCCAACAAATTAATACTATTATTAGCTCATAACTACTAGGTTTATAATCTATATTGTTATCATATTATCTATTGCGAAGACTTTAAAACGGAAAAATAATAAACCAGAACCTTGATAAAATAGGTACTACGTTAGACACATTTATTGCTTCCCCTTAAAATGTTATTCGGAAGACGCTCTTCAGTCGTGACCTTAACCCGGCCTCTGTAAAGTAATTACGACGTCGATTAGGAATTCAATTATTGCTTTCGTTCATTTTGAAGACATTTTTATAATGGCCTGGTGTCTTGGTCCCTTACCATCATTGGATTTAGGAAAACGTTACTGTTTCATTCTGGACTTCTTTTGGAAGACTGGTCAGTATCACTACCCAAATTCGTGCCCAATCAATGTCTTGATGTCTTTTTTAACAGATGTGAGACTAGTAAAGTGTAATTAACAATGTCTCTCATGCTCTTGTCCCAATGGTCTCACATCACGTACCCGTGTACCAAGAAACAAATTCAAAATTGGGCAATTCTCAACATTAACTTAAATAAATAGCATACGTTGATTTGCATTCTTTATACACTAATAATTTCCGTACTGCCATTTTTTTAGTTTAGTGGGTCACTAGTTATCTACTAATTAGTATTCACAGAGATATTTCACAATAAACCCCTAAATTATCTCTAGGCAATTTAAGGATAAAACTTTTTATAAAATCGATGAAATATACTCAAAAAAGCACTTTACCGCTACTAAAACTTTTGCGTAATATGTATGTACAAAGCTAGTTCTAGTGTTTCTATGATCGCTAAGTCGTAATCGCTCATAGTCATATTGCATTTAACATGTATTGGAACCCTTCACATCACATAATAAATAATAATAGTTCGTGTAAACCAAAAATGACATAAAAACACAACAAAACTAAACGAAACATGTGTAATCCAGAAAACATTTTTATTATCTTTAACAACATCCGTGAAAGGAGAAAAGGAAAACAAAGAAAAAATAACTATAAGAATAACAGTGCCAATTATCAACTAAAAAAAGTGGGATATAAGATCACTTGTCGTAAATTTCAAACAGTTTTCTTAGAGGATGAATTAATAAAATACGTTAGTTACTAATAAACCCCATTTGTCGAATATCAATCAATAGTGATTTTCAAAAAATTAAACTACGTACACAAGTGTCTAAAACTTCGAACCGATAAAATATAATCTAAAATATAACAACAAAAAACCAATTTGAAGCCGCGCCAGGCAAGTGTGTCGTGGACCTTATTTATACTGGTTACTTTAGCTACTAACTATGATTTCGCTAATCAATCTTTATCATTTGTACATGCGTATAATAGCACTTAAAGTTATTGGGTATACTATCCAAACTTAGTTAAAATGGTAATTTAGAATTATTATCCGCACTTGACTTAAGCTTTTGAGTCGGCGCACATATTTAATGCTTTTGTTCACTTGTGAAAACTCTGAAAAAATATATATTTTCATTTTCACCAGAACGCAGTTGCGAGTCAAAAGAATAAATATTTCGCAACCTATTCGAGAGTCACGCGTAAGACTGTAAAACATTTGCATAAATTCGCATTTTGTAGATATTGAAAACGTTAGTTCATTTGAAATGCACACGCGTAACACAAATCTCGAAACGCTATTGTCAACACGCATTCACAAAAGCTTTAGGTATGTACGGTAAACAATTACTGTACAAAGATTACAGATTGCAACAATTTGTTAGTTATCAAGTTGCTAATGTCTGCAGTTGTAATACATCTTGTGCATAAAGGATTAAATAATAATATATTATGGTACCTTTAATGAGACCACAGAAATAGGTAATTAGTAATTTCCATACAAAAGCAAGACAAGATGGCGGAGTACCGTTACAAATCTAGAAGCGCGAGTTAATAAATTACGCGAATATAATTGGATGTTAGGCAACTGTTTCTATTTCTTCCTGTAAGACGGGCGCCTGATCGGGGGAGGATATCGTCTTAGAGGGCGAGTTAGTGTAAGGCAAAGTCTTTAGTTTCCGAGCTTCGCGCCTCTGTTTCTTCTGCTGCATCACGAGCCTTAGTTGCTCCAGTTTGCATTTAGTTTTGGAGTTTTCCATGGCTAAAGTCTTAGCTGTATCACATTTCTTGCACATCTCATCGGCGGTTTTGCCGACGCAGGCGGAGCACAGTTTGGGGTCGAGTCGCCGGCACTGGCAGTCCTTGTGTTCGCAGGAGCAGCGCTTGCCCGCGCTCGAGCCCGGCAGGTGCCCCGAGCACTGCCCGTACGAGCATGCGGCCTGGCTGCACCCCACGCACTTGCTGCTGTCCTCCACAGTGCTTGTTGAGCATGAATGATTTGGCTCCTTCTGTAATATTTAACAATAGCTTTAAAAGCATATCTAGCGATAAAAATGTGTATGTAGTTGTACAAGGTAAAATAATAAAAGATAAGTAACCCATAACATGGATATTTAGTACCTAATTCTATAAAGTAATAACATGTTTTATGCAAAAAATCAATCAGAAACATACCTGTGCCAAAGCAATAGGCGGCGCAGCACATAACAAGTCATTCAGTATATGAATTATTGTGGATATATCTCGTTTAGGTCGGCCATATCTGAAAGATAAACATATTTATGTCTAAATAAGAACTTAAGATATACACACTCAATTTGACTTCTATATATATGTAAAAATCTATGTTTGTATGTTCCCTATGGACTCCAAAACAATTAGACATTTTGATGAAATTTTTAGGCTATTTTCAGTTTAGCCCAGCAAATTATCCTGTTAAATTTAGCAGCTATTGTTTAAAAAGAAAATATTACATAACTAACATTTTGCTACCAGAGATGACTTTTTTTTTGTAAACCTCATGAAGAGAAATCTTAAGTTTACTTTGTGAAAAATACATCAAATGAAGTTCCTTTACACATATTTTCTACATTCAAATTTATAAAGCAATTTGGCCGCCATCTTTGATTAAAAAAATTGTGTCGGCACATGTGTAAACATGTACTGACCCACATCTAGGCTTTTATCATTATCTTTTGTTTAAAATTAATAAAGTATGAAAAACGTTGACTCACCTGTCTTGCAGAGCAGGATTCAATGTGCCTGAAAATGTCCCAGAATAAATTCCTTTGCCATGGTGCTTCATGGACTCTATCACAGCTCCAGGACCAATCTTTCTGCACACTGTCTCCTCGGCCGCCCTTAAGTCAATCTTGTTTGTCAGAACCTCTTTAGATAACTTCTTCAGTTTTTGAGTTAGATTCTTTGATGCTTCAATGAGAGCTTTGGTGTCCACAGGAGGTGTTGGTGATGCTCTTTGGGACTTCTTTGGAGCATCAGGGGCTTTAAAAACAGTCTGTTTAGATGTAGATGGAGTTGCTGTATCATCAGTCTGTCCATTGCTAGGTTGCAGGATTAGTTTTCTGGAATTTGTTATATAAGGTTCAGTTCTAGAAGTAGAGGGTTGGGATAAATTTGTATCTTGTCGATTCTGCATTCTTTTCTTATGTTTATTCACAACAGATTGCATAAAGGCTTTCTGCTTATTCTGGCCTATAGGATGTTTAAATTTGGAAGTCTTGTGCAGTAAATATTGGAATCTCTTATTTTTCAAAGGTTCATTTATACTTTGGAAGGAAGGTAGTGTGCCTGAGTTAGCCTCCTGGCTGCCATGACTAGTTGTAGCCAAATTAGATATTTCCCTATCCATCATAGATTCATCTTGGTCTTCAAACAATCCTTTATCAACTGCACTGTTGAATAGATTTTCCATGGGGTATTCATCTATAGTACTTTCAGCAAGGAATGAACTTTGGTCTGTAAAATTATCACTGTCATCACTGAGGGAGCTGTCTGGGGTGTGGGAAGATGTGGAGGGGCACTGTTTGTCACAGATGGCACTTGTTGAAGGTATCACATCATTGCTTAATTTATTTTGTGATAAAAAGTCTATCAAGTTATTTTTAACAGTGTTCACAAGAGCAGCATCTCTTTCTGAAGTGGAAGCATCTATAGGGCTGGACACTAAATTGGACAAGGATTTGATTGGGGACTGTTCATTTTCTAAAGATGCATCAGACAGATCTGAAAGTGTACAATTGCTTGTGTCCATTGTTTCTTCTTTGTCATCACAAGTGTCAGTTTTATCACTATATTTCTCTTCAGCCATAGACCGGTACAAATCAAAACAGTTCTGTAACATTTCAAAGTCTTGCTTCTGTAAACCATGTGTTGCAGCTGGTTCTGGTTTAGGGGTTTCGCTGCTTATGTAGGAGTGGTCCATGGGCACAGGTGTACAGGTAGGTGTTGTTGCAGTCTGAGGGCTGGGTGAATCCCTGGCGTCACATTTACTAGTCCGTATTGATGTTGAAGAGCTTTTGGTAGGAGTGGAAGTTCTCAAGGACCTGCAACCACTGGAACTCGAGTTGAGGGTAGACAGCTGTAGTTGTATCAGCATCATATGGTCACCTAACCTCATTGTCAAATTCAGTGGAGATTTACCACTTAAAAAGTCATTAACCTGAGTGTCATTTAAGGATTCCAATGCTTGCATCACAGAATTTTCGGGCCTATGGCTCTGGAAAGGACAGAGTGATAATATTAATGAAACAATTAATTAGTAAACAGACAGCGGTGGCAATAGAGATAAATGTGTATTGATTAGTTCGTCATAGTTGTGAAACACGTGATTATCAGGAGGTACTTGGGGGGTTTCGACACTGCACACAGCGAGCGTGACGCACTCACCAGCAGGCCAGTCTCCACGCTGGGCAGCAGAATCACGCGCGATCCGTCCAGCAGACCGTTCTCCTCCATCGTGCCGTCCCTCAGTTGTCTGCAAACACAAAACTCAACTTCAATACGCAAGTCAAATAACACTGATGCGTCATCGTATCGACATATTTCCGTGATTATGTTTGACAATAGAAGCTTGGCGTCTCGACATAAAACGCTTACCTTTCGCGATGCAGCAAACATATTCTATCTTTAGACACCTTAAGTTTCTTTGAAACTAACTTCTTGAGGTGCTCCACTGTATTTTTACCGTTCAAACTGATGGAGAAATTACCACCCGTAGTAGTTTGTATATTCAGCGTTATGTCCGAGGTTTGGGGTGAGCCACACCCGTACACCTCTGTTCCAGTCGCGCGTTCCATAATTTCTTCATAAATTACACTAGAATTTGCTCTATAACACTGTTCGAAGCACACACGAACTATCTTAAATTACACAGCTATTTTATTGCAGGATAGAAATAACAGGGTCACGCCAGACCCCCAGTTTTTTGATGTGGCCGTCGGTGTGACCAGTTTTCGTTCGCGATATCCCGTTATTTTTTTTTACAACAGCTGATGCGAAGCGCTGACTACAATGCGTTTTGTTCTACGACTTTGTTCATACCAAATTTTTTTTTCGGTATAGTAAAATATTTGTATATTTACATAGCAAACAAACTAATAAAACTGAGCTTACTCATGTCAAAATTTTATTGTTACAAGTCAATTTTTATTTAAAACAACGACATGTCGTCACGGTTTGAGCCTCTGAACAAATGATGACGCAATACGCGTTTCAGATACGTCAAAAAAGTAAACGTCATATGACGTCATGCAACGCTTGCTCATGCTGCTCAATTTAGCGGTAAACTTAAATTGGCGTAACTCAATTTATTATTCTGACGTAGTATTTTTATGATTACTACCCAAGAAAGATTGTGAAGGCGATAACTTTTGAATTAATAACATCAGGACCAAAATAAGTCATTTGATTCAGGAATACAAATATTAAATCTTTAACTATCAACAAAGGATTGAAATAGGTTCTTCTTTATTTTGGAACTTGGTGGGGTATCAGACTAAGTACTATTTATAGGAAATCAGACGGAGATCTTTCGTCTACCCAAGGCCGGGGACAACAGGATACATTTTATGACATTCTTTGCAACCGTAAAGGGTTCTGACTAGGTACCATTTTTAACCGACTTCAATAGAAAAAGGTTATCACGGAGGAGTTTTCTCTCCTCCGTGGAGGTCATATATTATTTTTCTTTTTTATTGAATTAAGTATTTCAGCTTAGGGAATGGTGCATGTTTTATCAATATCGGTCCAGTACTTTTGATATGGAGAAACATGAAGATGTGGACCGTCAAGTATCGCTGCGCTGCACTAAACGAGCGCATCATTGTCGTCGGTCACAAATAGAATTAGAAGTGGGCTGATTGTTTCATGCTTTAACATGGAGCATGTTGGAGATAAATAATTACCTCCCCTTCCCTCCTTCATAAACAATTACCTCCCCTCCTTTCTTTTAATTAAAGGAGAAAATAAAAAGTAATTACAAAAATCGATTCTTGTATACCTTTCATTTGTTTGGATCTTGTTTTCGCCACCGACTTCCGAAACTGTCATAACATGCACATAACATTTTTTTTTATAGGTATTTTTTTTTACTTTTTTTTGAGCTGAAACAACTGACAACGCTAATAGTTGTAGCCTTGACTACGAATATGCAGGCAAAACGTATATCGGATCGTGTAAGACTGATGATGATAAATAAAAAACAAAATATTCTCCAACCCTCTTTATTGACCCAGCACCTACCATCAAGATAAGAACAAAACTTAACATCAATCACAGCAAATTGTATAGTTAAACAAAATATTCACAGTAGACAAATAATGAGCCATGGCCACAAGAAAAAACGAAGGCACAGTGAGGTGACCTTGATAATTATATGCAATATTCGTCTATTACGTCTTTATAGAAAACAAATAACTATTGTAAGTATCAAGGTCACTTCATTGAGACCTTGGTTCTTTGAAAATGTGGAAGTAGTAAGGTTTCTATCATACTGATATAATTCGGTGTTGCGTTTGCCGTCGTGCATTAGTCAACTTCCACTAGTTTCTAATCAGAGGCCGTACCACAATGCATTATTGAGATCGTTTTGCGATTGAGTGAACGGGATGCCTCTACACATTAAGTAACGGCATCTCTTTCGCACAACCACTTTGTGGTTTTCTCTTTTAAGCCTCAGGCTCGTGGATTGTATATTAAAAATATTACGCTCAACATCGTGTTGAAAACGATTTTATTCTTCAATCTTTAGTATTTGTAAATTATCACAAGACAATTAAGGTTACAATTAATAACATTGTATCTATTAAGTTTTAAAGAATTTTCTTTATAACATAGAATATTTTACTTATTTATTTTATAACATTCCTAAGATCGGTAACTAGCTTTGTCATTTTCAATAATACGTAACAAAACCCCTGTTGGTCCTTTGAGCCGTGGGATCAGAATCAATATTAAAGAGTGTTTTATTGGTTTTAATATCAATTCTGATATCTTAGCTGAAAGGACTAACACTATAATTGTTACGTATTGTATAATCATTTCATTAAGAAGATAAAATCAATTTCTCTAACAATGTACGGAGATTGGATCAAACAAAACTCAAATATGACTATAATATAATAAAAATATATAATTTATTAGTATCAATTCTTTCTTTAATACATTATTTATGAAAGTTCTTGTTTTATACTTATATATTTTCTCTTTTAATTAAATTAATTTATAAGTAGATGCCTTACAGTGGCGCAGTTTATAATACAAATTTAATAAATAATAATGCAAAGATCGCTAGGAGTCATGCGACCTAAAGTATTTAAATCCTTAAACACATCGGAATTAAATCATTTGCATAACTTATGTCAATATACCCTAATTATTCACAATTAACATAAACTTAATGTATTATTACTTCCAACAATATGGTAAATAAAACAGTTAGCAAATCTATTTGTTGAATGTAATAAAAATGATTGATAACATAAAAACAGTTAAGATAATTTGGTGACATCTGATGTTGTTAAAAATATACTTTATACTCATAGAAGGTTTTATGATATATATAAAAAAATACTTTTTAATAATTATACCTAATACAGTAAATAATTATAATTTATTCCTTAGGTACAGTATACCTCGAGTATTCATTATTTTAATTCAAACGGGTATTTCGAAAAATTGAATACATATGTTAATTCTAACGAAATTGACCGTGTTTTAAATTACATGGCCATAGTCGGTTTATAATTTTGTATGGAAGAGAAAAAAAATATTAATTTTAGACTATAGAAGATTATTTGAATAAAATCATGATCTCGTAAGAATTAACAAACATATTATTTAACGTAAATAAACGAATTTTAAAATAAAAAATTATATATAAACGTGAAATATTGGATAGTTTTAATAAGCATATTTTGCATCAACAATTTTGAGCCCAATGTCGTTAAAACACGTAAGAGGTATCCTTATACCAACCTTTACTTAAAATAAAAATCCACTTAGAACTTTATTCTTACTTCCATTGACCTATTTCTATTAGAACTAATGCAAACAGAACTCCCAATAGAGACGAATTCTGTCATATTTTGTTTTAGTGTTTTTTTTGATGATAGTGAAGCTGGTGGCTTTAATAATTTTTTATACATTTTAAGATTGAATAAAAATGCCGATTTTGTTATCTTTAGATAGCACACAGTTAAAAAATCGATTAATTCATAATTTTGTAGACCGTTAATGAGTGATTTTATAGCCTTATCTGCCTCTCGATTATTTTCCGCACTAGAGATAGAAATTTTACATTACTTCAATGAACCTTCATGTTAAAATTCGATCCCAAGTATTTAAAAAAAAAGTTATTTATGGCCACAAGATATCGATTTTAATTCTGTTTACACAATTTTTCAAGACAATTTGTTTGCAGAATGTGTTGCATTCATAAACAATTAACAATAATTGTGTGAGGATTAAATAATAATGACTGTATTTTATTGTTAGTTCCGTTTTCATTAGCCATTACGAAGCTATGAGTTATTTATATAAAAGTGATCACGAGCCAAACTCTAGCGTTTCATTGTCGATCTCTCCGAATACGAACCCTCCGCGACCATCCATCTGCAGGTAATGGTCGTGATGTTTCCACAGCGACTTGCGGTGAGACACGGTGAAGAGAGATATACCCACCTGTAGCAGAAGTATTGGTCAGTATAGGGTAGTAAACGCATTAAGGTCGGAAACGGGGAAATGGGCCGGCCAAAACATAACGTACCATCACAGCTGTATTTCCCGAAGGGTAAAGCAGAAGTATACTAATGTACAACGGAACCGGGATGTTGATGATAAATGATTTATTAAAAATGAAGATTTATGTAGATATGGTAAATTTATAGTATAATCAGAATACACACATCAAGCTATATAAATGCAGTATCGACTGAACTCGCATTGTAAACGCTTTCCGCACTTTGCGAGGCCAGCCTATACTGGGTATGTATAGCTTGATGTGTAGCTGCGTGTACATACCTCTCTGCAGTACTGGTACATTTGTCCCTCTACGTCTACTGACACGGCACTGGTGCACTCGTCGAGGATCGCGAACTGAGGCTCGTGGTAAAACAGACGCGCCATCTGTGTTTTTTATAAGTGATTAATTATTGGTTATTTGTTTATATATTAGTAGGTCCAGAGATTACCCCGTACAACTTCACAAACTTTACCTCTTTATAATATTAGTGTAGATTGCATTTTGAAACAACGTTTTAATGGCCCTGAGACAGTCTTAGGTCAACTATATAGATTACTTACCGCTACCCTCTGCTTTTCGCCTCCGGAGAGTACATCCATCCAGTCTTCGACCGCGTCAAGTCCGCAGTCGCGATTGGTTAGATATGACAATTGCACTATCTCAAGGAAACGGTGCAGCTGATCGTCTGTGCGGCCGCGACGGACCATCTCCTCGCGAGTTTGAGGATAGATAATCTAAAATAATAAATTTATAGTTCAGGTCAAAAATATTTAATTTCTAAAGCAGGCGGCAACTAAATGCAAAATCTACGAATAAGTGTAAGAAAATTAAGTCGACTTTAAATTAATATCTGTGTATTTTGGCTCGTTGACTACGAAATAACCGATCCAAGGTGGATTTTGGTGGCCATTCTTAACACATGGAAACCCATCCGTTCCTTGAAGAGACGTAAAGCCGACACACGAACACCTATGAAAACCGTTAGTGGTAAGAAGCCTAACCACCAGACTATCCTTAAGATACCGGTATTGCCCAGAAATTATGTCGCGGAGGTCTGAGAGCAGTTGCTTCGAGTAAATTACTGACATTCAGCAGCATCTACTGATAGACAACCTCCACATATCTGAGAAAAAGGCTAGAATTAGATTCATAAGTGATTATCTAGCCGAATACGTAGAAACGTGTTACCAACCTGATCTCGCAACGTCCCCAGGGTCATGTACGGTCTCTGCGGCACATAGAATAGCTTGCCCTTAGGCGGCTTGGTGAGTGTGCCGCCGAAGATCGGCCACAGCTCGCCCAGCTGACGGAACATGGACGATTTGCCGCAGCCGTTAGGACCGCAGACTAACACGTTAATACCCGATCTGGAGAGAAATAAACTATTTAGTATTATATTTTGGTCCTTTGAGACGAATTTGGACCTTATTGGTACTTATAGAACTAAGATAATGATACCAATTTATAGAACTTTGCTTATAACCAGGTGTCAATATGTCCATTTCTTTTTAATGCAGGTATCACAATGTTAAATATGAGAGAATTTACATTTGTAGAAGTTCTCATTATATTAGAGAAAATACTGTGGTAAGTGGTTTAAACATAAAATAATAAGGGGGATAATTATTATTTAGAGGAACTGTAAGGGTTTAAAAGCACCTCGTTACTATAAATGTTATACTAACCGCACTTCGAACGACAGTTCCTTGATGAGCACGTCTCCGTTGGGAGTGACGAGAGGCACCTTGTCGAAGCGAATGATCTTATCCTGGTAGATAATACGACCCGCACCCGGGGCTAGAAGCGCGGGGACCTCCGCTATAAACAAATATTACAATCAATATTTTTATCCAAAAACTTTATTCGTACTTCACCTGACACTATTAGGATACGACATTATTTTTAGCCCGACCTAAAGTCAAAAAAAAATTCCCACAATTTTGTATTTTTTTAAGCGAGTTCATTAATTCATTAACAACTTTTCGACTGATTATTTAAAGTCCTTATAAAGGAACAATCCTCCCCTTCAAATGTACTGTAAAAAATACAAAAATTAATCTACATGACTCACCGCTTCCATTCTGCGAGTTCCTGTCAACCATGGTCCTGGTGTAGTTACCCTGGTTGATGTCATCGAGTACAGTGCGCAACTGCGTCACGCGTGACGTCAGACCCGCCAGCTTGCTCAGCTCGCGACCAGACAACACCAGGCGACCGATACCTTCCGCCATTTTGACTAACATACGACCGTATGTGTAGTAATGCTGGGAAAAAATATTTATATATATTTTTTTTTTTTTATTATATATAAAAATTTAATGGTATTACCGGTTGAAAATAGTACTCAAATTGCGTTTGTAAATATTGCCAGTATTTTTGCAATAACTCTGTTGCTATTAATTAACTATTCGCGCCCCACGACTCATAAATAACATTACTATACTTACTGCATACTAACCAGCTTAAATAGCCAATCATTTGAGTCCTTAATGTATAATGTTTATGTTATGAAATTATTTTATTCCAATAACAAATATAGGTATGTATCTGTCTTTGTCATATTAATGACAATAAAGTACATAGTACAATACCTCCTTTAGCTAGCAGACACGTGTTACATTCAATGATTATAATAATTACCTTAAATCTATCATTTTCTGTGCCCGTGGTAAGTAGATTGTGATCCATAGCGAAGAATGGTCGTGATACTGCGAAAAAACCTACAGTGATGGCTATGTCTGTAAAAAAATGTATCTTATGTTAATATACCGTTATTAGTTTATTAGTTGATCACAGTTATTAAGTTATTTTAGTGAAGGAAAAATACGACCGCGGGCAGGATTCGAACCTGCGTTTTCTGGTTAAGTACACCAGACCCTATGACCGCTAACCCACCGCGACTCCCACCCGCCATGTCGAAATTTGCCTTCACATTTTTAATTTACGTCTTTGAGGCGACGTCAGTGACATCTGTTGTCATGCCGGTTGAGAAGCACATTTTCAACAGATGTCACTAACGTCGCCGCAATGGAAAATGCCAAAAAAATTGTATGATTACAGTTTAATATGTGACTGGAAGCATTACTGATTAATGATACTATACTAATCTCTAACCTAGTTGAGGCATTAGGCGTTATACGAATTTCATGTTGACGTTCTAATAAGAATTGTTTTTTTCAGAATTAGAATTATATTTAAATGTAGTTTTCACTAAGCCTGTGTTATATATATAAAACACCAATGAGTTCCCATACTTAAACATGAACTGTAGCTATACATTAATCCACCTCTGCCTTACCCTTCGCGGAATTCAGGCGAGATGGTATGTTATGTAACCTTATGTAGATACTAACTTACATTTAGCAATAATGTTATCAACGAATCCCATTCCAACCCTGAAGTTGAGGAAGTTTCGCAAGTGTCTCGTCAGCTTGTAGAAGCTGGCCAGCAGCGTCAATTGTTCGCGATGATTACCCTGGAACAATGAAACATAAGAATAAAATTACTTAATTAAAGTAAGAATGTTATAGTCGTTTTTGAGATGTGGTAAAGTTAAACAAAAATTGGGGGGCGCTGAAAAATTTTTAATATCCAGTGGGCGGATAGACGAAATAAGTTTGAGGACTTCTGGTGTAGCTGGATGCGTAACTGTGAGTACAGTCGCCCGCACATCAGGTTATGCAAAACTGACAACTTTTTCCAAATGTTTTTTTAGACCTTAAAAGGTTAATGATTGAGTTCAAAATCAACTGAAAAAAATTTACATTTGTGGGAACGTAATGTGCTTGCGACCGTACATTGAACAACCCATTTATTTATTTGTTCGAACACGTGACTTAAATATGTAATAAGATTAGATAAATTTATCATAGCAACCAGTGATTTCTAACACGTGCATATTTATCGTGATTCACGGCTTGTTTACAAATGATATAATAATTAAGATGATCCCTTGATGTTGGACAATCTTAGTTGTATATGGAAAGCTATCACGAAGATTTGCTCGCGAATCTCGTCACCCTAACTATACATAGTAGCAATGCTTTATTCTGAGAGTTCGTCCCATCACTTTTTCCGACTACATGAGTGATTAACTATATGAGGATTTAACAGAGTAAGCGACCTTTGAAGCCTTGTGTACCCCGTCAAGTAAGGCACTAACTACCTTTTCTCGAAGCGTTTCGTCGTATTTAAGAACCCTTATAGCTTCGGTCTGGGCAATACTAGAGCCCAATATTTTTCTATACTTAGGAGCCAAAACGAGCCCTTTTTTATTAAAATAACTCCTTATTCCATGTTAGTTTTATATCACTGATTTACACATGTATTATGATCAACAAAATAATCAACGTTATATTACCTGATAGAAAGCCACTTCTTCCGAATAAGTGATCAATCTGGAATTGACATATCTGAATTCACCCTCGAGTTTCTGTTCTTGAACTGTCATCTTGGCTGCAATATTTTTAAAGATAATAACAGAATATTTTTAAAGATAATTAAGATATTATCAAAGTAAAAATATTATATAATATGTAATTATACACTAACTGTATTTCCGTGTTTAATTTGTTTTATGTATTTGCTTCATTGGTTAGTCAGTAAGTGAGCGAGAGGTATTTCGCTGTTATACAATGAATTTTACAATTAAAATTAGCATAAAAGCTTGCGCATATTAAGGTTATAATTTAGCTTTACCTGTTGGTCTTCTAAGGTAGGTCAGTAATACTCCAGACAAGAACAAATATGCCATCATTATACCAGGTGTCTGCAATTTAGAAATAGATGTTATATTTATTTATATTTTAAAGTATATTCGTAGTGCGTGCTACATTTTGGTGATAAAGTGTATAAGATAATTCGCCTTTAAAAAGGATCATAGGACCAAAAAAAATACAGATAATGTTAGAAAATAAGCCTTAAGAATAATCACGTCATTAAGTCACTTACCGATGCACCCAAATTCATCGTAAGTCTATACAGGTAGATACCAATATCCAGCATTGGTTTGCTGATGTTACCGTATAAGTCTACGACGGTATCACAGAACTTCTCTATATCGGTCGTCAGCAGCTGATCAGCGTTTGATATCCGATTGTCAAGATTCGATACTTGGTAATATGTGAAGCCTCTGTAATAGAAATGACATTGTCACATAAAAATAACATTAATGGCAATAATATTCATATTATGTTAATCGAGCCCTTTTTTAATACCTCCTAGTTTCATGTCAGTTTTCTTTTTCAAGCTCACCGCTACTATGAACTGCAGGATTTTCTCATGGGTATATGAAATAAGGAAGCTCTCCCTTATTTCATATGGGAATATGAAACAAGGGAGAGCTTCAAAAAGAAAATCAGGGAGATAAATAAGGAAGCTCTCCCTTATTTCATATGGGCTCTAGGTGTGTTTCCCTAGATATACACTGCGCTTGTGCTTCCTAACTCAAAGGACCAGAATGCAAGTTTCAATCATGTTTTTAAACGTTTTGTTCATAAGTAGCTACGAGTATCTAACAATGAATATGGCTTGATTTGACAGTGGTTGAGCAATAATAGAATGCTGTGCTAATCTGTTATTGGTCCTTTGATACAATTGTCCGTTACGTAACTAAAACATTTGCATGTTTCACCACCACATAAAGTGAAATTCGTTTTGAAAGCTACGTTTATCACCATGCTTAGTAGATTCTCCGGCTTGCAGATAGCCAGGCGAGATAATGCTAACTATTAAGTCTAACAGTTAGTCATAACAATATGTAATACAGATAACGTGATAATCTGAAGCATATCTATTTATCAGCAGTTGTTATATTTTGTTCTGTATAATCATTATCGTTTTGGACTTCAAAAAAAACGAAAATTTAACCTAAAACTCATAACTAATGGCAATAACTCTTTGGATGTGCACGTTGACGCATCACATTAGTTCACTAGCGACATGACAGGGTCCAATATGTATTGTATTTATGAATGTCAAATTTTCTCAGTTGATTTTTAACTTAATCAGCAACATTTTAAGTTTTAAAATCATTTGGAGAAATTTGACAGTTTTGTATAACCTGATGTGCTGGCGATTGTACATAATTTAATCGTCCCCTTTTATCGTCTAGGAATAGCCATTGTCTAGTCTAGGTACAGTTTATTCATAAATGATTCACGTGAATGAAATATGCCCGCTAATGGAATTCGTCATTAAATTGTAATGTTCATTTCAGAGTTATTAGGAATTTTCAAAAAAAAAAAAATCTCAGAAGCTTGGAGTTTTCATTTGAGCCCGGTTATTAGCAATTGGCTCGCTCCCTAGTTCAAACGTAACAAATACAGTATAATTGAACCTTTACATGATGGTGGCGAAATATGTATTATTTTAAATAAATACATTATTAAGTCGTCTCTTAACTATGCCACTTAAACTTTGTAGTTTATGAACCTCTATGTTATTAATAGTACCTAAGATGTATAATTTTGCAATACACGTCACATAACGACATACTTAATCAAAACTACAATGTACAAGTTAGAGGTAACACTATAGGTTTTTATATGAAGGTCTTTGGGGAGCGTTTAGTTTGTCAACCTATGGATCGATCGATCCATAGGTTGGTAGGATACCCAATCTATTCAGTGCCAGCTTATGCTAAATTTTTGTTTTGATGTAATACCTGATTAGTATTTTGTCGTCATGTCGACGAAGCCCACACCATTTGCTTATAGAAGTATCAATATACAGAAAGACTATTCTATTCACCATCCAAATTTCAATATTAAGCTCTATGGATAATAATAATAAAATGCGGGTATTATGTTTTGTATCACTCAGTCCTAAAATATTGATATAGGTAATTATGACCTGCATAAAGCTGTTCTATCAGAATAATATTTTTTGCAATATTAGTTTTGATTAATACGCATGCCATATAATTATTTACTTAATTAGTTATATTTATACAACATGTATACCTATCACTACTTCCCTTCTCCATATGACAGCAGTATCAACAGAGGTCACCAATACCGCGCAAAAGGTCCTATTTATAAATGCAATACACACGTTATTAAACAGGTTTTCAATTAAAACTACCAGTACAATGTATAATTTGAATACGAAAATCTACGGGAATAACTTTCGGGCCAGCGGATAGTATATTTTCCTTCTCACTGCCACTTCGTATGGTGATAAGTTGAAATTATCTGAATACCTATTTTATCATGGGCCTGTCGTAGAGAAATATGGCAGGTTCGGACAATTTTGCCCGGAACCTATAGGCGTTCAGAGATCTGTAAACTGTTGGTCATATTGATTTTTTAGCAGTTGAAACAGTATTACAACAGAAAATCCGTATTTTATTATTCCGTAATAGAAATTGTGAGAGGAAATAGATACGTTATTTGAAGTACTAACTAAAGTACTTAATCGGACAGTGACTAAGGAGTTTTTGAAATCGAAAGGTCTAAGTGCAAAGTCTATGACCAATTTGTATGTAGGAAGTCATTAAGCAGCAGGTTTCACTTATTTGTTACTCATTGTCCATATTTTAATTGAGACTCGAAAGTGTTTTGTTAATATCGGTATAATTGAAAAGGGCAAGAAAAATGACGATATTATTATGAAAGGTTTAAAAAATGGTATTTCAATTTTCAGACGTCATAATCACATTCAGTATAGTTATCAATTAAGTTATTTTTCTTCAAATACTTTAGAAATTCTAATTTAAAGACATAGGTACTGAAGTTTCCATTGCAAGTATAATTAAACTTGATAATATCATAGTTTTAGCTTAAATAAGTTTGTTATCAATTATCAAAATATTATTTATAATGTATGGTGGTATAATACATACCTATTATAATATTATGTCATGCATGAAGGGATTAATGAATGTAGATGAAGCGAAAGTAGTATGCCAGGATCGTGGCAAGTGGAAATCTATAGTCCTTGCCTACCCCGATGGGAGACAGGCGTGACTATATGTATGTTAAAGTCGTTATTTGTATCTATATAAAGTGGATATTTGTGGCATTTTTTTTCCATTGTTTGATTATAGTTAGATATATATAAAATAAATAAAATATAACTACATTCTGTTTTTGTTTATGAAATTGAAACAAAGGTACAACGGTGATGCTAGTGGCTCATCGACCTTACCGTCCCAATAATAAGAGTGAGGGTCAACTAACTTTCAAGACGTGCGATTATACCTAGTAACTACTATTGTTTAAAATTATTCAAATGCATTTTTTTAATAAAGTCGATAATACAAAGGATAGCCAGACATAATAATAAAAGATCATCTCTGTTATTTAAGCGGCGTTCCGAAAACGTATTTTTTTTGTTGTTTTATGAAAATACAACGTCAATCAGTAAACAAAATCAGCGTTTCAGGCATAGCGTTTTAATTAATAGTTATCTATGCTAATCTGTACCGAAATAATAATCGGCCTTATTACAGGTAGGTCATAAGGTTAAAGACTCTGTCAGCGAAATCCACGTTTATCCTTTCTTACTAAACGTACTATCCTAATCTATACTGAAAACATTTTGATTTTGATGAACCTGATTGATAAAAAAAATCTGAAAACTACAAGTTTTTGTAAAAAGGACCAAAAGGTATGTAGAGTAATTATTCTGGTGGTCCTTTGGCACGGTACTGTATTCCCGATTCTATATTTAATATTCTTGTATTTAATAAATGTAATATTCAAAAGATTTTGAATATTCAAAACTCAATTTGTTTACAAGAATACCTTCAATTATTTAGAGTTTAAAGAAATGTTGAGCGTTATTAGCCACCTAGTGTATATTGTAGGAAGGTGAAACAAGCACTTCGATAGGCTCCAAAACATAATGTTCTATGTATTTGGAATATTATGTACTTACTTCAAGTACTGCTGATACAGGAATAGCGTCAGATTGGTCCTTAGTCTCAGCTTCAGCTCTCCTATACTCCATTTCAGCACATTATTTACTAACGATATCTGAAATATAAAAAGTAAATTTATTCACTATCATAATACATACTTGAATGGAATACGAAATGAATTATTCCAGTGACAGGATTACTAGTATCACTTAACTAAATGAGTAGACTTACTTAAATACTTAATTCTTATTTTTTAAGTATGGTAAATTTACCATGAGCAATCAAAAAAAATAGTAAACATTTAATAATGTCATGAGTAGGCAATTAGCTTGGAACCAAAAAGTAATATAGATGGATAAAAAAATAATTAACATGGTTAATATTAAAAAGTTGCAACGCAAATAAATCCTTAAAAAATAAAGGTAGGTACTGAAATAGAGACCTATCAAGATCTCTTTGAATTAATTCATCATCATCATCATCATCATCAACCCATTAAATTGTCCCACTGCTGGGCACGGGTCTCCTCTCAGAACGAGAGGGATTAGGCTATAGTCCACCACGCTAGCCTACTGCGGGTTGGCAGACTTCACACACCGTCAAGAAAATCTCTCAGGTGTGCAGGTTTCCTCACGATGTTTTCCTTCACCGTTTAAGCGCGTGATAATTAATTATTAATACACACATGACTTTGAAAAGTCAGAGGTGCGTGCCTTGGATTCGAACTCGAGACTTTTTGACTTGGCAGTCCAATGGTCGTATCACTAGGCTATCACTGCACTGCTTTGAATTAATTACTGGTCTTTAATTATTTTTCTGCCAAAGAACACAAACAATATTTCTCAGATTAAAAAAGAGATTTTTGTCTCATCTCCTATCTTTAGTTGTAACCGAAATATCAGTTTCATCTTCGGAATGAATTACCCCATTAAGCAAGTAAGTATTTCGAATAATTTATCATACCTACAAAGAAACACAGTCTGGTGTGTAGCCGGTGTGCCATCATCAACCCTATATTGCGCCACTGCTGGGCACGAGTCTCCTCTCAGAATGAGAGGGATTAGGCTGTAGTCCACCACGCTAGCCTACTGCGGGTTGGCAGACTTTACAAGCCATCGAGGAAATCTCTCAGGCATGCAGGTTCCCTCACTATGTTTTCCTTCACCGCAGTCTTATGGTCATATCACAAGGCTATCACTGCACTTCAGCCGGGTGTACAATGGTAATTAAATATCTCTCTCTCTCTCTCATCCACTCCGAAGTTTTTATTATATATTTAGCGGCTTTATTATCACTGCGGATGTGGTCTATTGTGATCGATTCATGTGGTAACTTTTATTCCTGCTATTCCCATCCATAACAGTAACTTTTTCTTTGATCTGTGCCTCCCACTCAGAGATACATCCGTAGCAATAGCTACACGCATGTTCCGTCATTTCAATTTACTACAATATAACAATATTCCTTACCAATCATTACGAGAGGTCTCAACCGAACATTTTCCTCGTATTTTATTTGCAAAATAACAACGAAATTTTGAAAGTAACCACCTACATAATATTATATCATTAAGTGTCATTAATCTTAATTTCATTTCTTATGCAACTGCGTGATTGTTCTTACAATGAGTGATGAGTTCTTAGAATTTTTGTGATTTAAGTATGGTATTATGTTATAAATAAAAAAAAATACTAACGACTGGCATGGAAATGAAGAATTGTGTTAATAACCTTCTAAACTCCTTGTGGTTCATGGTGATTATGGACCTGTAACAAAATAATGTACAATTACTAATTAGATAGTCTTCTTTCTCCTTTATAATTTTTATTGACAGCCTCATTACTTTAGTCATCACAAGCGCAGCCAAATGGGTGATTCTAGGTGCGATTTCCAGGTCTAAAAGCGATACTTAGATTATTCGATAATTAAGGCGAAACATTCAGCTTTGTCCGCTAAATTTTGTATCTGCATGGTAATGAAAATCAGCATAAGTAATTATATTCCGCAATGAGGTAAGTCGGTCAGAGAATTACGCTGAGTTTAGAGTGCCCTTTAGATTATGCTAATATTGAGTACTTAATATCTGAAAATAATTAAATTATTGTTCATAAATGTACCTTTCACAGTGATAAAGAACTTAATGCTTTTATAGTTCCAAACATGTAAATACTGAAAATTCTTATGTTATTTCATACTCGTAGAAACAACACAGCGTTTTCAATGTAATTATCATACATTTTTAGTCAAGGTTGTGACTCCCAACTTCGACTCTAAAACATTTATGTGAATACTTTTTTTTTTCATAAAAAAAAGGTTACTAGCAATGTGGGTCACACATTACTAGTAATCTTGTTAACCCCTCGTGCTAAGCTAAATGCTTGTGTTACGAGTGGGTTCACGTCGGTAGTGCAATGGGTGAGTTTCGAACCGGCAACCACATGATCACAAGTCCGATGCCCTAGCCATTAGGCTACCGCCGCTTCATACTTAATTCAAACAATGAATAAAAAATATGTCTAGAATACATTAATCAGTTACATCAGATGATTAGGGTAATTATTTGCCTTAAATAATATTATTATTATCAGGTCTGCTTAACGTCAAAGGATCTTTGAAATTTTCGCGATTTAGTGCTGCCAATCTCAAAATAGGATAGGACTCATTTCGTCCAGCTATCTCTGTCTTGGTTAAGATTTAACCCAGGCGATACTCATCTCACCGTATCGGAGTCAAACCTCCAGCCTCCGAGCCCGAGTTGTGCCGAGGCAGCTGATTGGGGCAGTGGTCATTCTGACCAGATAAAGTTCCCAGTAGGCAGCGAGGTTGGCATTGGCAAGGTCCGCCGATGACACCCGACCACAGGCGGACATTCGCTATGACGCGACCATGGTGGCCGCAGGATAAGGGTAGGAAAGTGCGGATTTTAATCAGTACGAGCTCAACTCATCGCTGATCGGGATAGTATACCCATCTTAGAAGTGAAATCATACCTATCTTTGTTTTCTATAGTTGAAAAATAGCTTGCTGTTCTTTTTAGGAAAGGATTTGTGTAGATATAAAGTTCTATCTGCACATTGATCTGTACCCAAATTTCGAATAAATCAAATCAAATATTTATTTGCAAACTAAGTGTATAGAAAGGTGTTTCATTTTAAATAGTACAAGACTGAGTGCCTTTTTCAGGTGTAGCAAAGATAACATTTTATAATATGCTCTTATAATAAAATTATTTTAGTGCTTATACATTTACGCAAGTACAAGTATTTTATATTTATTTACTTCATGCTGTTACTGTTGAAAATATAAAATGTATAAAGGAGGAAATGTCAAGGCTATTTTATAGATTAACAGCGCTATAGACAGAAACCTAGTTTTTTCATACCTGCTAGTTAGCGACTTGGGCAGAGAATATGCTGGACCGAATTATAAGCCGAACACAACGTAAACAAAACATATTCGAGCATAAAAATATATTGATTTGATATAAAATTCTATGTACTTAGTTAAACAAGAAACGATACGATGGGACTTTGCAAATAGGAAAGTTGAAAAACAACTTTCAAGTAAACGCTCATAAGGAAAAACGAGTACCTAGGAGACTAGCGGTCGCAAGCGCGGCAACAGGTCCTGCATTCGATTCCCAAGTAGAGCGGTGGATTTTCTAAACCATTCTCAGCATAATTACCGCTCACCTTTACGAGGACCTTAAAAATATAAAGGCGAATTGTGGGTGTGCATTAGTACACCAACGCACCTCTGCTGATGCCTTCGCAATGATATTTATCTATATATACATATATAAAAATGAATCAATATTTGCTTGGTCACGGCATCACGCGTGAACGGCTGGACCAATTTCGCAAATTCTTTTGTATTTGTTTTTGTCAGAAGGTTCTTATGAAAGAAAAGTTGTGCGGTAAATAGGAAAATTTAAGAAAACTTAACGACTATTTTAACTTATTTTTTTTATCCAGTTGGAATTGAATATTCATAGCAGGACAACGTTTTTCGGGACAGCTACTTATGTTATAACGAAAGGAATTTCAAATAATATCATTCCTAGTGTGCGATACGGACATACAAATTGACCAGTCCATCATTAAAGCATTTTTTGCAACATACGTTACATAATCTGTTCGCAAGCCTCAAATCTCAAAACATGTTTTTACATAACTACTTGTGTTGCGACCGAAGAAATGTTTTTGGTTATTCACCTACTAACATTACGAATAACCCCGACCTGGTTCGATGAGATAAAATCTTGAAAGATAGAGGACACTGAAATGAGAACCTATTGAAGTTTTTTGGTAAAGGCTGTGTGACTGTGCTGGCTGGTAAAGGCTGTGATAAAAGTGAGCCCACTAAAGCGTTACGTTCGGGTTTTTGGGATGTCCACAATAAAACTTGAGCTCCCTATAAAATGGTTGAGCTACACGATGACTGATATATGCGTGCCGTTAGTAAGGACAGGTCAACTCAAAGCTTCTACGGCTATTTCTTCAAAAGGCCTGTTCAGATTTTGCATATCTAATAACATAACTATTGTCTGGATTTAAAAAGAGACCATGATTATCTGAGTTTGTTTCGACGTTTCTTCTCAGAGGTCGTCAGATAGGAAACGTCGGCGCCATGTAGTTAAAAAAAATGAAAAAAATCGACTTGTAAAAGATCTATTTACAGAAATAAATATCATTTCATTTCAAACCATGTCGATTTCAAGCATTTCAAGATTACCTGCTTCTAGACGTCAGATAGATCTGTTTAAAGAATCTTTCTATGAATATTTTGACACCACCAGCTCTGGCAAGCCTTACGATATCACAAAAAACAGTAACAGCGCAGACCCCAAAAAAAAGTTTATTTTATTTATTTATTTTATTATTGCACAATACAGACTTAAAAGATATACATTATCCCACAAAACCGGTTTAGCGGTTTGACGGTGGGTGTTGAGCTACATAATAATAATCTGTATAATAACAATCCACTGAAGAAACAACTCCTCAGCCTGCAAAACATAGTTATTTACAGACTGAGGAGGTGCCTCTTTAGTTTCTTTTTAAATTTAAGTTTATCACTTTCATGTCTAATGTCCGCCGGCAAGCTATTCAGCACATACGCTATTCGCTTCTTTAGGGTTCTGTCCCCAAAGTAGTTATTAACTCTAGGAACATTAAATTTGCCGGCGGCCATCGACCGTGTATTATGCATATTAGTGACAGGAGATAAACTATGCTCTGTTCTGCCGTGTTGGTTCAAAACCAGAAGATATTTATGTCTCAAGCTAACTGGTAAGATACTACATATTTGAAATAATTTTCTATAGTCACCGTGGCAACTTATTTTCGTCTTTTTTGTAACTAGCAGTTTAAGGAATCTTATTTGAAGAGTTTCTAATTTACTAATATAGGATTTAAATGTTAATCCGTAGCTATCGAGAGCATAATTTATAACCGATTCAACTAAGGTTAAATACAAGCATCTTAATATATGAATTGGAACCTTAAAGCTTAAGTGATAAAATTTACCAAGTAATATTCTTAATTTACTACATATATAATCTATGTGCTGAGACCAAGAGAAGTATCTGGTGATAATCATAAAAATATATTGAGACGGGTAGGAATCACACTTATGTAACGCAGTAGTGTAGCTGTACCATTACACCAATCGTCAACACACTATTAAATAACCATCAACTTTTATTCATCTCATCTAAGATAAGTAGGTAATGAATCCTGGGTTCAAATCAATTGCGTTTTCCCTGTACCATTTTGGGACGGTATAATCAAGGAAGAAAGAAACAATTATTAAATTAAAAACCACAATTATGTTTTCATCTACAATGTTCTCATACGTTAGTAGGTAAAACTACTTACGGTGTTCTGTTTACAGCTGGTTATTTTTAAACCAATCGAAGCATAAAAATCCGGTTTTATATAAATACAACCATACGATGACGCATAATCGTCGGTATCATACGATAATTATTGTGTCTATACACGTTCTAAAAGATAATCATCTATCTCAATGTTCATTGGTGTGCTGACTGATCCAGGAAATTGTCAAACTTTGTCACCAGACTAGTCTAAAGTTGGGACGCCACCCCCAAATTAATAAATGGTGGAGCAGAAGTAGATCTATAATATGTATTGTAGAACATAACATACCATCACGCCTGTATTCCCCGAAGGGTTAGGCAGAGGTGCACTAATGTACACCCACATTTCGCCGGTATGGTTGGGGGCGACCCTATTTCCATTAACCGGGCACAAATCCAGACTCCGAGCTGCTACTGAGAATTTCATAGAAAAACCCAATAACACTTTGCTCGACCTGGGGATCGAACCCAAGACCTCTAGCGTAGCAGTCGCGATTGGGACCACTAGACTAACGAGGCAGTCTGTAGAACAATAAGTTATTATGGACTAGCTATACGTTTATTGGAAAGATGGGACGTAGAAATCCCTCAGCCGAGAGGGATGGAGAGATGAGAGAGGCCTTTGTTCTACACCCGAATCTTAATGGTTGAGAGGTTGAGTAATAAAAATTCAAATCGCTCTTACATAATCATGCAATAGCAACAATTTTATACGTTACTCAAACATATTTTCCATTAAACAGACATGGTGTTATCGAGTATGTAAGTATACCTTTCGGTAAGTAAGTGTATGTATACTTATCGAGTATGTAAGTTTACCGGGATTTCTAAAAGATTTATAGTGAAAGAAAATACGATCTCGGGCAGTAGTTGAACCTGCGTCCCTCTGGTTAAGTAGGTACACCGGACTTCTCTCACACATTCTATATTTCAATTCACTGACGCCTGTACCAGTGCATAAAATGAATGATCTTATAAAACAATGGATGTTGCATTTTGTCTAATAAATTATAGAGCTTGACGGGTTAAAGTGACGTCAGCAACTAGAAAATTAATATTATCTTTGTGGAGATTTCGCATTATTTAATGCTTAATTTAAATACAAAATATCTCGATTTTATAGTTTAAAAATCAGATGAACGGATTTTGGGTTTGATAAGCAGTTAACACAGACTACACATCGAGCTATAGGTACACTCCAGTATAAACTTAACCGCGATTGTAACGGTTTTTCGTATAATTAGTTTTTAGCGGCTCTTTAAGATACCCTGTGTGTCATCGTGTGTAATGTAAGAGATCTTTAATATTCAAATTAGTTAAAATAACTTTGCAAAGGTGAATCAACCATCGAAATGAAATAGTTTTCTTTCTTTTTTCTTTCAATACGTCATCGACAAGAAATAGCCGTAAAATCCATTGCTTTGCATACAATGTAGTGGCTAGTGGGTATTTGAACTCATTTGGATTTTAAATAAGCATTTATCGTTTAAACTGTACATTATTCAGTGACTGAACTAATGCTGTATGACACAAGTTCTTATTTATTCGTAGCACAAGTTAAAGATCTTTCATCAAAGCTCTTTGATATAGGTACGCAAGGCTAAACGACAAGTTATACAAATCTAGTTAACGCTGGCCTTCTATTGTATGAAAAGCCTATACAATATGAGATCACCTTTAACTAGAATTGTGTGTAGCCGTGTGTACATACAGCTTTTCGAACAAAAGTTATGGATCTACAGATCTACAGAACAGATAGTTTTTAAGTGAGAAGTGTCGACTGATTTTTTAAATAACATATCAGCAATTAATACATACATACCATCACGCCTGTATTCCCCGAAGGGTTAGGCAGAGGTGCACTTAATGTACACCCACTCTTCGCCGGCATGTTTGGGTCCCATGTAATAGGGGGCGAGCCTATTGCCATTCACCGGGCACAAATCTAGACTCCGAGCTGCTACTGAGAATTTCATAGAAAAACTCAATAACACTTTGCTCGACCTGGGGATCGAACCCAAGACCTCTAGCGTAGCAGTCGCGATTGGGACCACTAGACCAACGAGGCAGTCTCGTTGGTCGGCAATTAAGGGACTGTATAATGCATTAGTTAGGAGCCAATAAGAGACAAGTGCCATCATCTGGAACCCTCATGGGGTAAATACAGCTTCGTGGTGGTGGAGAATATACAGAAAAAAATCTACGATACAATATGGCGTGTTCCCAAATGTAGGATAATAAGCATAATCGGCCTATAATGTTCTCAATGCTAGGACACAGGCCTCCTATCAGTGGGAGGGAGTGGGCCATAATCCACCATAATTACCTACGAACCTACGACCTCTTTCGTAAGTCGCTGCCGTTGCCACTGGGTCACTGAGACCCTTATTTATGATCCCCTATCCCTACTAATATTATGAATGCGACAGACTCGGTCTGTTTGTCTTTCTGTCTGTATGTCTGTCTGTTACGCTTTCACGCCTTAACCACTCAACCGATTTTTATGAAATTTGGTGTTGGGATAGACTAAAGCTTTAGAAAGGACATAGGCTACTTTTTATTGCAAAAAATAGTTTTGAAGGGGTTGAAATAGGGGGTGAAAGATTGTATGGGAGTTCGTCATTTTTCAAGATAAAACCATGAAACTTAATATTAAGGCACTTGATACGAAATAACTAAATATTTGTTCTAGCGTTTTTGAAATTTCGACCAGTGTGGGGATGAAATAGAGGATGAAAGTTCGTTTAGAAGTCCAAACAAAGTCACGCTTTCAAGTTTAACCCCGGAACCGATTTTGATGAAATTTGGAACAAAAATAGACTAGACCTTGGGAAAGAATGTAAGCTACGTTTTGTTGTAAAAAGGGGGTTGAAATAAGGGATGAAAATTTGTATGGGAGTTTGTCATTGTTGAAGATAAAACGATGAAACTTTGTGTTTAGGCACTTGATAAGAAATAAATAAATATTTGATTTGGGGTTTTTGAAATTTCAAACTGTGTGGGGATGAAATAGGGGATGAAAGACCGTCTGGATTTTGACGAAATTTGGTACAAAAATAGACTAGACCTTGGGAAAGGATATAAGCTGCGTTTATATTATATTTCGGTAAATAATAAAGTAGGGCAAATTTTGTGGTCTACCCAAGCAAAGAAGCGGACGGAAAGATATGTAAGGATAATCCAACGGTTCTAGCTTTGTTGAGGCTACTCGTTCCAAGAAGTAAGTTGAAACTCAGTGCCGAGAGACCCAGAAGCTGTTCGAGGTCCCCACAGCCGGCACAAGTTGGGCCAATATGCGTCAGTCGCTAGAGCTATAAAAATAATTAATAGTGTTCATCGCCGGTGAAGGTGACTACTGACATTACCAGTTCTGACTTACTTACTGCAATATAGTTGCATTATAATTATTTTTTTAATAAATTGTGTTTCTAATTCTTAGTTACTAACATCACGCCTGTATTCCCCGAAGGGTTACGCAGAGGTGCATTAATTTTCGTTCGTTAGTCACACGAGTTGTCTGTATGTCCGGCTCCGCGTATGCATTGGGATAACGCTACGCATCCATCTGTATGTTCAATAGAGCTGAACAACGTGTAGGTACTCTGAAAGCGCAGTACGTTCAAGACTTCAGTCCTGTGCTGTCTGTTCAAGGTCGAATAAAGCATGACACATGTTATGCTAAAGCAGTAATAATTATCTGAGGCCCTGCCGCAATGTATTATTGAGATCGTTTTACGATTGAAAGAAAGGGATGCAGCTCTACATCATAAATAACATCCCTGTCTCTCGGCCTATAAAATTCGCGTTAACACGTAGTGGCACGGCCTCTGTTCTGTGGCCCGACTGTCCACCATCATTGTTACTATATATCCCGAGCAATGGCAGTTTAGGACGTATTTTAGTGACACAGGCACATGGGCAACTAAAGAAAAAGGAGGGTTTATTATTATCATGGCAAAACCTCCTTCGCTTCTATATCGCTTTAGAAGTATGAGTAGTCCTAATTCCCCATGATTTTCAATTTTGAATAATTATTGCACAATAGCTAGTTTATTCAAAATCGCGTTACATAAGCAACAATGAGCAACAGGTAGCGCAAATTGATTTTATACAAAACACGCGAAATCACTCTTTAAATCAATTTAGACTGTAGCGCAATTTGTGTTAAGAATCAAGTTTAATACAATATAGCTTCATAGTATATAGCTTCATGTTCAAGTACAATATAGCTTCATAGTTCTTTGTTATGGGGAACATGTAAAATAATAAAATTGTATATATATCTACTCCTACTTGTTGTTTCCACATAGCATTTGACTTTAGTTTATAATTCCTAAAATACTAAGATGCAAGTTTGCAAAGACATCAAATAATCTTAAGATCTTTATCTCCTCTTATAATTAAATTAATACAATGTCTTCTAAGCCACAGGGCAAACAAATTTAAAGTATTTCCTACAAATAGTTCCATTTCTTTATGTAGGAATTTGTGTATGTAATAAACACACCCATGATATAGAGGAAAATCATAGTGTAGGATAACTCAATGTTGTACTAAAAAAAAATTTTTTTTACTAGCAGGTGGTATGTATGTATATATTGATGTACGGGGTAAAGTAGAAAACCTGCCCGTTATAAATCTTCACTACATACTTACCTAAATTTGTCTATTATACCATATTAATTAAAACAAATGTAATACAGTATAATACCAAAATAACCACTATTTTATTTCATGTGATTGACAGCTTCTAAGTGGAGTATTGTCGGGGGTTTAATTTAGTCTCTTACATCTTCACAGATGTATTCATATCACAATGAGAAATATCAACAACAATAATGCAGGGCACAAGCTTCCTACCAGTTTTAATATTACTAGACAAATAAAACTCACCCTTCTATTAATGTGCTGTGTTGAATGAGCCATAGGTCACACATTGATCGTGATATCAAAGAGATTGCAATAAGAACCATAAATCCACTCTCCTTAGACCACATTGAAGGCATCATGATCTTCCATAGTGTTTTCAGTTCAGCAATGAACCTAGCATCAACTTGTGCTTTTGGACCTTTTTTGTTTTTTTCCTTTATCATATACTGTATCTGTTCCTCAGGTGATATTCCTGTCTTAACATTTTTGTGTTTACTGAAACAAAAGAACAATTAAACAGTAAACAATTATAACTAATAATTCAATCAGCCGCTATTGTCTTTTAACAAAGGTGTTTGAAGAAAGAGTAAGGATTGATAACTAATTTGTTGTTCTTCCATAAAGGTTGTAATAGCACAATGCTAGCCACAAAGAAAATAAACAAAATTATATTTTATTTTAAGTAGGTATGTTGCCTAGCAACTATTCTTGTTATTCCACATATATTGTTTTTCATTGTAAAAAGTATTTTTTATTATATAGATTCAAAGATTATTGCATACTAAGTGTATGAATATAGGTGTTACATAAATGTTGTTAGGTTCTTATTACTTAGCGGCCTTTAAGAAGCATTGCAATATGGAGGGCTAAAATTACTATTACATTATTTATTTATTTAAGTTCTTACTTTAATACCTATTTATCTATTGAATAATATAATTCTTGAATTATTTATTAAATATTTATTATTATTACTTATTTTTTTATAAAAATACTACATGTTATTTTAGTGTCTCTTATTTAAATAAATCCTCTGCAGATTCAAATACTACTCATCATCATCATCATCATCATCAGCCCGTATTCATCCACTGCTGGACGTAGGCCTCTTTAAGTGAACGCCACAGAGCCCGATTTTCAGCTCTTTTCATCCAGTTACTGCCAGCTGCCTTCCGCAATACTACTCATTTGGATAATATTACAACATAATTCACTTTCATTCTGTTTTTAATTTGTAGACCAGATTTCCATAAATTCTGTTATTACCTTCACCAAAAATTAGTTATGTCTTAGAAAGCTATATAAATGTGATAGACATTTAATACAATTTACTAACTAATAATATACTAAAAAAACTAACTAACTCCAAGAGTCTAACGCCATCCTTAAGTTTTAAGCCTTTCTTCTTCCTCCCCTTAGCCTTATCTCAACATCAAGGGTTGGCTCTCCTTCCCTGCCTTCTCCATTTTTTCTATCCATATGGATGCATTGTTTATTTTGCTCTCTTCAAGTCCCTTTGGACTGTTAAGAACAGCCAAGTAATAATAATTATGACCCTAAATTATAATTAATTTGTAGTAGGTTGTTTGTTGTATTATTATTTTCAAAATTGTAAAATGATTTTGTACTTATTTTTGGATGATTAGAATGTTTTTTACAATGAATAAGATTTAAACTTGATGTAGAGCATAACAAAAACCAAAATGAAAGTTAATAAACCTATTTACTTTTACCTAGGCCAAGTTTTGATTAGAAAGTTTGTATTTGGAAAAGTTACCTATGCCTTTGGCAGATGCACCTCCCCAAACTAAATAATGAACGAATACTTTTGGCATTTTAATATTGTATTCGTAACTAACCTTGGTTTCAGAGAATTCCTTATTAGCCAAGCACTTATCGCTGCAGAAGCTGCTAACGCAATTTTTACATCAGTCCGTGAAGTAATTTTACTAAAGTTCGGCGCCATTTCTAGTTTGTAGTGGTTTAATTATTTTAACAACATTTATTTTTTATGAACACACACGTAACAATAACACGACCACGAGCACCGAGCAAACATGTAACACTCATTCATTATATTCCATCAGTTTATTACGATCGCGATAATCAAATCAACAGCGTACAGAAGTCAATGAATGACAAATAATGACAATGACAGACTATGAATGAGTATTGTCAAGTCGAAGAAATGTCAAAATTGTCATGTCAGTGTCACTTTCATGTACGTCATGCAATGCTAGTGAGGTGAGTTGGTTATTTTATTATTGATATCATAAATCTACTTGATCCCTATTATTTTATTATCCCACGGAATGCTTTCGCTTACTTCCACTCCTCATCATTTCATTTTTTTTTGCCTAATCTCTGAAGTAGGTGTCCACTCGTTAACTCGACTATTGCCTATTCATCTAACATAGCTTTAAAATAAAAATAAGGGGATCGTCTCGCCTATATGCCTCACTAAGTTGTGAATATGTACGCACGGCTACACATCAAGCTATACAAAACCAGTTTCGGCTGGCCTCTTACTGTTTAGGAAGCCTGTTCAATGTAACACCAGCTTAAACTTGATTTTATAGGTTGACCTGTAGCTGTGTGTGCGGTCACCTGCACATCAAGTTACAATAATACAATAAAATTTCAAGGTTTCTCAGTCGATTTTGAACTGAATTTTTGAAATGCTAAGGTTTATAATCATTTGGAGAAATTATATAGTTTTGTATAATCCTGTTGTGTTTTACATTGTATTGATTGTCGTACAGTTGATACCTTAATTTATTCTTACTGCCATGAACCTAGAATTTAGAATGTGTAATAAGCGTACGCACAGGTACACATCAAGCTACACAAAACCAGTATAGGCTTGCCTTGAATTGTACGGAAAACTTTTACTATGCGAGGTCAGTCTAAACTGGATTTGTATAGCTTAACTTTATGTACACCATTTTGAAAGTAATTTCTCTTTAGTGAAATACACGATTTGTATCTATAGGTTTTTATGTAGTTCCCTCTATTCCTTCGATCTTTATTTTTTTTAATGTGAGGGGATTTTGTTGTATCTTGCATTTCGGCGCGCCCTGCAATGAACACGCGGGGCTAGTATAAATTACATACTATAACTAAAATTTGTAATATTAAAAAGTTACATGTTTTAAGCATAAGTTTTAATATTAATACTCAATCGCAAATAATAAAATGTTGAGTTTGCAATTTCTACTGCCATATATTTAGAGTTAGATAGAGCCGAATAATTTGCGAAAAACCAAGAAAGAAATAAATTTCGCCCCCAAGACTGACGTTTTAGCCTTAAATGATACTTTAGAGTACCTGTTGATATTTTTAGTACCCGTTTTAGGTATTAATAGTTCCATCTATGGCTAACGTGTATTAACCATGCTAAAATTATAATTATTTTGATTGTTTTGCTGTTCAGCGTCATTTTTGTGCGTCATTCATTTTTATAGTAACATTGATTGAAGTCATCAGATGGCGCTGGAAGAAAATTAGGAATGATGCGATATAAACTCGAATCTAATTAAATTGAATTAAATCTATACTAATATTATAAAGCTGAAGAGTTTGTTTGTTTGTTTACGTTAACGCGCTAAACTCAGGAACTACGGGTCCGATTTGAAAAATTCTTTCAGTGTTCCCTTTATCGAGGAAGGCTAAAGGCTATATATCATCACGCTAAGACCAATAGGAGCGGAGCATAAATTAAAAATTTTGCAAAAACGGGAAAAAATTAAATGCAGGAAAGCCGAGAAACCACGCGGGCGAAGCCGTGGGCGGAAAGCTAGTATATTATATGTCGCCTGCATGCAACGACTTACATAAATATACTTATACTTAAATATAAATGCAATCGTGGCTGTCTTCCATTGGGGGTGGCAGAGACAAAATAATATTGATAGCATCCTCCTCTCTTCTAAGTTGCCGTGCCGTTGCAGGGCCCATAATATGCCTTTTGTCACATTATAACATCTAATATGATTATGGAGTGCAATAAAGTAGTATATATTTTGTTTTTAAATTGTATTTTTTTGCTTTAAGTCTAGAAATTATTAGAAATAGTTTTTCTCTTTCTCCTTTATTTCTACATTATTATTTTCACTCCATGTTTACACAATAGTGAAAACTTTATTTGGCTTTGTCACATTGATGTAACTTGTTTAAATGTTATAATAAATGCTGTTTGTTTTCCTATGAATAAATAAATAAATAAATAAAGATATTGAGTAATTTTTTTTTACCGACGTAAAAACGATGGGGGTGTTACACGTGTCTGTGTGTGTGTCCGTCTGTGGTCTGTGGCATCGCAGTTCCCGAACGGATGACCCGATTTTAATTTGGTTTAAAAAGTGTTTCATATAAAATTTGTCGGGAATGTTCATAGCTATGTTTGATAAAAATCGGTAGAGATATAATGCAATACTGTCGGGGTTTTTTTTTAATTTTTAATTTAGTAGTTGTGTATGTAGGTATGCGATATCCTACCTATTTAGGTACTAATTACAATATTTCTTGCAGCCTATGTAGGTAGGTATACTTCCTAATTGATTCTTTTTAAATATAATGAGGGTGATTGGTTCTGAAGATAAACTTTTAAAAACCTGAATTGGAAAAAAAAGGTCGGTTTCGCGTAAGTGATGCGATGCGCTTACCATCGAGAATCATTTAGATTTGATCCATACTGAAAATTAAGAAGTAACTGCCTCATTAGTTTAGTGGTCCTAAGCGCGGCTGCTACGCTAGAGGTCCTGGGTTCGATCCCCCGGTCGAGTAAAGTGTTTTTCGGTTTTTCTATGAAATTCTCAGTAGTAGCTCGGAGCTGGATTTGTGCCCAGGGTCGCCCCCTATACATAGGACCTAAACATACCGCCCAAATGTGTGTACATTAGTACACCCTTTGCCTTACCCTTCGGGGAATATAGGCGTGATGGTATGATGTAACTGTGTACATACATATACACATCAAGCTATATAAATTAAATATAGACTGGCCTAGCCTAGTACTATAGGCTACTCAACTAAAGGCTTTTCGTGTAATGTGGGGCCAGCCAATACTGGATTTTTATAGCTTGATCTGTAGCCGTGTGTACACCTACAGTTTGTTCGAAATAAGTAAGCCGATCGGAAGTAAGCCGTTTCGAACTACCGCGGTGATAAAATTGTTTAATAATAATTCCGATATTTATGTATTAAAACACATCGTTTTAATACATAAACATCGGAATTAGTAAACAAAATAATTAGAAATGTGAAACATATACGACTCTAAATAACTTTACACTGACTCTTTCTATTAAAATTTACCACTTCTAAACCACTTGCAGACAACTTCCGATCGGCTTACTTATTTCGAAAAAACTGTACATAGTTCAAATGAATAGGCGTTTCTAGATATATTTTAACAGGTATAAGGTTATTTAAGTAGAAACAAAAAACTTCTTAAAAAAATATATTTTTATTTATTTCTCAGCACATGATCTTTTGTAAACTAAATTACGATCAATATACCTAATATCTATTAATTCCAGCACATGATATTTTGTTAAACAAAATCTTACAAATTAATATTTACAGTACTTTCAAATTATAAATAAGTTTTGGTGGGACTAGAGATCTCTTATAGTGTTAATTGTTGACTGGGATAGGAAAATACTTAGTCGACCTCTTCTACGGTGGGCCCTGCGTTGCTCTGTCGCTGGTACTGTTGGTGTCCGGTGCCTGCGCCCGCGTCGGCTGCGCCCGCGCCGTGCATCTTACTCATAATGGGCGAGCACGCGCGTTGCAGCTCCTTCAGGCGGTGCTCGTACTCATCTTTCTCAGCGAGCGTGTTGTTGTCGAGCCACCGTAGCGCGTCATCGCACTCCCGCCGGGCAGTTTCCTTGTCCTGCTCACTCAACTTGCCGCCAGCATCATCTAAGGCCTGCTTTACGCTGAAGATGTAAGTCTCAAACTGGTTGCGTGCCGATACCCTCTCTCGCTGGCGCTCGTCCTCCTCCTTATAGCGTTCAGCTTCCGAAAGCATGCGATCAATCTCGGCTTGTGACAGACGACCCTTGTCGTTCTTGATGACGATGTTCTTACTGCGCCCGGTGCTGTTTTCCTTGGCAGATACGTTCAGGATACCGTTTGCATCCAGGTCGAAGGTGACATCGATCTTAGGCACTCCGCGAGGCGCTGGTGGAATGCCAGTCAGATCGAAGCGTCCTAGGAGGTTGTTGTCCTTCGTCATAGCTCGCTCGCCTTCGTACACTTGGATAGTGACCGCCGGCTGGTTGTCCGAGTAGGTGGTGAATGTCTGCGATTGCTTGCAAGGAATCTTGGCGTTGCGCTCGACGATCTTCGTCATCACTCCTCCAGCAGTCTCAATGCCGAGTGACAGAGGTGCTACATCCACTAACAGTACATCTTGAATCTTAGAGTGCTGCTCGCCGCTCAGTATAGCTGCCTGTACTGCTGCACCGTACGCGACTGCCTCATCTGGGTTAATAGACAGGTTCAGCTTCTTGCCGCAGAAGAAGTTCTGCAACATGCTCTGGATCTTAGGGATGCGAGTAGAACCTCCGACGAGAACAACATCATGTATGGAGCTCTTGTCTAGTTTTGCATCCTGAAGAGCCTTCTCGACGGGTTCCAAAGTGCCGCGGAACAGATCAGCATTGAGCTCCTCGAAGCGAGCGCGGGATATTCGTGTGTAGAAATCCACGCCTTCGTGGAGCGCGTCGATTTCGATGGTCGCTTCTGTGCTGGAAGACAGCGTACGCTTGGCGCGTTCTGCGGCGGTGCGCAGTCTGCGGAGTGCACGCGAGTTGTTTCGTATGTCCTTCCTGTACTTGCGCTTGAACTCATCGGCGAGGAAGTTGACAAGCCTGTTGTCGAAGTCTTCACCGCCTAGATGTGTATCGCCGGCAGTCGCTTTCACTTCGAATAAAGAGCCTTCGTCGATTGTCAGGATAGATACATCAAATGTACCGCCGCCGAGATCAAATATGAGCACATTGCGTTCGCCTTTGAGGTTCTTGTCGAGTCCGTAGGCGAGGGCGGCGGCTGTGGGCTCATTGATGATACGAAGTACGTTCAATCCGGCGATTGCACCCGCGTCCTTGGTGGCCTGCCGCTGTGAGTCGTTGAAGTAGGCAGGCACTGTGATGACTGCGTCGCGAATTGTAGTGCCGAGGTAAGCTTCAGCGGTCTCTTTCATTTTGGTCAGGACCATACTGCTGATTTCCTCTGGTGCGAACCTTTTCGTTTCTCCTTTGAACTCGACCTGTATCTTCGGTTTGCCGCAGTCACTGATCACTTTGAATGGCCAGTGCTTCATGTCCTGTTGAATCTTCGGGTCGTCAAACTTGCGGCCGATGAGTCGCTTGGCATCAAATACGGTGTTGTTGGGGTTGAGAGCAACCTGGTTCTTAGCTGCATCGCCGATCAGTCGCTCGGTATCGGTGAACGCGACGTAGGATGGGGTGGTGCGGTTGCCCTGGTCGTTGGCGATGATCTCCACATTTCCGTGCTGCCAGACTCCGACACACGAGTAGGTAGTTCCAAGATCAATTCCAATAGCTGGCATTTTGTCTATGAATAAATTCTTCTTATACTTGAACAATAAATTCGTTGATAACTCGCTTTGAGTATAAGTTGTTCGGTAGTACACCGCTTCTTAACTTCTCTTCGCTTGCTTGTGTTTTCAAATACTGAATGCTTGGCGCGCTCCGTGAGAGCTTATATATCAGGAGCCAATAGCGTTAAAGAACAATCTAGAATGTACTCGACGCGCCAATCAGATTGGTTACATGAAAGATCTTTCTCGAAGTTTTATTTGTGTCGACAAATCAGCATTCGAGACAGAGATGACACTATGTGTTAAAGAGTGAGAAAACACTTCATGGTAATACCACATTTGAAAAAGTCCCTGTTAAAGTGGTAATAGGGAATGTAATGGCGTTGTCTTCAGAAAGAAGAAAAAATACCGAGTGTTATTTTTTTATGTATTGTTTCTTCTATCTAAGTTAATATATCGCAAATATAATATTGTAAATACTAAAATAACGTTGTACCTAATACTATAATATAAGTAGATATATTAAAATTCTAAACGCATAAATTAATATAATAATTATAATTTATATAATTATTTTGATAGGTGAATAAAATCTAACTACGGCCGACGAGTCTGCATCACTGATAATGCTATTAAATTAACTTTATTTGATGAAATTTAAAAATGAAACATTTACTATCATGCTTTCAGCGTCATCATCAACATCATCATCAAACAGAGTATTATGCGCTGATCTACCTTCACACAATTTTTTTACATTTTAAGTTCAGTGTGAGTAATTGAGAGTGAGTCATTGCCATTTACTCGATTGCAAAATGTATTTTCAACTTATGCAATCCATAAGTACCAGTGTAGATTGATGAAATCTATTGCTTTTTGAGACATTCTAATTACTTATTGACTTGTAAAGTAAGATTAGAGCTATGTGTTGTTTCTTCATGTCATAAGCTGCGCTAAGCCAGAAATCAGCCTTCTTCTTGCAACAAAAAATATTTAAAACAGCGAGGTTTTTTTTTGAGAATGTATAGAAAAGTAGTAAAGGACAGCAGGATGCAGATTTGAATTGAATTGTTACTAGGCAACCGTGACTAGGAGACTACTGTGTACGTTATCATCAACCTCTTCTTTCTGCGCCCACGTGGTAATTTTGAAAATACGTATGATATAAATACTGGTCAGTGATGGTTTAATGAGTGAGAGTGCTAGTATTATAATAACAAAAGTTATTTACTATTAATTTTGCCTTAGATATACCTAAGTGTTATATCGAAGTATCATATTCAGACCCTCTTAATGTTAGAATGCTGTAAAAAATAATCTAATATTCATCATTATTATCATCATATTAGCCAAATGAGGTCATTGCTGAACTGTCTCTCCCTTAGACTTCCACAGGGACCGGTTATATGCCGCCTGCATCTAACGACTCCCAGCTACCATTAATCAGGTCGCCTGTACATCTCGTTGGAGGTCGTCCCACACTGCGTTTTTTATCATATATTAATCAAATCTATAAAGTCTAAGGTGTATCTTATATCAAAGACTAACTTACGAACATCAAAATACAATTACCCGTCAGGGAAATCTAGACGTGGACATTGGCAACACTTTCAAACTGTATTGATTCCAGAACCTTCCAAAGTATATTGCTGTCTCAGTAATCGATCTTCTATCTCTTTCACTCCTTATGACACCACTGCAGATGATCATTCTAGAAAATAAATTCAATACATATCTGTGTCTCGTTCTCTCGTATTATCCCGTCTCTTTTTATGCGGCATCGAACGTTCTAGAATGGTTATCCTCCTATTTGAAATGGTTTGTTTGTTCCATTATGTAGCGTGGAGATATCTGGTCTTTTGAAATTGTCTGGTTTATAATCTGGGCTGCGGGGACTGCATCTGGCGCAATGGCTATATAAACTGAAACGCGGGGGGTTTCTTTGAGATACCTTTTCCAAGTCTAGTGGTGAGGTTCGGTTTCTTTCTACCATGTATTTTAGGATTGTGTAGTGGTAGGACCAGACAGGCCCTTTAAAATGTAGGCTTATACCGAGTAACAAAATAGTTTTAAAAATGTATACTTACTTATTAAAGTACGGGGTATAGTTATGGAGGTGGAAAGTCCCGTTAGCGCATAAAATGGCGGAGACATCGCCCGGTTGACGAGTACTGCGTAAATTATCTTATTTTTGATTGTATAAAGCAGGGGAAGACGTTTGTTTTAAGGATAAGATGTAAGGTAAGGTATTATTTTATTATATTTTTGTTTTTGTTAGGCAAAATTTGCCGTTATATCGGCAGGAATTGGTTTTATTAGGAAATGCGTCGCAATTCGCCATGATGTGGCAGTGTCTTAGAATTTTAACGTTCATTTACGATTTAATTTTATCTTTTGTGTAGTTTTAAGGATAGTTATCTAATACTTGAAGAATATTTAAGTGTATTAACGAATATTTCGACGTAGAATCAGTTACTTTTGGTGTTTTATATTTGCCGACATTATCATACGTACGTGACCAAAATGGCGTCCTATTTGACCTTCACTTCGTTTGTTTATTGTTAATGTTAATTAATCGCATACCAACAAAGCTGATATGCATAATAATAAATATTAGTCAAAGAATTATTGAAAAACTGTAAACAAGACGGATTTTTTTTAAATTATGCAACATTTTAATCTTACTTTAGGTAATATTGCCTACTGATATTTTTAACCGTAATAACATTGACTTATTAAATACGAACTTACCGTACCAACCTATGTTCTTATTTTTTTAATATTTAAAGGTAAAAGTTTTATTTCTGTAGGTTCAGGTCTTATTTGGAAACAAAATTGGCTTATAAAAATAGTTTTAAGGCGGAGAGTAGGTATTTTTCTATCTTAATTATTACCTAACGTAACCACAATTAGGGAGACAAGAACAAAGACGAACCATTTTTTAATTATAAATACTTATAATTATGTTCTAGATTCGTTCTCTTTTTTTAACTGTACTTTTTCGGTTGCCTAATCAGGTTCTCAATTAGGTACTGTTATAGCCAGTAATAGGAACAGGCATTTTGCAAGTAAACTATACCAGATAGGTTGGTACCTAAACTATTAAAAGTAAAAAAATAAACTCGTGTGTGTGTTGTTTTTAATGCCTGACAGGATTATATATAGACTCGGATTTCATTGTGTTCGAATTGAAAAGGCTATTGAATTTCTATTTTGTCTCAAAACAGCTGCAGCAGCAGCAGCAGCAGTTCAGGTTCAGACAATAAAATGACGTCACAAATTGAATAGCGTGACAATTCGATCTTCATAATAAAACGTTTCTAACTTGGTATAAATGCACCTGGACACGTAGCAAATATTTTTTTATCCGAATTACAATAAAACCAGAGACAAAGGTTTTACATGAAGTTAGAGCAACTTAGACAAAATAATATTGTGGTACAATTCCTTAGGAAACCCTAGAACGGTATTAAAATTTGTGAAACATTTCGACACTACCTAGATAGGTAGGAACAGAGTATAGGATTTTATGTAGACCAAGTCATTAGGTACCAATTTTAAGGATAACATCATCACAGAAGATGAATAAGTAGACATTTTATAGGTAGATTTATAGTCTGAAATATCAGTAGGTCGAAAATGATTCACAGAAATGGTATTTTATACAGGGTTGTGCACAACTCTATAAAAAGCGTTAAAAAAATACAGTCAGCTAAGGTTCTTATAACGGTCTTAAATTTTGTGAAGTCGGTGTTAATTCTTACAAAGAACGTAATTTTAAAAACAAATCCATAACAGTACGCTATAGAGATCTGGTTAACAAGCAAAAAGTCTGACACGAAAAGGAGGCTTAAAGAATCCCAGAGGCGGATCTTTTCTTAATAGTAAAACAATAGAATTAACAACACTGAACGAGCAGTTATTTATATTTTTTACAATAAGCGCATTAAATCGATATTATTAGAATTATAATCTGGATAAAATATAGTGCGAAGAAAGGAAGTTAAAAATATTTTATTCCGTAGTGATCACAAAATAGCGAAGATTGAAGAAGAAAAATACCTTAAATAACAAGCAATAAATTAAATTATATATTTATATTGTAGATTCGTTACGTGGTACTAGAAATTCTTGGTCTTCTCATAGAATTTAGCAATAAACTCAGACTTCATTGTGTTCAAATTGAAAAGGCTATTGAATTTCTATTTTGTCTTCAAACAGCTGTGCTCAGGTTCAGACAATAAAATTACGTCGCAATTGAATAGCGTCACGTATTGATCTTCATAATAAAACGTTTCTATCTTGGTATAAATGCACCTGGATACGTAGCAGATATTTTTTATCCAAATTACAATAAAATCAGAGACAAATAGTTTCACATGAAACCAGGGCAACTTAGACAAAATATTCTAGTAGGTACTATTCCTTCGGAAACTTGAAAATGGTATTTAAATTAGTGAGACATTTCGATAATAGGTAGGTACTTGTATCGTAGCATTAGCAATTGTAAGGATACTATCATAAGTATACATTCTATAGGTAGGTTAATCTGAAATATTTACAAAAATTGAGAAGGTGCTAAGAAATGGTGTGTTGTACACGGTTATGCACGATTGTATAAAAAAAGTGTTCTGAAAATGCAATCATCAGGTTTTAAAAACGGTCTTAAATTTTATGAAAACGGTGTTAGTACTTAAAAATACGTAATTCTTAAGACAAATCCATAATTACTACAGTACACTAAAGAAGTGTGATGTTACCAGATTCATCTAGGATCACAAGTAAATATTCTGTCATGAAAAGGAGGTTAAATAATTCCAGAGAAGGATATTTTCTTAACAGTCAATAATTAAGTTTAACTATACTGAAGTACCTAGCAGTTATTGTACAATTTTACAATAAATTTTGAGCGGTAAATCGATATTATTACAATTATACGCTGGATATCCTAAAGGGAGAGGAAAGGGAGTTAAAATATTTTAGAAGGATCCCTTGGTGATCACAAAATAGCGAAAGTTTAAAAGAAAAATAAAACGTTTTTATGTTGGTAATGCACCTAGACACAACAGATATTAAATCCGAATTATAATATTACCAGAGACAAAGGTTTTACATGAAGGCAGGGCAACTTAGACATGTTTATATTATTATATATATTCCTTCGGAAACCTAAAAAGGGATATAAAATGAGTGCAACATTTAGACAGTAGGTACGTACAGGTCATAGAAAAATTAAACATCAAGTTTTAGTATTACCAATTTTAGGAATAAAATTATTTATTATATAGGTCCGTTTACAAAGTTGTGCATAACTTAATAAAAAAGTGATCAAAAATGAAATCAATGAAGGTTTTAAAAACGGTCTTAAATTATGTGAAAATGGTTTTAGTTCTTAAAGTACTACTTTTTAGGACAAATCCATAATGACTACAGTACACAAAAGTCTGTTTTTACCTGATAGTTTTGCTTCACAAGCAAATATTCTGACACGAGAAGTCAGTACATTTAGAGCATTAACCCGATATTATTACAGTTATAATCTGAAGGGGAATTGAAATATTTCGTTTTCTGACATTCTTGGCTGACTTATCAGGTTATAAGAGAATTATCTATAAACTCGGATACGGCTATTTAATTTCTATTTAGTCTCAAAACAGCTGTGAAACTACAATAGAATAACGTCAATAATTGAATAGCGTGACGTGACGTAAAATTAATGAAACATTTCGACAATAGGTCATTAGAAATTTATCTATACTTAGATGAAGTTCTAGCGTTAGTAATTTTAAGGATTTCGTCATCACAGATGGATAAGAATACATTTTATAGGTAGGATTATAGTCTTAAATATCATTAAGTATAGGTCAAAAGTAATGGAATGTTGTACAAGGTTCTGCAACTACAAAAAGCATTCAGAAAATAAACGTTTTTAAAGTTTTTTGTGAAACGAAGTACTTTTTTTAAGTACATTATTTTTAGGAAAAAACAATATTTAAAACGTACACTAAAGTGTGATTTTACTAAATAGATTTGGTTCACAAGCAAATATTCTGACTTATGAAAGATGCTCAAATAATCTCAGAGAAAGATCTTTTCTTAATCTTAATTTCTGTACACCTGAAAGTCATGGACTACATGAAGTTCTTTATTCTTCTTGCTTAGTCCTCATTCGTTTTATTTTTAACAATATTCATACGTATTGATAATTGGTGAATTAAGGTAGATTTTGTTGAGAAGTTTGAGAAGGAACGAGTTCAAAATTGGTTACACAAGGTTTAAATTTCGTAGTATTCTTCTATTATTAGATAAGGGCGGTTGCTTCCACACAAAGATCGAAATTTTAAATAATCGTTGCTATAAACATTGCTAAAACCCGTAGATTTAGGAAGGTTTTTAAAGTTGGAATAGATGACAAAGAAGGTACTGAAGCAGTTAAAGGAATTCTGAAAAGACTTCGTAAAAACAGGTTATCCAATCAGAGCATTACAGAATTTTAGGCCAAGGACTCGATCGTTATTTTGTAAATAGAAAGATTTTCCTGTGGCATTTTTGTCTACTAATCTGCTGATGATTCGTTTCACGTATTTTCTTAGGGTCGTAATTTTAAATTGTCGTCATAATTTGTATGTGCTTCTTGCATAACAAAGAAAGTACTGAGGCGTTAAAAGAATTTTAAGATTTCTTCCTGATCTTGAATTGAGGCCAATCAGAGTATCGTTGACTTTGAAAGACTAGGAAAGACTAATTTGAATATTAATTTTAAGGAGAATTCAGCAAAATAATGCTATAACTCACGAGCGCATCGTTGAACAAAATAAACTCGATCTAATTACGTTTTGTGTTGAAAATCTATAATATTGATTTTAAGAAAATCAGTAGGTAAATGGAAATGGCTTAGCAATAGCCAGGTATACCTACTGAGGTCGTTTAACAGTAGATGCTCAATATATTTTAAGGACTTGAATATTGTACGGTACGGTAATACGGTATTGAATAAAAAAATGATTTTAGGGCATTTTAAAAGTTGTTTTATAATGTATGTGTTATTTTTATGGTAGTAGGATTGATTATGATAAAAATGCTATCTTCACCATCGATATCAATATAAACGGAGATATTATGTGTGTATCACAAAACTGTCCATAGCGTCCTCGTCCTAATGGAATCCTTGTTTTTTTCAATTGAAATGTATAAATACGTATAAGTCAGTTGTATATTAGGTAATGACGGCATAAGGTTTGATCTAGTTTTATCTGCGATCTAATTTCTTTGTAATTGAGTATAAAATGTTTAGAAGAAAAGGTTTTTTGGTAGACATTAGGATCTTCTATGGAAAATTGTTTTAATCGTTTCGAATAAAGGATCCAGAACGTTAAAGATATTAACAAGCATTATTTTAAAAACCAACATTCTGCGAATATATATTTTAAAATTCGCCGCATTTTGTTATGTATATCTGGGAAATAATCGGTTCACGTTTATGTTTGAGAGTAGTTTGTATATGTCAAACGATTTCCCTATAGTCGGAAAAACTTTACCTACCGTTGGAACGTTGTTTTCCAACGTTGTATATTGTGGAATATTTTGTGATTGGGTTGGAATTTATATATTATACTATTGTACTATATATAGTTATGTTACAAATTAAATATTTGATAATTATGTTTGTTATTAACCAATATGGACGTGGTGACCTAATTATTTGCGCAGCTAATTGTTTTTCCTCAATTAAAAATCTATAGCAATATGTTTTATATATGTAGTACATTAATATTTACTAAAGTGAGCTGTGGCTGCATAAATGGCTGATAAATTTAATTTTCTGAACTTAGTTTTCAATTGCATTTTGTTATAGTACCGAAAGCTCAGAAAGTTCAAAATATTAAAAAAGACCTTTGTTCATTATGTCATTTGAAATGCACTTTAACAAATTAATATAAAAATTTGTACAGTATAGTTTTTAAATAGTTCACGTTTGTAATAAGGTGATCATTTATTGACATTACACATGTCGCTAGTTTTAATAACACATCATCATATTCTAATAGCATTAAAAACATAACTAAAACCAAATGTTTAACAAAGTGCAGTATTTGCTTTCGATTCTTCTCTTATTTTTTAAATTGAAATGCTGTGAAATTGAATTATTGGGTTGATGTGATGCGATTTATTTAATTAGATAGACGCGTGGCTTGGGTTTATCAGCACTGTGCACTCAATTGTCAGCTATTTCAAGTTGAGCATTTAAATATTCAATTCAAATAGGTTCAATTGCGTTATTCGCTTAACTAATACTCGTAAAGCAATAGAATTCAAGCGTTAATAGAATTCACAATCACCCAGTGTATGTAAGGATAGCTACTCACGTGTCTGTGTTGTGTGTCGTACAGTTATAATTTCTCGTTAACGCACTCCATTTGATTCTATCTAGTGTTCCCTGCAAGCTTGAGGTTGATATTATTGATAAGTTTAACAATACATATGTTTTTAGCTGTCGTTATAGCTTTTGCATATTTAATTAATTAATGTATTTTAATCCACGTTACTTTATCTTTTTCTTCAATTAGAAGTTTATCTTGCGTCAGGTTGTTGGCTGGTTTTGGCAAATAGGCAAACAAGCTTAGTGTACTAAGTCTTAAGTGTTGAAGGTGTCTGATATAACTTAGTGAAAGAAGTTAGGAGCTTTTCCAAACTAAACCAAGAAAACAATTATTAAAAAAAGACAAGAGAGTTAAAAAAATACAAAGAAGTTATTATAAGTCCAGAAATTATTTGTAAATGGAAATTGACAAGTTGTTATAATTTTAAGTGAACTTTTCTACTTAGAAACCGAAAGAAATAAGAAGAATACGAACAAGAACAACAGGCACAAAAATATAGACATATAACATGATCCATATACATATATGATAATATTTATGATAATGATTGATAATTTAAATAAGCAAATAAAAAGTAATCATTTCAGTAGTGCATTGCATTAACGTAATATGTAAAAAAACTACGTATTTAAGCCAAAAATATGTTCTATATTTCAAAGATATACGAACCAAATACAATTTTAATAAAACAAATCGAATTTCAATACCTGATTAAATCATTCAAACAACACCAAAGACGAAAATCAAGCATAAACGATCTAACAGCAAAATGTTAAGTGAATTTAAAATTGAGTTAAGTTTTTATTAATCTTCGTGATGGCTTTTAGTTTTTGTGGTTGGTTTTATGTGAAATCTATTTTATTAATACATACCTGTAGGCATAAAGTGTAGTAGCTTAGCTTTCAGAAGTGTTGTGAGATTTTTCCCATAGTGAAGTTGTGTGGAGTGAAATTTCAGAAATGCAATCTGTGATTACAATTCTTTAAGCGTCAACCTTTCCATATTTCTTTTTCTTAATGTGAAGTGCATGTTGGTGATGTGTAGTGATGTCTTGTCATTTATGTATCAACAAGTAAATAAAGTTTACCACGGAGCTTGCTTTTCATCGACACTTGCAGAATATTTTAGGTTAAGGTTTAGGTTTTAAGTTGTGATGCATGGTATAGTAACCATTTGCTAGTAATACGTGCCTAAAATTTGGAAATTTGCATGAATGGGGATATGTTGGATTTTAAGTGTCTCTGTAGGTACCTATCCTAATTAGTTTTGACCCTCAGGTTCTTACAATCAAACTGATGTAAATAAGTAGGTATGATTTATTTCTGCTGACTAACGAACGTTAGAGTAAGTAGTATTGTAGGTGTGTAATAATAATAGAAAAAATATTGCGAAGTGGAAAAACAATTTACTAATACTAAACAATTAAAACTTGAAGTTACGAATATAGTAAATACTAAATGCGTTCTATGTTATTTAGAAAATTAGTGTCATATCGAGGAACAACAATATTTCCGATATAAGAGTTTGTAACAAGACTGAAGCAATGAAACCAACAGCTGTTTTTACGTTTGAAACTATAAATTACTAAACTGTCTACTAAAGAAGTTATAAAAACTTGAAATTAAACACCCCAGACGTCTTGAAATTCTAATTAATCAAAATGATTTTGTCTACATAAGAAAATAAAGATCATATTAACAGTTTTACCGAACAGATAAGATGACATTACTTAAAAAAAGTTTTCAATCGGTTACTGTAAAAAACCAAAAAATCAGTTTTGAGGAAGTATTATTTGCTACTAGAAACTGCAATAAGAGTAAACAATAAGTAGAATATACACGAATGGAATGCTTTTGCATTATATAGAGATGTTTGATCGATATTCAACAACATTTACGCTTACGCTTTAAGCGCACAGACCAGGCTTGTTTTCAAATGGATCACTAATTCTGAAATGTAGAATATTATATAGCACATTAGAGAATATAGTATCGTGACCATTTTAACAGCCTCATCTAACCATGAACACGTTTTATTTTGCAATATCGACATTGATAGTGTTTTAAGAGAACGCCATTCCCATTTCAGGGTTTTACGTGACGTGAATGATAATGACTTGAAGAGATTATTTTAACTCAGTATTTAAAGAAAAGATATAACGTTGGCTATGCAAGACCCTAGGATAAGGTCTAAAGAGTTAAAACTGAAACAATTTTATGTTATACAGTTCTCAATTTTCTGAATACAAATAAGTTTGCGTGGTGATTATAAAAACCTTATATGTATAGCGAAAATGTATTTTGGAGAAGCTTAAGTAGCTAGAAATTATAGAGGTTTAAAGAATGGTTATTGATATATTATCAAATATACAAGGATAAGAAGCGATGATAAAAAATGAGAAAAAAAGAGGCTATTTTTGTCTCAATTCCTTAATTGTTTGTACCTGAATTGGAATAACAATGAGAATACATTTCGATTAGAAACACGTACGACTATAGATACATTACTTGTAAGAGTACTTAAACACGATGCGTGCGAAGCGTATAATTTAACAATAAGTAGTATCTAATATTTTACACGGATTGAAGATTAATCAAGCGTTAACGTTTTCAAATATAGCCTTGGAATCAATGATGGAGATATGCGTTTCGTGTTTTTTAAATTACATAATATCTTTTGTAGAAGTTTTCCATATTCTACAGATTCGACAGTAATCTTAATAAGAGATTGATTTTAACTAAAAGGAAATACTTCAGTATACTGAAATAGAAAGAAGTTTAAAAAATTAAGTTAGGAACTTCTGGAGCAATTTGGACGCCAAATCATAGAAAACATGGTAGGAGCTGTTTGAAGTTCAACTTTCAACTTATTTATCGTGTATATCGGATTTTATATCGCCAAAATACTTATTTATTGATGAGCCACGAATTACACACTATTCTTGAACCAGACAATGGTAATGAAATATATCAAAGAGAAATCAGAGAGTAGATGTCATTATGATATAGCAAAGAATGATAGGCACTCTCTCTAAAAACAAATAATCCTAAATAAGAAAATGTCCTATTCTACGCATTTTTCTTTCAAATGGAAGTGACATAAGAAACGAGCCTTATCAGTACAAATACAAATTTATTAATTATATTTACAAAAGCAGCAACAAGAATATAGTACGTCAAAAAATCTGTCGATTCAACCCATTTCTATTGGAACATTGAATCAGGTTTTAGAACCCTATTCTATTTAGAAAGTCTGCTAGATAAAATCGAGGTAACTTTCAATGGGAAGAAAGTTAAAGCTAAGAAACTATGCGTACTTATGCACTACAACAAGATAGTTACCTGCGTGATTTGTTTCGGAGACTATATTGACTATCGCTGTATTAACAACGGCTCAGGCTGATCGATTGATCATCACTTCATTTCTATTCAAAGGGAACATTGCAATATAATAAAGTCAAATTAAGTTTTAGAGCTGCTTTTTTGATTGAGAAAATAGTTTCTTTTGAGAAAATCTAGATAAGCAATGTTATCACTAAGAAAGATAAACCTAAGGAACTTGACTATCTACAGCATAATTTTGAGACGATATCCGCAGATTACATGGACTTACTAGAGACATAGAAAATTGCGAATGCAACTTTATTAGGTTTTATTCAGAAAGAAGTTATAAAATTGAAAGCAAGCATTAATAATGCAGCTTTAATTGAACAAAATTACAATTAAAATTATTTCAGAAATAAAACCGTATCAAATACAGAAAGTGTGTTAAAAACGCTATTCGTTGCAAGAATTATAATAATATTTAATGATTTATTACAATCTAAAAATTTACTAAACGGGACAACCATTGCAGATTGATACCAATCTTTATGTGTAAAGTTGGAAATAAAAAATTTTTTTCAAGCGATCATTATAATTGTAAAAGAAATTCAAGCTTTTTCGGGTATTGGGCTCCGTGGTAATAACTTTGTAATTATAACAAAGTAATAAAGAAGGTAATAAAGTGTATCACTATTTAATTATAACAATTTTGATAACCACTTACAACGTAACAAGATTATTAAACGGAACGTTAAATTGAGATTCATTGCGCTCAAGTAAAAGGTATTTTTCGTTGCAATAGATTAAGCAATTATTTCGAGACAGCAAGATTGCTATTGTTACAATTGCGTTTAATTTACAAAAGTATAAGCAATACCTTTAAAACCAGTTAAATGAAACAAATATTACTTAGTACACGAACATTAAATAAAGGAAACAGATTTTTTATGCTGCTGAAGTAAAGAAGAATATTTTTACAGATGAAATTGTGACTTCAAGAAAACTGAAGTTTGGAATGAAGAAAAATGTTAACGTTAAAACAATTTTATTTTATATAATCCATTTTAATGTGTTTATATAAGTAAATTATAAAATAAGTGTGGCAAAGATTAGGTACATGACATGCTAATTATTCGGACTTGAATGTTGAAACATTTTACTAAATATTTTTATGATATGTTTTATGGTAATTTTAAGTGTACACGTCAATTAAATGCAAGTCAATGACTTTAAACAAAAAACAAGGTCTCTTTTACAATATTGTGCAATGTACTGAAATAGAAAGAAATAAGGGTGATTTGCAAGTGCACGTACAATTATTAGTAATAACAAGCAAGGTTTGACGAAGTATGAGACAAGATAAATATTGATTTTAATATTAAGTTGAACGTTAATAAGCAAAGCAAACATTTAACAATTATATTTAATATTTCAAATTACGTAATATGAGACAACAGGGTGATTAAAATAACCATTGCAGAATAATAAGCTAGAAATATATAATAATAAGATAACGGAAGAGACTGACCACTAGGTTCGTGTAAATATAATTTAGGCGTAGATTATGACAATGGACATGAAAAAATAAAGATTTTGAAAGACGTACGAATACTAGGAACATTTATAAAAACAAAATTGAAAGAGGTATCATTAGGCGGTTTTTAAAATTAATTATTTTAGATTTGAGAGAATATAGAAAATTAAGTTAGGTATAAGCGTAACGAAATATTATATTCTATGATCACGGAAACAATCAAATAGTATTGACGATGACGTGAGAATGGATAAAAATCCAATTCATGCAAATGCAATAAGATATTATGCGATTATTTTTATAAATATAATGAAAACTAGTATCATGCAAGGTAATCACGAAAACTATATGATTTAACGTTAAATTTCGATACGTTTACAATGTTACAATGGTACCCAGTATAATTAAAATGATTTTGAAAGATATGAGCAAAATAGTGTTAATACTTAAATGATAAAGTAAGTATTAGTCAGCATTACAAATGCTACATCAAATTAATATGATAAAACGTGGTTAAATATGGTAAATTAAGAAAAGTAATTTTACGAAATTTTCTAAATTAAACTTAAATGATGGTTTTTTTATTGGTTACTTTCGTAACTTAAGCGTGTTATTTACCATTATTAGCGCCTAATAAGAGATTCGAATTCGAATTTGTGTAATGAAAAATTTCCCATCTTATTGCGGTCAGACAATATATTGCAATATTTATATAAGATTATGCAAATGTCATAAGGTTTTCAAAGATGTACGGAACGGATGTTACGGAAGAGAAACGTTAAAATTAGACTATTTACTAGTTAAGGTTTCAGAATATCAGATTCACGACGGAATACTAACATTGAAATATTTTTTTTGTCTATACTCACGGTATATTGAATTTGTTTTTTATGAGATCGTCCATACATAAAGGCTTAATAAAGCCTGCTACATATTTTATTTTAGTATGTATTATATAAAACTTCAGTGAAAATTCGTTTGACAATATAAATTTATATTAAGGAATTAGCATTTGGTGCGGCATTTTTCAGTATTTTGATTTGTATAGATTACGTTTATAATAATATAGTTACATTTTTCAGTATACAGATACATGAGACTATTAATATACGTTGATTGTATTGGAATTCAGTTATTTATAATGACATTATTGGATATAAACATATATAAACAGTAAACTGTAGGTTCTCAATTCATCTATCTCGACGTCGATGGATAGGTACTTATTTCGAAAAAGGTTATATTTTATAAGTTTTATATAAAAAGGGCTTGAATTAAATTAAATGAAACTGTGGCATAGGTACATATAAGCGTACGCCTTATTCATGCGTAGTGATAGAAGCTTGTCTATAACATTTTGCGAATATTTTAGACAATCGTCGAGCTTTCTGTAGATATTATTTAGTTATATTTTAAATGATATATCTGGTTGAGAAGTACAGCTTCGTTGAGAAACTTCGTATTAATTAAATGCTAAGTATTGTGTAGATATGCGTGCCAGGTTTTAAGGATTGCGGTTACAATATGTGTTGGTTTTGCGTTGAAGTAATTTAATTCTTCATTATGTATTTCAATTTCGATGTTTAAGATGTTTGCAAGCACAACACCTACCTTTATATGTCTTTCGCCAAGTGCAGGTTTAATAAAACATGTTTTATGCACATCATTTCAATAATTGAATATCTATTACTTTATGCTATTTATAATAATGATAATGTGATATAGAAAAAAAGGTGTTTGGTATTGCGGAAAAAAAATATTAGTTGAATTTAACAGAAATGATATTCATATCTCACACTATTTACCTATATTAAATAGAAATGAAAATATATATTGAAATGTATTCACATTATTTGCAGGAAAATTGGTAGGACTATATTTAATTGAAAGACAAAGTAAGCAAGTTAGAGAGAGTGGCCAAATTAGCAAGATAGAGATTTGAGAGGGTGGCTAAGTTCGCAAGTTAGAAATTTGAGAGGGTGGCCAACTTCGCAAGTTCGAAATTTAAAAGGGTGGACTAACAACTCGACATTTGAATTGGTGGCCAAGTCAGCAAGTTAGAGATTCGAGAGAGTGGCCAAGTTCGCAAGTTCAAAATTTAAGGGGGGGGGGACAAATAAGTCGACATTTGAAGGTGTGAATAAACAAGCCGACGTTTGGTGGCCAAGTTAGCTAGTTAGAGATTCGAGAGGGTGGCCAACTTCGCAAGTTCGAAATTTAAAAGGGTGGACAAACAAGTCGACATTTGAAATGGTGGCCAAGTTAGCAAGTTAGTGATTCGACAGGGTGGCCAAATTCGCAAGTTAGAAATTTGAGAGGGTGGCCAACTTCGCAAGTTCGAAATTTAAAAGGGTGAACAAACAAGTCGCCATTTGAAGTGGTGGCCAAGTTAGCAAGCTAGAGATTCGAGAGGGTGGCCAAGTTCGCAAGTTAGAGATTTGAGAGGGTGGCCAAGTTAGCAATTTAGACATTAGTGAGGGTGGATTTGTTAGAAATTTGAGAGTATGGCCAAGTTACCGATTTAGTTATTTGAGAGGTTAAAAAAATAGCAAGTAAGAAATTTGAAAGGGTGGCCAAGATATATGAAATTGAAATTTATATATAAGTACCTATATATTTAAAATATTGGGCTACTGCGCATTTTTTTTTCACTTAAAATGATAAATAGCAACTAGGTTGTTCCAAATTATGATATAAGAAATATATATTACACATATACAGAATCAAAGAGTATTACAAAATCCTTTCTAAATTGCGCTAATACGTTTATTCGAGAGCAGTTATGTAAAACTTTATACGAATAATATAACTAAAACCAAGAAATATGGAATGGGTCTTTAATTAGTACTTAGGTGAAGAGAGAAACAAATACGAATAGGAACTACAATGTGAGATTTGACGGATAACAATGATATTATTATTTAATTATATCTTAATTTTTTAATATACATAAAATAAATTATAAAATATACAATGTACCTATGTACAGAGGTGACCTTAACTTATGTTATCAGGTTTTTTTTTACAATTTTTTTTAATACTAGTTTTGATGAATCAGTTTTTTATATTAAGTATATTATTCTACTGAGTTTAAGCCTTGGTTCTTCATATATGTTTGTTGAGCTCGTTATTAATAATAGTACCTATTAAGTTGTGTCCTATAATAAAGGTAGTCGTTACAATATATTGTGGAATTTATTATCTGTAATCCTGTGGAAATTGCCTTAATATTATATACTTACTTTCTTATAAATTAATTACGTAGGTACGTATAACTGAATATAAATCATACTGAGATTAAGTATATCTTAATTGGGGTAAGGTTGATAATTCGGTATAGAGTGACGTAGTATCTTATATTAGACGTCACGTTTTGAAATAGACGATGTGACGTATCAAGAAATCGATGACGTATATAAAATATGATGAAATCTTATGAAATTTTTCGTAATTCTTAGTGCTAAAAGCGTCTAGATATAGACTCTTGCGATTAAAATTACCACGCTTTAACCTTGGCTCTTATTGTTACTTCGTTTTTTCTAATAAACGGCTTAGAATACTAATGATCGTTACACAAATTCATGGCCAGTTAATATATTCTTCGGCTAATTCTTATTTACAATATTTTATTACTTAAGTGTATTGGTTTACTCATTTGAAAACATAATTTAAGTGTAAAATTATTAATTAACAAGTATAACACACTATGGGCTTTTTCATTTCTATAAATACTATTGAATATACATACCTTATTTTTTACATATATATAATATTTTGAATTGATTATTTTCTAAAGTCCATATATTGTCTATATATTGTCAATATTCTGACTTGAAGAAATAATAAATAGTAGTTGATCTGCCTTTCTCATTGCCTCAATAGCTTTGTCCAAATGAACTGCAGTGGTATTAAATGCCCCTGCAGGGCTATGGTCAAAAAGGTTCAGTTACACAGCCAGGTGCCTTATCTGATACGCTGATAGGCCCAAAATGGGACAGGATATAGGCTGCGGAATACATGGAGAGCGACCTAAGATAAACAATAGTGCAAACTTGGGATAGTACGCCTCCATTTTCTAAGCAGAAGTATACGCCGTATTAAAATGCGCGGAAGCTAATCTGCTAAAGCACTTTATCAACCACACTATACATGTATAGATACATATATATACACTTCTATAGCCAAACAGCTCTTAACACTAGATTCAAACGAAACTAGTGGAGCACAGCACTGCATGACTCGATTTAACTCATCGTAAGATGGGTACCGAGTCATGCAAGCATAATTGGCAATGAAGAGCGGAGGCTAGTATTACACAGTAGGGACCAGAGCCCTTCCGTGAAATACAAAAAGCCTAGCTTTAAAAACCCTTACAAAATGCAAAATTAATGCTTTGAAATAACTGTTAAGCTCTGGACGGAATCGCTAAAAATGGACAGTTTTAAAGCTTAAAGTTGCAATAAAATTTGCGCATTGTCACAAAAGCCTTAACAGGACACTGTTGCCTAAAAAGCACATGTTCAATTTAAGGCTAAGCGACACACGCTAACCTACCGATGTTGCGGAGGTCGATTAAACGCCACTTCAGTTTATGGGGGAATGTGGATCGCTTATACACAAGCGCAGTGTTCATCTAGGGAAATATATTTTAAGCCTGGATGAGAAGCTCACCCTTAAGCAAATCCTGCAGTTTACAATAGTCGCAGGGTTAAGTGGTGATCTAACTTACCAAGTGGCGATCACAAAGAACAACTATGTTCGTAGTGATATTATAGCCGCAAAAATCAAACCTATTTTTTTATAGACTTAGATTTTTTTAAAAGAATACCATGATTTTAACAATTATGTATACTTTTGTTTTAATATTTTTTTTACCTCAACAACATATCAACTATGAAATTTGTTTTATTACTACCTACTTATATTATTTTAAGAACGCTAAGAAGTTTATCAATTAAGCAAATACTTACCTAATTTCTAACCAAAAGCTTATAGAGTCTATTACTTTTTGCAATAAGTTCTTAATATACCTATCAATAATTTATATTTTTTTATGTAAATGTGTTATTTACCTAAGTATGCGAATATTTCCTCATTATTCTAAAAAAATTAAGCCGCTTAAAATGCCAATTAAGTATTTTAAAACAATAGTAAAATTACATATTATAGTATAACTATTTCTGCATTTGTATAGGTGAACATAAATTATTTTATATGCGTTTGCACCTAATTAGGCACTTTATTTCTTATTAAACTAACCCTCACTTAAAATTGCTTTAGCTTTTTTATTTCAACCGTGAATAATCAAGCAATTGAAAACATTATTTATGAAAACTAAACTACGTAATCCCACATCGATATTATTGAAATATACATAATAGTATAATTATCAAAATTTTACCCTTTTGGAATGGGGCGTTATTAGGGAAACGTTTTAAGAAATTACACAAAATTTTTCATATAACAAAACTAAATATTATTTATCTAATTAAAAGTTAAGCACTCGTATAATAAATGAAGGTCAAATATGCGTTGCCAAATATAAGACACCGAATTCTAGTTCAAGATTATATTTATCGAATTATTTCTGCGACAAAAACTAAATAATATGCATAGGTACATAGTTAGTAAGAACCTTACATACTTACATTACGTAAACCTATATAATAAGATATTTTTAAGTAAATATAATGATATAGTAAGAGGATAATAATAAAGGTAGAATAACACGAAGTGAATACTTATCATATACCTAATGTTAAATCGAAATTACGATTTGGTTAATTTCCATACATAATATATAGATATCGAAGTTAAATTTGAAATTGAAATACTCAAACAAAAGAGGTTTTCTATAGAACATAAATAGGTAGGAATATAGATACAGACAGGTAGGCAGAATTTAAGGGACATATAAGCGCAAGTTAAATTTTGAATAAGGTAGATAATATAAATGCAGGTACAGGGAATTAATATAGGAGATAATTTTAAGGGCCAGGTAGAGATAAAAAATGAGGTAGATAATCAATTATTCTAAGAACAAAATTATAATCAATTAACGATTAATTTACGTACGAGTATATATAATCATCTAGTAACTTTAATTATTTCTATAGGAGTCATTTCTACGTTTAATTTGTAGCGATATTTTATTTGATAGAAAAAATACTGAAGGAAATTCCAAATGAAATGAACAATCGAAAAGGTATTCTCCTTTCTAGAAATTAATTGAAGATATAATAATATTCTAGGAGACCTATACTTATAAAGTTATACAATTAACTATAGGTAAAAGTAAAATACGAATACTTAAGGAAATAAAAGTATAAAGAAAGTATGACAAAATAAAATAGGATACTTATCAGATGTGAAAAGCGTGTTAACCAAAATGGAAACGCAAAAATCTACAAAAACTACTCATATAATATTACTACAACAATATTTAATGGAAAGGATATTACGGATATACAATATAATCTAAATTAAACATGTTATGTTTAAGTTGAATATATATCTATATATATATATATATATATATATATATATGTATTACTAAATACGTACAGTAAAACTATACGGAGTAGTGTATAATTTAAGAAATGCGGAAAAATATTGCGGTAGATTTCGAACACCGGGCAACCACTGGTTCTCTTTGAATAATTAATGGATTATCATTACCTTATACCTTAGTATTAAAGTAGGTAGACGAAGAGTAATATAGGTACGTTTTAAAAAAACAAATATAGGCAGGAAATTATTTTAGTATCACGCTTGTAGGTTAGGAGAATGGACACATGTTACATACATACATACCGAATCTATTTTAGACCAACGCACACATTTTTGTCAAAGACGTGGTAGATACGGCACAATCCTAATCATTGTCCTAACAGCACTAAGTAAAATTGTAACGTTTTAAGGTGGAAAATGATTTCTCTTTTGCCCAATTTGTTTCGCAACCAATCCACACAGCATGAGCAGTTTCGTTACCTACATTAATTAATTCTTTTTCATTAAATGAATGGAAATTAGTTTTTGTATGTGCTTCTGATTGTTCAGATGTATGCATGTTGGTAAAATCTATAACAGCGTTATTAGTTTTTTGTTTATTTCAACTTTGAAAAGTGGGTTTGGTTAATTTCGTCTATGTCCATCTTGTCGTGAAAATTTGTTGTACCTTCTTTTGCTTTATGGGAGTGATGTAAAGCTGTAAATAGTCCTTTAAAACGTACGCTTCTTGTTACTAATTTACATTTTGGAATATCTAATGACTTAATTATTTATTGTTCATATTATGCATTGGGATTTTAAGAGCCTCCACGCTTTAAAGCAATTATGAAACGACATACTTTCATTTAGATTACACGACACAATATTTAGTTGGGTCGGTTTAGACACACGAAGTACATATTTATTTATATACACTGCTCGATGAGATTAACTTTTAAAATTTACTTATTATGTAATATATTTTTTCTTTAATGTTATTTCAGGAGCTATAATTAACTGTTCACGTATTTAATGTCACCGCTTGTCCTGCAGACCCCGTAAGGTTCCGTCGTAAAACAACATGGCCGCCTATCCCATCTACAAAACTATAGACACATAGTTTCATCAATTTATCAACTCGTTATTGTGGACGACGCAGGATGGACCCTAGATTATCACCAGTATTAATAACACCTCCGTTATTTAGAACAAAATAATTAATATCCAAGGTATTAATATAGTTTTATAATTTATTTTCATTATTTTTCGAAACTCACTAACGTCTTTGGGCAGTTTCCAAATATTTTTCTGCCATTTAGTGCCCAATTCTGCTAATATTTACAATGTCGAAAACTTCGTATGGGTTTTCTTTTAGCGCAACTTATTAAGTCCGTCCGTAACTACAACTGCGTTCGGTACTAGGTTTAAAAAACGACTATACAAGTACACTAGTGACTAGAATCGACTGTAAAATTAGCAGAATAAAGGATGATAATCATTCAAATGGAACAATTCGTAGTGATGAAATCACAGATGAAGCACAGATTAGCACTCATTTTTACGAAACACAAAGCATGTTAGAGTATTTTAATGGCTCCTATTAATAGTGAGGTCCTTTTCCATCACCAAGTTAATCTAAGTAGAGAAGACAGAAATGTCTTGATATCGGAGATGCTTATTGTAAATGAAACTAGTGTTAATCATACTAACTCACTTTGGCGTATCGTCTTGAGAATAGAACAATCATTTTAACACAAAGATTAAGAAACACGGACTTAGATTTAACTATTGCAAACTTATTTAATTTTTCAGATGTTTTATTATTATGTTGGCGGCGTCAGGCAGGCTTATTATCACCGGATCTTAGGCAGCGATGTTAGTTTCCAAAGTCTATGAACAAAACTCGGCAGCAGTAAACACATGAGGCGAATATGAGATTTCTCTATCTAGGTATAACTTTATATATATTCACTAGCTATATATCTTTGTAACTCAAATGTTTCTGAAACTGATTATTATGTACTAGGACAAATAAGTCGTTCAATGTTTTAAATTTACCTTAACGATATAGCGATGTTTATTATTTTAGTGAGGGGTCAGATAATATTTTATTAGTATGGTTTTTTCCTCATAGTTTGTATTTCATTCGCATCATTAAGTTGTAGTACATGAATTAGAGATGTAAATTGATACAAAACGGAGTTCCAAGAATGTAATTAACATCTTATAGAGAAACGATAGGTATGAAAATTAGCACAATAAACCGGGCGATGACTTAGGTTATTTTATGATTAGGTTACATATATTATCACATTCAGTGTTTGACATCTTACATTAAACTAAAATAAAATTATGAGTAAAGTTAGATTAACGCTTAGTTATGAATAATGTAGCCAATGCGGCTGTATCTACAGCAACGGAAAATTATAAGGCATTTTCAAACTATGATAGTATTAACTTATAAGCTAAATATATAAGCTTGTGTTAGTTGTAGGATCGGTTAGGTAGGATGGTAGCCCCTGACGTTTAGGGTTTAAACAGGCCGTAGATTCAGGATGTCCGTATTTAGACTCCATAAAACGAATCTGGAAGAAGCCTAATTTGTTGGCAGGCTTAGATTAAAACTCCTAAATTCTCAGGCGCGGCTTATTCCTAGGAATGTAGGTTAAAAATAAGGATAAGATTTAATTACGATTACTATTCATTAAATCTTAGAAGTAACTTTTCAGTAACTTAGAGCTAGTATTATGGCGGCTATTAAAACTTGTTGATTTGCAGTTTTAAGGTAATTTTAAATTACAGCGTAGAAATATAATAGTTAATAGGTATACTAGTTTTATTCAAGTCATTCGCTTCGGATTTCATGCCCTTGATTGCAATTTTCTACCAAATAACAACTTGAGGAACTCGATAGATCTTTCTGGAATTCTTAAAAATCTTTAATCAATAATTTGTGTACATTTTAATGAAAGTATTATTATATTTTTGTACTAAATCACAAACTGTCATTTTTAAACATTATTGTATCTCTGTCCCCGATTAAACAAATAAAATTGCTTTCGATTATGTAATGTTCTTAATTTTTTAAATAATATTTTTAGTATTTTGAAAAAGAAAATTCTTTGACGTCTGTGAATCGTTGTAAATTTAATTAATAAATTATTAGTAATCGAAGTATTCATTTTTTTTCTTTGTGTAAATAGTTTATATTTTTCCCAAGTCATGATTAACTTCACTGAATCACATGGATACTTACCTAGTTTTTTATTGTGAGTTTATATCTCAGAGAAAAAGATATATTAGTCTGGAAACATTTAGACTATTTAGAGGATAACGTTTTGTTCTTTTATTTTGGCAACCTTTTACTAATTATTTAAGGATGAGAACGAGGGCTAGGACTAGTTTAGACTTACTACCTTGAGCTAGACATTACTGCTACTATAAACTTGACAAAGGACATTATCTTTAAAATATATTAGCAACAATTGCCTAGAATTATCTAGAAACTTAATAATACAATACCTTATGGTAATACGTCAATATATAAGACTTATTTAATTAAGATAATTAAGATAGAGAAGAAGAGAATTAACTAAAATTTAGTTTAGGTGACCATATACCTACATAATTTAAGTTAAAATATTAGGTATAATGAAAGGTAATTCTTAAGTAGGCAGGTAGGGTATGACTGTCAAAATTTAGATAATATATTAAAAGGCAGGTTATCTTTTTATTTTTTATTTGAATACCTTATCTTACTGACTTAGATACTTCTCTATGACGACTTAGCATTGACAGGGTGATAGTCATCGACCTTTCTGAAGTACAATATAGGCAAACGTCATTTTCCATAAGGTGTGACAATTTTAGATGCATTTTATTAGAATATCTTCAAAGAAAACTAAGTTGAAATATAGGAAAATCACAAGTGCCTTACATTAGTTACACTAAGCTTAGATTTGGGGGTCCTGAAATTCCTCTAATGGACATAAATGGGGTATTTAATGAAGATGTGGATGTTTTTTGGCTTACCCGTTCCTGACTGACAAACGTGACTTTTAGAGGACTTCATCACTTTCCTCTCCCGACAATTTATTAAGTAAAGTAATTGAGGAGATTGAATTTTTTCCCCATATTAATTCAATATGGGGTATAGAAATTACATCGCTTATAATTGCTTATAAATAAGTGCGTAGGTAATGTATGACAAATTTGACTGACACACAAAACCCCTTAGCGTCCTCTATTTTTTTAAATTTCAAAACAAATTGATTTTAATTAGTAATAAAGCAATAACATGTCTTCAACATGTTGAATCTAGGTCCCTGATAGGTCCCCTGACTTAGGTAACAAACTGCCATGTCATGACAAAACACTGTAATTTTAGTTAAAAAGTACTAACTTAATTTACAGTGTTTTGTCATGACACGGCAGCAAAGTTGTGCTGTTTTAAATGATTCAATGTAATAAAAAAAAGATAATCTACTGAGTTTCTTGCCGGTTCTTCTCAGTCGATTGTAGGTTCCGAACCGGTGGTAGATAAAAAATTTATAAAATGATGTATAAATAATTACATAAATATATTAAAAATAAATGAAATTTATTACCCTATCTGCTGTTTTATTCCTTTTCTATTAACCATTTAAAGAGCCAATGTAAAATAAATAAAAACAGATAAAAATATAAATGATTGCCTAGAATTATCATAATTTATGTTAGTATTGTTTATACTGTTTGATATTTTTTATTTGTTTTGTCATTGGCTCAAACTAGTCCTTACACAGAGAAATACCACTCTTTTGATAAAATAAGATAAGAAATCTTATGATACCTACATTTCATTCCAATGAGACCAAAGCGCAAAGGAGATAACTTTACTATTGACGAGTAAAAGAAAGCTGTTTAATAATAATGAAATTAGTTAATCTTTTGTATTGGCGATTGGCATGGACTTCTTAGATGAATTGGAACCCAAGTGTGTTAAATCAATTTTATCAAAATCTTCCTTCAATGATACTGAACGAAACAAAATTCGATTCTCAAGTCATTCAACGACAATTTTGAGAAAATAAATTAACTGACAAGGTCCGGAGATTTTAACATGGTTGTTTTATGAAGTTTTCCTGCTGAAGTCTTCACAAACAGTAGTACTTACTGAGAACTAGTAAGTATTAAGGGACGGTAAGTATAAAAAAATAAAATAATTCGAAAAAAATCTGCCTGTAGATAAGAGTTGGCGATACTTAGAAAGAAACAAATGACTGACAAACAAAACAAAAACTATCTACTAGGTTCCTATAACTTATCAACAACGAGATTGTGAACCTGGGTTCGATTCCCAGATCTGTCAAACTATTAATAGAAGTATGTAGATCTCTAACATGTTGCAAACGGCTACCTATCCCATTCATTCTTTGAGAGTTTAGTAGATAGATGTTTGTAACACATGTTTTGTCGTCAGTGAAACGCGGGCTAGGTAAGAGGAACTAAAATAATGCTTATAATGGCGTTACACTTAAGGATCCATCGGTCTTCACGATAAGAATCTGCAAGCTCTTCTGCCAATCTAACCGGTAGAATACTCTCTAGGTACCTAGAGTAACGGTATTCTCAAAGAAAAGTACCGTTTTAGAGGCGCTGCAGGGTTCGACCGAGCCTTTGAGATCATGGGTTAATGGCACTATTATTGTGCATACATCCAAACTATCACGCCTATATTCCCCGAAGGGTTAGGCAGGTATCTTCTAATGTAAACCTCCAGTTCACCAGTATGTTTGGGTCCCATGTAATACGGGGCGAGCCTATTGCCATTAACCGGGCACAAAAATCCAGACTCCGAACTACCTGGTACTACTGAGGATTTCATAGAAAAACCAAATAACACTTTGCTCGACCTGGGGATCGAACCCAGGACCTCTAGCGTAGCAGTCGCGCTTAGGATCACTAGACTTTATTTTAAAGGCGGCTCTTATTTTAAAGAGGCTTTATTTTATTTAGTTTCCCGCAAATTGGAGATGCAATGTGACACCTCAGATCAAATAAAAAGTGGACATGGAAATTTGCGAACAAAGAAGTGAGGCCGGATAAAACTACGCCTAGCCGTTTACAAACACAATTTTACACTATATAATAATACCGAAACTACGCCTTATCTTGTCTGTCGAGCTTTCGATAGCTTGATAGCTATCAAAAACGAGGGTTTAACGCTTTAAGGTCATTGCGATCGTACTTCATAATAATTTTATCATAGTACGTAACGCCATCTATGAAATGTTAATTGTGACTTGGAACAGAAGGCATCAAAAGCCTCGTAGCTATAGCTAGATGGCGTTGGTTGTCACAAAACAAATCGGTTCATGCTGTTATCGAATTTTACTACAGAGCCACACAAGCACTCTATCTTTGCTGGCGGCGGAATAAGGAAACAAATTTAACTATACTTACTGAGTTCTAAGCACCTTCTTTCTTGGGTACCTGAATAGTAAATTACGTTTCTAGAACTATTTTCCAAGGTATAAATTGACAGCGCCATCTGGTCATAATATATAGAAGCATGTGGTTCTTTCATTGTTACATTGGGGGTTTTTTAATTGAAAATCCATAGTATAATCCTTATACTCACTATCGTCACAATGCAGAATGCAAACTACTATTCTCCTACTTGGTTTTTCCCAGTAACGAAGTGTCAGTGCTAGATGGCGCCACAATATTATATACATTGTGGAGCCATCTAGTAACAGCGAAGGCATATAGATAATTAGATACATTGTTAGTACTCTCACTAGATGGCGCTATGATCCTCAAATTTACGATACACTACGAACGTAAAGTAACAGAACAAGTTGTAGTGATAAAGTGATGTCTCGTCATTTTACGATCTCATCAATTCCAATATCCAAAACACAACAATCTTATTATATTTTCTCTTAGTCTCTCTGTATCAAGCTAGAGCCTAACTAAAGGAGGAAATTCTCTACTCTTATCACTAGTCAGAATTTAGTTCTTTCGAAAGCCCTTGCAGTATGAAATTCATCGTGTTTTGATAGAGCCTACTTAAAATTCCTTGCATTTGTAGTTAGCTCTCTAATAGGATTAAAGAACCCTTTATACATATTATGGGAGGGTTCGACTTGAATGAATCAGTGAAAGCACATCTTTATTGGATTTGGAAGCATTGATTCATTCAGCATTGAGTCTCAGACTTCCAACTCCAACTTCCAACCAAATCTTTATCCCTTTCAGAGCCCGTATTTTCTATCTATAAATAATTTGCGATTCCTTGCTTTCTTACATAATAGTTTAGAATCGGAATCTTACCAAGGAATCATTCAGATTTTTTAAAGAAAAACAGGTTCTGGTGATATTTTAGCAGAGGTAGGATACCAATGCACACCCATAATTCGCCGGTATGTTATGGTCCCATGTTATAACAAATCCTGACTTCGAAATGCTCCTGAGAATTTCATAGGAAACCCAATAACACTGCTCGATCTAGGACCTCCAGCGAAACAGTCGCGCTTAGGGCCACTAGACTAATAATAATAAGGCATATTTTATTGATTAGATTGAGAAATATAGGACAATACGCAAGGAAGGAACAAGACTATTAAGTCCATAACAACGTGATCGTAATAGTAACATAATTGGATAGTGTTCAATAAAACATACAAAGGTAAATGTGTAAAATTATTTATATTGCATTATAGGTAATAATTAAAAGTTGTCACAACAACGAATTTCCACGAGCCTACCTTACACAATCGCCACTTACGAAATACTTAGCCTAAGTACACTTACACTTAACTTAGTTAACTTAACGTTACATCACATGTAGAACGAGATATCTTTTTTTATAATAAGTAACAATAGCCGAGGATAGTTGTAACGCTTCGCTCCATTCCCACCAAAACTTACGGCTAACTTAGCGTCGGTAGCTTATTAGAAATCTCTCGTAAGCTTATAATATCTGACTTTATTATAACAACTAGAAGGATTCATAAGCAAATATAACGATAGATTATTATGCATAAAATGTATGTAAATATGATCAAAAAGGTTCCGAATACGCTTCAATATAGTGATCAAAAAGTGTACAATAAATACTTATTGATAATGACGCGTCTGGGGATCAGTTGGCACGGAGCGAGGCGCGCCCGGCGCTCGGCTCGTGTCTTATCTCTTGTTTTTGTTCTTCATGGTGAGACGTCGCCAGAAGCTGGACTTCTCCGCGGGCGGCTGCTCCTCCCTCGCCTCCTCGCCGCGCGTCTCCCCTCGCAGGATGTCTAGGAACGTCGGGTCGTTCTTGCGAACGTTTTTCTCGATTTTTACAGCTTCCGCGCTTAATTCCGCCTTCAGTTTCTCAGGGCTCGTGTTCTCGACCTTAAACTCGTTAGGGTCTTCAACGAACGCCTGCTGAAGGTCGCGCATTATCTTTTTCCTGATAGTTTTCTTCATACTGAGGTGTCTCTCAAGTGTTTTGACGTCGCCGTTGGGGTACGTACGGTAGTCTTCCTTCTTTTTCTTGGATTTTTTTGTTTTGTCATCGCTGTCGTCGAAGGTCTTGGCATCGTACTGCTGGTTGAGGCCAAAGATGTCCCTCAGGTGGGGGATGGCCCGTTCTGACGTCATGGTGAATGAAGGCGTTGAACCCGCCCGATGTTGTGATCACAGACACCTCATTCTGAGATCTGAAAAAGAAGAAATATTGTTTATTAAAATTGAACTGAGGCTCAATGTTTGAGTGTCACACAGAACTAGTAGTGTTCAATGATTAGACAATAGACAATATCGCCCACGTTTTTGTCTTAACGCTGGCAGATTTCTAGACACAGTACTTAAGTAACAAGCACATCGCCAACAGAAATAATGACTTGTGCTACTTCCCTTACCTAATTGACATTTACTTGCGCAGAGCATGGCAAAGACGAACAATAGATTCATTCTACTTATTCTAGGATCCGATACATACGTTTGTCAATAGTTCCCTAAAGAATAATATCCCAAAGAAGTAGGAGGAAACCAATTTAGTTCGACAATATTTGAATACAAAATAAATCGTATGCTCGTCTTGTCCCCAAAATGAATCGTCGATTCCCTATTTTCACGTGTACACGTTTGTTTGTATTTATTTATTGAAGAACCACTTTTGAAATATAAAAATGTGAATAGAGATACTTAATTTAATAATTATAATGATGAGCTCTTAACCATCGCATGAATATTACTTAACGCTTGAATTTTAGAAACTATCTCGGTGTCAGCCAAACGTTACATTTTCGTGAAAGTGAATTTCTCAAGTGCTAGGAGTGAAATACGTCAGATATTAATTCTCTGTAGTGTTGTACCCATTGTAACAATGGCTACAGAATCTTCGTACCGTAACCGATGCACTGTCAGACTAAGGTAACAACTTCCCTTTTAGGAGCGGACTAGCGAGAGAAAAAGGTAACCCTGGGGCAAAGGTATTAATTATAACTGTAGGACGAACTTTGCGTGATCAATGCAATACTTATAGTTTTTTTTTCAAACAAGTTGTTTCATTGTCAGAGATTCATATTAGGGACTAAGATAGATGAGTATGCAATAAAAGGATGACATTTCAGGTAAACATCTTGTTACTTATACTTAGCTTTCACTCTTTAAGTTAAAAAGTAAATCGATCTATCAAAACTATTTCAAGAGAAGAAATATTTGTAATTTTTGTTTAATGCGCCTAAACCCTTCAAGCAATCACCGAATACCTCGGCGACTTCTTGTTATAAAGTTACATATAAAATGTTGGTTCAGAAGCGTTTTGCGTTCGCGTGTACAGCATCCACGGACTGCATTGTGTTCAGAATATAATAAAGTGCGCTTGACTGCACCCTCCGCGGCCGCTCACTGGCAGGGTTAGCACAGTGTTCTCACTCAACGTCTTAGCTATAATATAAATAGTTTTTGTAAGCTTCAAGGAAATTCAATTTCATCATGAATTTTACTGCGATTTACAAGTATGTTTCAATATTGTGGACTTCATATCATATTGCTAAAAAACCTTTAACGTGAATATGAATCTTTATAAGGGCAATAAAAAAATGGAAGATTTAGAGGAAGGTTGACACCGTCGCTATTTAGTGTCCGGTGGCATCGTAAACTAAAGATTAAACGTCAAGCTACAAACAAAAGCTTGGCAACCCTGCTCGCCGTTAAACAATGCGAGGCGTTTAGCACAATTTCGTATATTTTCTATCATAATACAAAGAATCGCTCAACAAATTCTTCTAAGCGAAACACTTTCTTTAGTTTCCGTGCTAATTGAGCCAAACCTGCCGACATTCCTAACGAGATTGTTTAAAATCTATGTTGGTTACAGTAACATTAGGGCGTTAGCCTATAAATGTTCAGATCTATATGAAGGAATTTGAGCTACTTCATCGAGGATGTTCTGTTTTACATCATCGTCAGCCTGTTTTAAGAGTGATAAATGAAGGCACGAATGTACTCGATTTGAATCTATGAATAAGTCAGTGTTGATTTGTAAATTAATCTCTGGCACTTCATTAGAATTTAGACTTTGAAGTACTAACGTATCGATTATTTTATCATCTTTCATATTTGTTGATTTGTTTTTATGAACACTTGAACGATGCGTTATACTTAATCGAAAATATTTTTCAAAAAGTGAAGTTTCTGATAAAATATATTTCTTAATGATTACCTACTTATAATGGCATATTCAGTACCAAAGACGGTTAGCAGTTTTTACGATGATTCTGTTCCTGAAATAACAGCATAACTTATGTGTGCCAAGTTTATGGCGCTACCCAAGCAATAAATCCATGGTTCGTCAATACATCTCTTACCGCACGGCAAGTCGTAACAGCTGACATTAACATTGGACGGGGTCATTGCACTTTACCTAACCCTAGCCACACATGATTGTAGGCCCGCCATCTTGTGAGTGTGACGTCACTGACAACGGTCACAATATTTTGTGTTAGGGTTTGGTTTTTATACCTACGTTTTGTAATTAAATCTCAAGGATTTTTGTGAGAAGGAAACTTCCTCTCCTCCTCGTCTTGTTAAATACTTACCTACCATTATTACCTGTTCCTCCTATACTTACATAATGATGACAGACAACATGGAAATTAAAAAAAAAAACTGAATATAAACGCGAATTCATAACAAAAAAAACGTAGCGGGATATCTAGGCTCACAGAGCACAAGAAAATATTTGTGTACACACGAGCTATCATCCAGACATCGAGCTATAAATCCAGTATACCCTGACCGCGCATTATAAAGGCTTTCCGAACACTACAAGACCAGCCAGCATATAATAGAGCTCAATGCTATGGAATTAAAAATGGAACGACTACAATTCTTTGTAAAATGAAAAAGCAAGCACAGCATAATGTAATGCTTTTGGTTGCACGTTTGGTATATAATTTGAAAGATACAAGTGTTTATCCTTTAGGTAAGTATCAGTTTTTGATGTCTCTTTGAGTTGAGATATCTAATAAAGGCAGCTAATAAATACATAATAATTACGAATACTAGCAGTACGTAACTTAGTTATTTTGATTAATATTAGGTTAACGTTTCAACCGGAAAAGAAGAAGTTTAGTAAGCGTAAATCGCTAGAAAAGTGAACCGAGCGTCAAGTTGTTGATTTTATTCGCGGACACCACGGAGGAGAGAAAAAAGCGGAGATGCCGCAAGGCAAAATTTCTTTAGAAAGCAGCGTCGCCTAAATGCGGGTGACAGGGGGACGAGGTACGGCGATGGCTCCACCCCACGATAGAAAACCCGCCCTTTATTTGTAAATCCATCTAGTGGTGAATGGATTTTTTTTTTTTTTTTTATTTTTTTTTTTTTAAATAAAAGCTTACTAGCGATGTGGGTCACACATTGCTAGTATTCTTGTTAACCCCTCGTGCTAAGCTAAATGCTTGTGTTACGAGTGGGTTCACGTCGGTAGTGCAATGGGTGGGGTTCGAACCGGCAACCATATGATCGCAAGTCCGACGCCCTAGCCATTAGGCTACCGACGCTTCATTCATTCATTATTACAGTCAAATTGAACTAATTATTTTCATTTTAGTTCGTCTATTTGCCACTATGGCGTAACAAAGCATTATACTTTGATCCAGAACATTCTATGTGCGTTAGAATTAGGGATGTTAAAAAATAATCGATTATTAAAAAAATCGATTATTATTTCATAAAAATCGATTATTATTTCATAAAAATCGATTATTATTTCATAAAAATCGATTTTTTATGAGCAATTATTATTATTTTTTAAATCGATTATTTATTAATCGATTTTTTTATTTTAAGCGTCCCCTTTTTCGATTTTTTTCTACTGGCATCTATTAAAAATTATAAGAAACACCGCTACCCGCTATCCATTTGAGTTGAGTTCGTTATTATTTTGCAAATTGTTCGTAGATAACCTTCGAGCAACAGGGAGTAGCCTTAGCGATTTATTACCAACCAAATAGTTCTGCCATTTTTTTGCGGGGGGAAATGTGCCCACAAGCGTAGTTCCGAATTACTACAAACAAAACTAAAACTGTAATGACGACACTAACACATACAAAATTAAACAATACCAACAAGCATTGCACAGCGCTGAAACAGCAAATAGCCGTCTAACCAGACGAAAACACATGCAGCACTAAAACGCTTTTTAAGTTAAGGCCAAAGAGTAGAATAATATACTAGGAAAAGAGAGCCCTCTCAGCAATATTCGTGTCACCACTCACCACAACTGACATTTGTTGAACACTAAGGCCATCTTTTGACGTTTCCCATGTACTGATTGTTTTATATATAGATATATGTACGTATCTACGTATATTATAAATTAATATATATATTAACCTATATTAGGTTTATATACTTCTGTATGTAGTCATAGTGCATAAAAAAAACAAGTTTTTCAGAAATTTCTTTATTTCAGTGCTTTATAATATTTGTTTTTGATAATAAATTTACGCCATTACAATTTACGTCCATTGCATTATTAGTCCTCATTTTACCGCACAGAATTCCATTAACACTTTTGCACTAACTGTAAATCAATATATTTACTTTGTCTTTGTGTGTTTCACATCGAAAACTTACAACTTAACACAATTTCTGAATAATAACGCACAAAATATCACGAAACAGTGACCGAAGTTGAGAGAAAACAACCAAACTTAACAACCACCATATTTTTTTATCGACATTATTCCACATAATGTCGATAAAACAGTAACACTAGTACCAATTCTTGGAATAAGCTCCATCTATGGTATTATTAGGCACAACGCAATAAAACTTATTTTTGTTTTATGGGATTTATCGAGAGATAGCGCTACTGCCTACACAATAAGTATCAAGTATAGAAGTGTCCAGCCCCTGGTTAAGGCTCTCTCGCTAATAAGAAAGGTCGAAAGCGCCGTAAAATTCATGGCGCTTTGACGCATACGCGTTTGGTTCAACGTTAAAGGTAACATCACTAAATTATTCATCGGCAAGAATTCGGATTTATCGCTCGACCGATACGTATTTTGTAAGGGCTAGCGGACTCAATGTTGGTACACAAATCTGATAATAATTTAAAATAGAATACACGAATTTGGTGTCTAAATGTAATTAAATAGAAAAATACGGTAAAGATTTATTTACATGTGAATAAAAATCGATTTTTAAATAATCGATTTTTTTACCGCAAAGTCACGACCCTAGTTAGAATGGCTCATCAATTAAAACCGACTACCTACCAACAGATGGCGCATTTTTCTTATATTCAATTCTTGTTCTTGTTTTATGCAGGTATATAATTTATCTATAAAGTAACTTTTAGTAAGCAAAATAAAAATTAGCAAGTAATTTGAGCAGAAAATTGGCTACGAATAACATGCATTGATAGTATAAAAACACGTAATCTATAAGAAGTTGTTAGAAATCTTAGAATGCTTCTCTTCAACGGTAGATGTCTCTATCTTCAATCTGGCGATCAAGCTAGAAGATTTGTGTTTATAAAATGAAAATATTCATTTTAGGGACTAACAGTTTTGATCCGGAACAATTGTTGCTTCCAACAACAGCGCACTTCATTATTAAAACAATGTAACAATATTAAAAACCTATTAAAATACGACGGATCCACGGATCCGAACGCGATCAAGATTCATTCGAAACTAAGGTTTTCGGTCCCGCCCACTGTGACGTCATGACCTAGTTGGAGGCGCATGACCTACTTGCCTTGTGGCATCTCCGCTTTTTTCTCTCCTCCGTGGCGGACACTAATCGTTCGTTAATCGCCAGTTACAATGCTCAACAATTTACAAACGCCGCGTCGAGTAAACACGCCGAATCGCTGACACGATTGTTACGCTATATTATGTAGGCCCATAAGCAACTGGGCCACAGATTGTTTGTCGACATTCGATAACCATCAGGGAATGCCTTTTTAATCGAATCACAACTTTTAACGCTTTTATTTTCCCTTTGCGTTCGAGATTTAAACGATGTTTTTAATTTATTTTTTGTTGCAATTTGGTACTTGGATTGATTTTTTTGGTTGCCAGAAATCTGTGGCTTTGAAAATGGAATAGAAAAAAAAAACATTTTAAAATTGATGATAATTTTAAAATGTTTTTTTTTTTTAATTATCATCAATGAAATCAATTAGCGAGCTTTCTGTAGCTTGATATAGCTCGACTGACAAGATAAGGCGTAGTTTCGGTATTGTTATATAGTGTAAAATTGTGTTTGTAAACGGCTAGGCGTAGTTTTAACCGGCCTCATTCTTTGTTCGCAAAGTTCCATCTTAACTTTTTATTTGATCTGAGCTATGAGAATACCTACTGACGTAGAAAATGCAAAGGAAATCAACTATAGAATCAAGCCAGTCACAGAAACACGAACGGGCGGCTGAAGATCAATTGGGTTTTCCGTAATATAAAAAACGTCCAATGATTTATATGTACAATCCAACTCCTAGAAATACCTTAGCAAAGAAGTCGCACTTACCACTATCTAGATAATAAGGTAGGTACTAAGACAAGAAAGACAGCAGTCCCAATATGATATCAGTAAATACATTAAGTAGTACACACGGCTACACATGAAGCTATACAAAATCAGTTTAGACTGAATTCTCACTGTAGAGGTGCTTCGCACAATTCACGGCCAGCCTATACCGGTTTTGTATAGCTTGATGTGTAGCCGTGCATACAGTATAGTATTTATTTCATATTTTAAATTGCTAATAAGTAATTAATCGTACCCAATCATAATAAAGTTTACAACATCTAAACATGCAGGTATAGGTAACTCTTGATTTGTTAATAAAACTAATTGCATAATTGCATTCCGTGTGTTCGACTTCTGACGCAAATAACTTGCTACGTTTGCAATAATTACTAGGTTGCCGACGTTCATGACCAATTCACGATGCGCACTTCGGAAAATAATACTTTTTTTTTATAACAAACGAACATGCGGGTTACCAAACGAACACGCGGTTTATACCTGTCACCAATGCGTTGCCGGCCTTTTAAATGTGTGTATGCTCGTTTTTTGAAGGCCCCTATATCGTACTGGTTCGGGATTCATACTGCCGCAAGGAGGTTATTCCATAGCTTACAATTTAATACTCTTTTGCATGTACTAAGTCAATGTCTTGCTGACCTGGTATCGTCGTTGGTCGTTGAGCTCCCTAAAAAAAAATCTAGCTACACGTATGCGTGCTGTCAGTTTAGACAGGTCAACTCAAAGCTGCTATGGAGCTTTCCTCAAAGGCCTGATTTGACTTGATTTGCCAGATTTTGCCCTACATTGTGAAACTCGCATTATCCAATAATATAAATACTGTCTGGACTTTAAGAGACCATGATTCTCTTATTTAATTCCGGCGTTTCTTCTCAGAGCTCGTCAGATAAGAAATGCACATCTAGTTTAAAAAATAGTAAAAAAATTACTTGTAAAAGGATCTATTTACAGAAATAAATACGCATGCCTGCCATACCGTTTCGCCTGTTTCGTTTTCTCGCCTAAACCACTTAAATAATTTTGATTAATTTCGGTTTGGAGATAGATTAGACCTTGAAGAAGGATATAGGCTAATTTTTCTTGTCTTTTGGGATGCGAGTGGACTACACCAGCTAGATTTCTTTAAGTTTGTAGATACAGATATCGGGCAATCGAATCTCTAATAACTAGATATTTACGTAACCCTGTCTTGAAATACAATTTACTGAAATTGTAGATTCTAGCAATGCGTGACTAACTACTTATCTAACAATGCTAATTATTTCAAGTAAAACCGTCTAAGACAATATTTTCAAGGTGTATAAAAAGGTACATAGTTAGTTGCTAACAAAATCCTGCTTTATCTTATTTATAAGGAAAACCACCAATGACAAAGAAGTGGCATCAGAATTCATCAGTGTTAATCAATACACAATCATCACGCACAATTCACTCGACGTCACCTTAAAGACATAAATAAAAAAATGACAAGGCAATTTTCGACCTGGCGGGTGGGACTCGCGGTGGCTTAGTGGTCATAGCGTCTGGTGTACCTAACCAGAAAACGCAGGTTAGAATCCTGCCCGCAGTCGTATTTTTCCTTCACTAAAATGACCCTCGTGATAAGCTAAATGCTTGTATTACGAATGGGTTCACGTCGGTAGTGCAATGGATGGGTTTCGACCCAGCAAACACATGCTTGCAAGTCCGACCCCTAGCCATTAGGCTACTGCCGCTACACAGATGTGTTTTCGAAAAATGCTTTAATCACCATTTAATTTTTTTAAATAAAATTTAAGCATGTTGTCAAAATAATAGCTTATGATATAAGGAGTAAGGCTTTAGACAGACGGACCGCATTTCAACTGCAATCCAACTGCAAATTGGAGTTCGGATGCAGTTTGAATGCAGTTGACTCGACTGCAATAGAACTGCAAACCAAACGTGCAGTCCGATTGCAGTTCAATTGCAGTCGGCTTGCAATCGTGTGAACTGTGACTGCAGTTGAAATGCGGTGCGTCTGTCTAGAGCCTAACTTAGCGCTATTTATCATCGTGGTGTCATTCTTAGAAGCCGAGTAAAAAAGAAATCTGAATCCGCGAGGGAAATTAAATAAGTATATCTAAATTATAATATCTATTAAATAAAGAAACCTTAGTGCTCGAAAACGTAATATAACATGAAATAGAGTCTTGAAATGATGGTGAATATAACTCCAAAAGCGTCTTGCGTCTAGACTGAACCTGGAAGCAAATCCGACAGGATAATAAAACGTCTGAAGCGGGAAATTGCAACACCGGCAAGATGCAAACCCGGGATTATTTCTTGCTATAAACTTTCCCTGAAACGCAGCAATACCCAGTCAGGTAGTCACGGAAATTTTAGTTGTTTTGATATGGAATACTTACTGACTCTTTTTATTTATAGGTATATTATGTACTAGCTTTCCGCCCGCGGCTTCGCCCGCGTGGATTAAGTTTACGATTATTTGCATTTTACGGGATAATATATAGCCTATGTCACTCAGGAATAATGTAGCTTTCTATTGGTGAAAGAATTTTCAAAATCGGTTCAGTAGATCCAGATATTACTCCCTACAACCTCGCAAAGTTTACCTCTTTATATGATTAGTATCTAAGACTAGATGTGTCCCGCGTTTTGATCCGCTTTATCCCGCTTCTAAGGGTCGTAGTGTGATTTTAATATCCTAGCGTTGCTGAAGAACTGGGTTATGAAATGCAAAATGAATCTTTCAAATCCGACTGGTAAGTAGTTCTACAGATTAGCGCGTTACGCTACTGAGCGTTTCCTAATCGCAAAACCCAATGTCATTTCACGAATGGAAACAATCGCTTAGTCCTACGCCCAGTACCTAGACGAACGAGTCATCCACATATTAGCTTAATCAAAATAATAATAAAATTATCGATTATCTACATTTTACTACATCACGCGTACCGAAATATACTGGGCAGACTACTATTAAAATAAAACATGATACTTGTATCCAAAACGTTGCACTTGCACGAACAACTTTTACGGCCTTGTGGGTTTTCACAGAACAATATTATAATGTTGTTTGTTTGCACAAGTGAACTTTGGTATAATAGCCGAGTATCGCCCAGACAAACTCTGTTAAATTCTGTACAAATATCAAACTTGGAACAAAGAAACACACGGGTGACGCAAACATCGATGAAAGAGTTTGAGAATAATGAGTATTTATTATTACAATTTTTGTAAAGAATATTTTAAATATAGAATGCATGCGAATTAGTGGACAATACCACAAGGAAAACATTGGTCCAATCGAAATGGTATAATTAATAATATATTATCGTATTCTTTTTTATAGAACCCTATAATGCTTATGGATGCCACCTGGGGAGGCGACAGAAATGCCTTCCCTCATGACGGCAATGCCATTCCTGACATTCACCATCGAAAATGAATGAACAAGATGGACTATCTATCTATATCCATCCACTATCTAAGAGTCCGGTGAGTATATGAGGACGCTACAGGACTCAGTTTTGGAAATGCCACTACTTTGCATGACAACAGATGCAATGCTTCTACGGCATGTATTTGAAAAACAATACTCCGTAGAAATGCCTTCAAGGGAAGACTGGTCAAAAGGCCAGTTACCCCACAAGGCCGGGAGCCTAATATGGTATACCGACGGTTCTAAAATGGGACAGAAGGTAGGTTGCGGAATATATGGAGAGCGACCAAAGTTTAACAAGATTGTAAACTTAGGTCAACATGCCTCCATTTTCCAAGCAGAGGTATACGCCATCCTGGAGTGTGCGGAAACCAATCTGCAAAAGAACTACAATAACCACACCATCTATATAAATTCTGACAGCCAAGCAGTTCTTTTAGCGCTGGATTCCAACGTTATCACGTCGAAACTAGTGGAAGACTGCATGGCTCGATTAAACACTCTAGCAAAGAGAAATGAAGTAGTTTTAAGATGGGTGCCGGGTCACGCGGGCGTCATTGGCAATGAACGTGCCGATGAACTCGCAAGAGCAGGGGCCAATGGCACGCAGCAGGGTCCTGAACCCTTCTGTGGAATACCAAAAGCCCTGGATCAAAAAACCCTCACTGATTCTAGTTTTGAGACTGCCATCAAGCTCTGGACGGAATCGGCGGGTATGGCCCACTCTAAAGCTTTGATAAAAGCCTATAACAAAAGGCAAACAAACCTTCTCCTATCACTGAGTAGGAATAAGTTGCGCATTGTCACGAGAGCCTTAACAGGACACTGCTGCTTAAACAAGCACATGTTCAACCTAAGGCTGAGCGACACGCAAACCTGCAGATACTGTGAAGAGGCTGATGAAACGCCACTTCACCTTCTGGGGGAATGCGGACCGCTGATACACAAGCGCAATGCACATCTGGGGAAACACGTCTTAACCCCAGATGAAATAAGGGAGCTCACCCCTAAGAAAATCCTGCAGTTTATAGCAGCCGCAGGGTTTAGCGGTGAACTCTAAATTAAAAAAGTGGCGATCACAATAGACCGACTACGGTCGCAGTGACATTACAGCCACAATACAGAAAAAAAAAAAAAAAAAAAAAAAAAAAGTCCGGTGGAAGATTGAAGTTGTAGTCATTCTCCAGATAGGGTGAGAGCTCTTCACTGAAGATCTCTTTTAATATATCTATTTAGGCCTTCGACATTTAGGCTTCCGACTTATAGATCTTGACCCCTCTTAATTCTAAATAGGGTTGCTCGTATTTATTAAATGTCAATGAATAATAAATTTATAATCCCCAAAAAAAAACTTTTAATATGACCTTTGTACTTATAAACGAACAAATAATTACTACGTTTTATTTATTTATGACTTTTAGATAATATAATTACTCATGCCTATCGGTTATCCTCACAATTCCATTGAAATTGATATCTATATCACGCAGAGTTACATTCTAACTTTCTCACGCATTTCAAACAAAACCTCGTGAAACTATGCGACTTATCACTTATCAATGTACAAAGTGTGTGTCGTATGTCGTTCCTAACCAGTTATTTATCTTGTTTAATTAATGTATTCAGAGAGGAGCGAATGGCGAGGCGTCGCGCCCTAATTGTCACACGCATGCGCTGGCAATACCAAGCCGTGGCGGGAAAAGTTGTGAAAAAAACTTTTATTTTTAAATGGATCAAGCCGGTTTTGTTCGATTTTCAAATTGTAAAAAAAAACATTTAGGGTTGCAGGGGCAAAGACCGAGAGCTCGGAACGTCACTAACCGACCTCAGGGATGTCACACAAAACAAACACAAACAAAGCACCGCAACTTCATGAGTTGGAAGACAGCCTTCCATGAGACATGCCTTACAGACGTTGTAATGCTAGGGTGATGGAAAGCTCTAAATGGACTTAAAGTGCGATAAAAAATCGACACACGTCAGCCTTCCCCCAGTAGGCTTTTTAAAATTTCCCCTTCCCCCCTTTTTTTAATTATATCTGGACTATCTTTTTAGTAATAAATACTTCTTATCCAGAATAACAATAGTGTCCAATTCATCCTATTAAATTGTCACCCTATTACAATGACGTCAGTAGCCACGCAGGATGTTGCGTACACGCATCCAAATCACGTTTATTTCCTTTTTTGTAAATGCTTCGGAATAATGGCGCTTAGTAGTAATGTAATTTATTTTATACTTTTTTATCAAATAAAATGTTAAAAGCTCCTTTTATGTTACAAAAAATACATATAAATGATGTTTTTTCCTCTAGTCAAGTAATTAAGCGGTCTTTCAAGTTCCTGTAGTAACTAATGACCTCACATCAAATTGCATATTAATTATGTCTAAGGCTATTTCTTGATTGACCAGAAATAATTTAGGTAATATAATGCATACCTGTTACCTATATCTACAATCAAATCTAAACACTTTATTTCTTAATCATAAATACTGTCTTACTATTAAGAAAAGACCCCTCATTTATTTCAAATTGTTACGCTATTTCTCTGAAATTTGGGCACCAACTTAATTCTTTTAGAGGTCTTTCATTTTAGGTAGTAGTACAGAACTTAGTACCTTTTCAGGCACAGCAAAGACCATACACTGATATAGGTGATCTTAATTATTAAATAATTATAAACGGCAAAGCGTTAACCGATTCACGGAAAGAGATCTAGAAAAACATTAAAGGTCCTCAAGAAAAAAACAGAATAATTAATACAAACTGGAAAGTGGATCGTACTGCCATTTAAGACTAAAGCGAGTAAGGCAGATATAATAAAGATGAGATTGCATAGCTGTACGCAACCAAAAAGTCATATTATAAAACTTTCTTCATCAAGTAGCACTCTCACAATATTTCCCATGCAATACGGGGAATCAAGTAATCTACATTATACGATGTATTGCCCAACATTGTTTATTAGAGTGGAGCGAAAATTTTTATTTTTTAATTTTTATATTCCTGTATTATTAATTGATGATTCATAGTATTAGAAGTAATTATGCAAAATTTTAGTTTTCTAAATATATATCTTAAGGTGGCGCATTAGGTTTAAAGTTTTAAAATAATGCAATTTTTGACATTCACATATATGATTTATTGAAAACGATATATGGACCTATTTAACAATTTTAATCATAAACTTTACTGAAATCATAATAAACTAGCAAAATAAACTCAAAAAATTACATTTTATTGTGGAAAATCAGTAGTTTCAGGGCGCTCATAAACGCGAAAATATTGAGATTTGGTGTCGAAAACGGGTATGTCTTGCCGGGCTTTTATCCTTGTACGAATGAATCCATCTCTAGCTTCTGGTCCACAAACTGCTAACGAAGCCTCCGTTACCAGCTTGACACACCTTTCGACAGCCTGAGTGTGGCAAGGATAATTTTCGAAATCCATCAAAGCTCCTGAAGTAATCAGGTTTGAAATTTCTGTGGCGCTATATTTCATTATCATAGGCGGTTCTGTAATCTTTCCTTTCGTCCAATCTATTAAATCATAATAAGTAGATGCGTCAGCCCTTAGTTCTGGGAGTCGAAATTCGCGAACCTTCATTCCTTTGGTCTCTATTCATGCATTTAACACTCTTCGAAGCGCCAGCTCCCTTATGTGAGACGTATCATCTTGCAACATAGCCAGCAACAAATTATCTGGGTGTGCGAAGAATGAATTTCTTTGAATAGTTTTCAGCGCAATACTTTTCAGGTTATCTGGTAAATACTGACATCTTTTAACCATGTTAAAAACATGAATTGGACCATATTTACATGAAGATTTTGTCTTTATGTCGAACCAGGTTGGTGCATAAACTTTCATAATGAAAGTCGCGAGATCCCTCAAATTCTTTGTTGGTTTAGCTGTTCCAATGTATAAACGGAGAATCCTGATTGCGCAAGTCAACCATCGGGAATGTGCCAGTTTTCCTGGGTCTTTGCTAGCTAAGTTGGGCGACACCGAACCAGAAGAAATCGCGGTGCTAATCTCAAACAGATATTTTTGATCAGTACTTAGCAAATTAGGATTCAAAGCTGGCAATTCTGTGGAGATGGCTTCGAATTCCTCCACTTTAAAATCGAAGCGCTAGCTGTTTTCCTATGTTGCCAGAAAAACTATTAGGGCCTGTTGTTGTGCCATCTAAACTGGAGAATAAATGACGAAGTGGTAATTCATTTGCATGTAACAAGCACACAAACCATTGCAATGGGCGTTTCAGGTGTTTTTCTAGTAAAACAATAACTCCAATTTTATGTCCTGTATTCACAGCTGTGCCATCGCAACCAACACCCATCAAAGAAGACTGATATTCGAATTTACCCTCAAGAAAGTCAACAATACTCTTCTCAATTGTCGTCGCCTTCCCAGAATCAATGGACAGATGTCCGATGTATTCAGAATCTGGCTCTGATAATATTGAGATGTGTTCTTCTGTAACAGTCTTGCGATGCGATATATTGTCTGTGGTTGTCATCACTAAGGTTTTGTCTTTTCGACCGTCAAAGTAAATAGCCCTTAAAGGTTTACTGGCAATAACACTCTGCAAATCTTGGCGTACTTTTTTTCGCTCTCGCACACAAGGAATTAATTGTATTTACTTCAAATAAAACGGATTCATATACGAGATGACACTTTGATACAATTAAAAACGCCGCGTTTATAAAGTTAAATCGTGAATCGACTTCGAATAGTGGGAGCCACTTAAGCGTAAAAATTTAAGATTTTTGTAAACTACCTTCAAGGTGCGCCACCTCAAGATTAAGTCCTAGATGTCTGATTTTTGGTATGAACAGAGGTTTTAATTAGGATCATCGATTAATGATACAGGAAATTTGAAAAAATGAAAAAAAAAATTTTTGGCCACTTTCGCTCCACCCTATTGTTTATATCAACCTTGAAAAAGCTCCATCCACCATAGCACAACCCATTTACAACACCATAAAACTACGAGAAAACCATAAAAACATGGGAACATCTTTTACCATGGAGTTTTAATAACTAAACTCAAAGAGCAGTGTGTCGGCAACAGAAGCTGTGACGATTCCCACGGCTCGACCCGGGTTGGATAATCACGTTACTTAAGAGGATAGTATCCGCTTCGCGCCCCATACAAACGCAGTTTGGCCCTTGCTTGAATTTTAAACAATGAAAGTCATTGAAATTTTGCAGTAACAATCTTATCATTAATATACGTGTTTCTGTAATATAAAATTTCATTTCAATTTACGGTTAAAAAGTTACACGAGCTCAAAGATTGGCAATTTTCGTTGAAAAACGGCCCAACTTTATGCTAGTATTTCTCGACAATGTATCAATACAGAAACATTCTGATTCGAAGGAAACCCAGATAATATAGTGAATATTTTTTTACAAGATTTTTTTTTTACATATTAGCAATATTATAGGAGTAATCTCCAAAATTCGGAACATACGAAATACGCGTGAAAATGTTGTTGTTTCTCCTCTCGGGCACGCGTTCGCATCGCGAGGGATAGAGACAGCGACAACTGTGCAACATTGTTGCGTTCGCGAGGGACACTCCTCTTAACCAATGTTCATTGAATTGCGCAAGCGCAGGCCTCAAGGCGAGACGTGTGATCATGATCACAATGCTTTTGTCAACCAGAGATAGTGTTGTTTCTGGATACGTGACCTTCTCTAACGAATAGTTTCGGATGCATGATAGGACTGAGCTAAAATGTTTGCCTCGGAAACCACGCCAATTTAGATTTTTGGTTTGCGCTTTTGTTTTATTCATACTGATTTCTTATCATGGCATACTTAATTTAAATAGTTTCATAACATACTATCACGCCTGTATTCCCCGAAGGGTTAGCCAGAGGTGTATTAATGTACACCCATGGTTCGCCGGTATGTTTAGGTCCCATGTAATAGGGGGCGAGCCTATTGTCATTCACCGGGCACAAATCCGATCCCGAGCTGCTACTGAGAATTCCATAGAAAAACCAATAACACTTTGCTCGACCTGGGGATCGAACCTAAGACCTCTAGCGTAGCAGTCGCGATTGGGACCAGTAGACCAACGAGGCAAAGTTAAATAGTTCAGTGTCGTTAAATAGTTTCACTGTCGTTAATTATTTGTATGTTCAAAAATCTAATCATAGTTTAGGATTTCAAGAATTTTCAAATGCTATATTAAAAATAAGGTCTGCTGAATATTAAATCCTCCTTTACCAATTATGTTAGGGTGTGTTTCCACTCTAACAAGATATAGCTAGATATCAGTATTTTACACGAAGCCATCAGACCTCCGCAACCCAATTTCTGGGCAACACCGATATTCTAAGATTAGACTGGTTGTCAGGCTTTTTGGGGTTCTGACTACCCCTAACGATTGTCATAGGTGTTCGTATGACAACCGGGAGCGACGGCTTTAGGTACGTGCTCTCAGAGGCACGGAGGGGTCTCGATATGTTAAGAACGGTCACCCATCCACAAACTGACCGTAGCATGAGTAGATTAAACTTCCAGATCTCTTGATCAGCGCAGTTATACCTTAGCCACAAGCATTTTACAAAAATTTGGTCTGCCGAATAATTTTATTTAAATAATCAGAATACGAAAAAAAAACTCGTGTTCCTAATTTGACCTTTCTTTATAAAACTTTTCTCAGAAGACTTAATAACAATAATTGAAGCATTGTCCAAAGACATAAGAACTGTCAGAAGTTTATTGATTCTATAAAATGGCGGCCGGATTCAATATCTGTCAGAAAGGTCTGCGTCCGAAAGTTTACTTAACATTTTGGTAATGGCGTTGTCAAAGTTACTTCAATAGAACTACTTAATTTAAATAAATGACTGTTTGTTTGGACATTAATTACTTTGTGGGCGAAGATGGAGTAATGGTTTAAGCAGATGGTGACCGAATGAATGGTAGACCATTTGCGTACAATTGCTGAAGATTCATTCTTAGGAAGTAACTTAGGAATTATAAGACGATTATTTAGAGGGTAAATAAAGATGGAAAGAAGTACTTAAGTGAAATCTAACTTAAACCTTTTTAATTAAATATTTAGCAAAACTATTAACATTTAATAAATTAAGTAACTACCAAGTAATTAATCTCACTAATGTCAGGACAATGAGTATCACAACAGCATAACAAATTATAATTCATATAAGCGTACTAAATTCGCAGGCGTAAACAATGGCGTCCGGAAAACCACCAATTTGCATCAAAATCTAATTCAGACAATTCCTTAGAAGATCGACGCAACCTTGCAGAGTTGCCACACAAAAATAATAGAATAAGAAAAGAGATCTGATAACGAAATTAACTGTTATACGTCAGCTGTTTTAATTGTCGGTGTTGCTATTAGATTCAATGATAGCAGCTAATGTTTGGTTTATGACTATGTGTCAAGGCGCACGAAAGAGTTATGGCAGTTTTATCATCGACGGTAATGATTCCCTTGAACAGTTTATTTTTACCATAAGTTTTTTTTTCCGTATTTTCTTATAGAGTAACTGGAAAGTTAAATTTCGAACTGACTAGACGGTCTGAAATTTAGATTACACATTAATATTAATGAGCAAAAGTGTTTAGCATGCAAAAAAATAATTTAGAGTAATTATAATAGACATAGAGACATGGTTTGAAAATGTAATGTGATGCGTGCTCTTTGAAATAATTTTCAGAAATAAAACGAAGCTGACGACATTGTCGGGGTCATACAAAACTAGTTTCAAAACAAATTGCTAAACAAAATGATAACAAACAATTTGTAACGCTAGGGTTGTCAAACGTGTTTTTAAAACGTTATACCTGATTGTTTAGTTTTTTTGTTGTCCAAGGATTCTTAGTGTAAAACTGCGAGGAGTGAATTTGTAAAGTTAGCAATGATTTTCAAATTTTACTCGAATAACAGAATTCTTAAATTAAATCACCATTAATAACAACTGACAAGATTATTTAGTTACTTTAAATTATAATAGTTAACTCGTTAACTAGTTCTAGTTTTTTATTTGTTTAGATGAACAACCCTAGGCAAGGTTTGCAGACATCCTGCAAAGCGGCCTAGTTCTTCTTGTATCTGATGCGCAGATTTCAAAACATCCGTTTTGTTGTTACCTAAACTATGAACACAAGCGATTTATCTATAAGACATCTACTCTTCCTTTTCCTCGATTGATCCTCCTCAGTGGTCAAATGGATAAAAGCGGCTGCTGAGCGTTAGTTCCACGGTTCAATTCTAAAACTTCTTGGTTTGTTTGTAAATTAATAGATATGATTAAGTTTATTAAAAAATAAAAAGTATTAACGGCATCATAAACTAACTGCTATTTTCTATCTTCAAAAAATCAATTAGTGCTCTATTCGTTGGTTCTTAAGTATATTAGCATAATTATATCTTTAGTGTTTGATAAGATTTTTTTTATAATTTTGGTTGAAGTTCAACCATACATTCTAAATATAAACCATGGATGTTAGTTTTGCTTTAAATGAACTTAATTAATTCACAAAGTAACCAAAGATAATAATTCGAGAAACTTAACTTGCCAACTTAACGAAACCATGTATTTCTGAGCGGGTAAAACAAGTGTCAGACGTTTCCAAAAAGTCTCAATTCCTTATTTTTAGTGAGCATTTGCGTTTGCGCATTGCTTTTGACGAAAATAGGTCTAAGTACAATGGCCCGCGATTTGCAAGGCTGCCGACAATAGCAGATGCCTGCTATTTTGAATACAAGAGAAAATGTGTCCTAAGATCTGTGATTAAATAAATAGATTTTTTAAGAGATGAAAATGAAACAGTAATATGTTTTATCTTCTTCAGCTTCAGTAAGGTTTCCTTCAGAAATAAAACAAAAGGGAAAAGTTTTGTGAAAAGACGTTACCTACAGACTACTACAGATACATATATTTTTTTAATTTTAGTCTGTCTGCCCGTTTGCTCAATTATCTCCGAAACACCTCGACTACTAGTTAGATTAACATCACGCTTTGACTTTTAGGAGCTGAGTAAAAATAATTAATTTGACACGACGGGTGAAACCGTGAGGCACGGCTAGTTAATCATAAAACTCATACACTTACTCCTTTATGCCAAAGACGCAGGCATACACTACAGAATGCTTGCTACCATTCTTATACAGGGTGACGAGAGACACAAATTTTTACTGAGTTATGATCGTCAAATATCACGTCCTGGTGTATCGTTAGTATCTCACCAGTCAGTCTGCATATTTCTTTAAGAAACAAGTTAAAACTGTACAGAATTATAAACTCAAAGGTCCTTTTGACAGCACGTCTATTTTTAAAGTCCCCTCTCATGTCATACACGGTGGGTGTTTTGTCAATAAACATGTATTGTATGAAGTAATTACTGGCATTGTATGCAAATCACTATTTGCTGAATACAGATTACAGTAAATATTGTTCCAGTAACAAATAATCTCGCTTGAATAAATGGAATTAGATTTGTGTGTGTGTGTGCTTTGAATAATGATAGTAATGTAAGGGATAAACTGTTTGTTATAATAAGGGCCTAAACCACATTTCCGTTACTGTGTCTTTAAATTAATATACTTAGACTGAATACTAATAATACGAACGGCTACACATAAAGCTATGAATTTCTAGTTTATGCTGACCTGTTATTGTATGGTAAACCTTTACAATACGAGGCCAGCCTATATTGTATTTGTATAGCTCGATGTGTGGGCGTGCTAACAATTGAAAAAAAAAACGATATAGAACTATTAAGTAGGTACTATTATTGCATATAGGTGCAAAGACCTACTATTTTTTATTCCAAAATGACATACAGACGGACAATGCTAGTGATTGTACCTTCCTATCTTCTTTCTTTTTTTCTTTTGAGCCACGAAACCCGAAAATTAGAATGTATTTAATTAATGTATTTATATTGCATACCCTTTTTCTTGGATTTCCTTTTTCCCTCTTGTTATCTTTTTGTTGAAATATCTTTATTAATTTTTACTTATAGTTATACTTTTAACTTATAGTCATTTATCCTAGGATGATATATGAACAGTATTTAACCTCAAAGACGACTAAGTATTATGATTGTTGAGTCAACTGTGCCTTAGTTTGACAATAGATTAATAAATTCCAATATCTAATATAATTTTCTACTAACTAGATTAAGTGTTTAAATTAATTATCATAAGTATTTTATCTTATTAAGATAATGTTAACACTACTATGTTTTTCTATTTATGTCATAAAACTATAAATTTTAATCCGATATGATAATTCGGTTTAACAATTAATACTATTTTATTTCTACTAATTAATTTTTTTTTGCTATGAATTTTGTAAAATAAAATAAAATTAGATAGCGGCCAGAACTCGAACTTGCTTTTACCGGTTGAGTACACTGGGCACTTGAGCAACCTAAGCTCTCGATGCTAGGACTACAGGTTTTGTTCGAACCATGAACATAGCTATCTGTCAATAGTTTCAAGATCTTACCTTCTTACTAAGTACAGATCTTCTTAACTTGTATGCAATTCGTGAAAAAAAAACAAACGTTACCCCTTACCTTTTTTTTGGCAAAATGTATACAGTGTGTGACTTTAACTACTAACAACCAAATAAAAAAGTATGTCAAACAGATAAATAAACATAATTAAACATTCAAGCATCTCATACACCACAAACCAAAAAGTACCAGTTTCCCGCTGTCAATACGTTCGATAATACCGTACTTAATTAAAATCTATTGTATTATTTTAAAATCAAAAAGCTCACATTTTTTTGCTGTGCAATTTTATCCCGTATGTACCTACTCGAGACTAGTCAGATGATAATTGTTAGCTCAGTCCAACGTGGCGTCGGACACCTATTACTCTAATTGGCGGTTGTAGCCAGACGCCTTTAAGAGGATAGTATCCGCTGCGCGCTCCATACAAACGTAGTTTGATCTTATCTTGAATATTAACAAATGAAAGTCTTTGGAATTTTGCAGTAACAATCTTATCATTAAAATACGTGTTCCTGTAGTATACAATTTCATTTCAATATACGGTTAAAAAGTTACACGAGCTCAAAGATTGGCAATTTTCGTTGAAAAACGGCCCAACTTTATGCTAGTATTTCTCGACAATGTATCAATACAGAAACATTCTGATTCGAAAGAAACCCAGATAATATAGTGAATATATTTTTACAAGATTTTTTTTTACGTATTAACAATATTATAGGACTAATCTCCAAAATTCGGAACATAAGAAATACGCGTGAAATTGTTGCAAATGTATTGTTGTTTCTCCTCTCGGGCACGCGTTCGCGTCGCGAGGAATAGAGACAGCGAGAACGGTGCAACATTGTTGCGTTCGCGAGGGACACTCCTCTTAATAACTAGACTGTACGATATTCTAATCTTTGTTTTTAAGTCATTTTCACGCGTCGCTCGTTTGTAATAATAACACCCGCTGTGTAGGGTGCCCCCTTCAACCGCATTGGGTAAATGTCAGTAATTACTTCAAACAATACTTAAATGTTTATGGAGAAAACACCCACTGTGTATGAGATTTAATAGGCTTTAAAAATAGACGGGCTGTCAAAAGCCTTTGGGTGTGTATAGTTTTAAGATTTCTTTCATAAATATTTAAGAATCGTAGCAAGCAGCCTGTTGTTTTTTTTACAACAGAGGGGTAAACGAATATGCGGTTCACCATGGTAAGTGACTACCGCTCGTTTTTACCTGTGTCTAAGGGCTAACCCCTCATATTCTTTAAGGACTAAGGAAACCCATTCAAGTTCGCATGGTTTCATTCCATAAGATTAAATTCACTCCAGTTGTATCAAAACCTCTTCAGAATGAAGTTTTGTTTTCAATGTGTCACAAGGAAGCGCTCTATCTCGAAGACATCTCTAGGTCCAAATTCTTTCGTAGATAGTCGAGATAAATATCGTGGGAATGAGCTAGCTCGTGCTTGTCCAATTACGGTTCTTCGAGAGTAAGTACTAAATAAAACATTACATACCATCACGCCTCTATTCCCTGAAGGGTTAGGTAGCGGTGTAATAGTGTACACCTACGTTTCGCCGGTATGTTTAGGTCCCACATAGGGGGCGAACCTATTGCCATTGGCAAACCGGGTACCAATCCAGACTCCGAGGTCCTACTGAGAATTTCATAGAAAAACTCAATAACACTTTCCTCGATCTGGAAATCGAACCCTTTTTTTTCCAAGCAGTTGTTTGTGTCTGCTAATATAATGGATGGAGCCTTGGCATTTGCTCGATTAAGATCTTGTCGCGTTTATTGTTATAAACACACAAATTAATATAAGTTGCAACTGTATTGTTCAGCTCGAGACAACATAATATCTTCTCTCCTTAATTCCCTAATTCTGTTTTGCACTGGAGTACGTTTTTGTTTCAGCAAGACAATATTTTTGTAAGCATTGAGGTATTATGTACTATAAGAGTCATATCAATCATAACCTATAAGGTCTGTATTTTTTAATCATCCGAATTTCAGTTAAAAAATAAGGATTTCCGCTATTCCTGATGGCGGATATCCATGACGATTTCCTAATGTTAAAGACGAATCTGCGGCGTGGTATGCACGGCTACAAGTCTAGCTATACAAAACCAGTTTACGCTGGCCTTTCATTCTCTTGAAAGCCTATACAATGCTAGATAAACTTAAAATGGATTTGTATAAGTTGAACTGCAGCCGTGTGCTGTATCCTAAAATTGAACTTTTGCTTCATCTACGTTCAAGTATATTGTCATAGATAGGTACGAGTATATTATTACTCTGGCTGCGAGGATGTTTGGCCGTTAGAAGCCGGTATCTGTATTAGGCTGGACATTAAGCCAAACATATCATTTTAAAGCCGGACATAACTTTTATAAACAAACTTAGCTACATATAAGTCGGAGAAATCGTTTCAGAGGATCACAGCATATCCAAAGGCCTCAGAAAAGCCGGACACGCTTGACTGGCTGGTAAAAAGTTCAACATGTCCGCTGGACACCTGACAAGCCTAGTTGTTGCGAATAATACGTATCTGACCTTTTTGAAGAAACTCATGGCTTATATTAAACTTAAGATAAAGATAACTTGGGTATATTAGCGACATCACTTCCTAGTGTCAGCTGATTAATGTGTTTCTGTTTCCGATCGATCGATCACGGCGCGTGACGTAACCGGCGCAGGCGCAAGTCACCCACGATCGGATGCGTTCAATGGATTACCGTGATGATTGATGTTTTTTTAATACATTTGAAGAAAACAAGTTTTTGTGAAGATTTCTAGCAGGATAAAGGTGACTTTGGAAAATAGAATTGGTGGGTTACGCTCAGTGTTTTCTAAAACTGTAAGTAACTTATAACTTATAAGACTCCTGTCCTTATCAGAATCCGATAACATACCATTATCATGATGATAACATCATAATAATCATCATCATCATCATCAAACAATCTACCATTCCACTTCTAAGCACGGGTCTGCTCTCCGAATCAGAGGTTATAGGCCATCACGCTAGCCTATTGGGAACTGGCATAACATAACATACCATCACCCCTATATTCCCTTAAGCGTTATGCAGAGATGTAGATGTACGGTGGCCAGCACATCAAGTTACCACAAATTGACAAATTTTCTCAGTTGATTTTGAACTTAATTATTAACATTTTAAGGTTTAAAATCTTTTGGAGAAATTTGTCAGTTTTGTATAACCTGATGTGCTGACGACTGTACATACATAGTTCCACAGAATGTTTCGGGCCCATTTAAAAGGGGCGAGCTTATTGCCATTGCCAGGGCACAAAGCATAACCCCGAGCTGCTTCTGAGAATTTCATACAAAATCGAATGACACTTTACTCGACTTAGGAATCGGAATGAGGACTTCTAGGATAGTAGCGCTTAGGACCTATGCATTAATGATGCAGTTATTATTATAGTCACACATTTGCATTAACTGACAATCGATGACATAACAGTGAAAAATGTAAACCATGCAATAACAACTACCATTGAACGAATATAGAGCATAGTTCTGTAGCAATGCACGCGCGCACGGCTGTATTGCACACAATTACAACTACTTACGCAGGTTATATAATTACGCATCTGCGTATGGCTAATTGCCATAATATTATTGTTCCTTTAAACCGATATTGCTTATGGGTGCCGTTGTTGGCTGCTTGAACCAGGTATAGTCATTATATTTGGTTTTTCTTGTGAAATTTGCAGAGCATTTGGAATTTGGATTTGGCCTCGGTTAATGACAATAGGCTAGAGTTTAGCCTATAGCCCCCTAGCCCCATAGTATGCCCTCGGCGCTATGACTTTACATAGGACCTAAACATATCGGCGAAATGTGGGTATATATAACATCACCTATGTCTGCCTGCCTTCATGGTAAATTATGTTCTTTCACACTATTTAACAGATGTCTCATTTTCACCCTATCTCGGTCCCATGGCTGTGATTGTATAGCAAGGGAAGGCAATTTCCGCACCACAAAAAAGAAGTCCTGTTTTCATGGACATCCTATATAAGGTATCCTATATAATATAATACTTATATTATACATGAATAGTTTCGATGGTTTCTACACTAAGCCGAAGGCTCGTATCGCAGATACCTGAAAAGGTATTGTTATATACTTAATTATTTTATTAAATACGTCAATTCCACTATGAATCATTAGGAGCCAGGTGTTCGCATAGAAGATTTTATTATTATCTGTAATTCATCTGTTATATCACAGGATTTCCTGTTTACTTATAATTAAATGTAATTAAAGTGTTTATTTATATAATTATATGCATTACATATTATTATCTGTAGACCCGTACTTCCATAAAAACCAACTATTCATGTGAATGTACTTAAATTTATTTGACTTTTTGTCTCAGTACGTTTTCGCACTTAAATCACTTAAAAATAATTAAATATTTGGCAAGGAGGTAGATTGAATCCTGAAAAAGACCATGAACATGTTATATCTTAAAAAATATATTTAAGAAGCACGCGAGAAACCTCAGGCAATTTAGTTATAATAATTTTTGAATGCCTAATCAACATTATTAGCCCATATTCTTCCATTGCTGGACATAAGCCTCTCCCAGTGAACGCCAAAGAGTCCGATGTTCGGCTCTCTTTATCTAGTCACTGCCAACTGTCATCCGCAAGTCGTTATCCATCCAAGCTATCCTCAAGACTGTTTATTTTCGGTATTTTCTCCGAGTACCCCAATCCCTGAGGCCCCCGTGTCGGAGGACCACGATTTATTTTTCAGCTAGTAGGTAATCGTTCGAACGAAGATAACTTTAATTTACAGTGCATTTTGTCTATAATGCTGAATGCAGTGATAGCCTATTGATATGACCATTGGACTGCCAAGTCCATCCTCTGACATTTCGAAGTCATGGGCGCAATTGTCACGCGCTTGAACGGCAAAGGAAAATATTGTGAGAAAACCTGTATGCCTGATAGATTTTCTTGATGGCGCGCCACGCGTGTGTAGTGTAGTTTACCAACCCGCAGTAGGCTAGCGTAGTGGACTATAGCCTAATCACTCTCATTCTGGGGGCTATCCGTTCCCAGAAGTGATGGGTTGATGATTATAACATGGGATTTGATGGTTTACCTTTTTTGATTTAGAATGGTACTCTTGCTTATTTAATTCTAAAAAAATATATACATATAAATTTAATTACCCAAGAAAAGTGTTGATTGGTATCGCGGTCGCTGCTTTCAAATATTGTTCTTCTCTTCAATCGATTATAATATAAATCGACAATTGACCTAAAACAAAATAGATTGGTTAAACAACCCCTTGAAATTGTTATTTAAGAACTTAAAGGGTTAGCCTTAATTTAGTTATAAATATGAAAGTGTTTCATAATTTGAAATTTGGAGTGTTGTTGTTTCATCCGCTAAGTTGTTTTTGAACGAAATGAGAATTAGATCTCGTTTGTTTCAACCTCTGCCATCTAATTATTATTATTGCGGAATATCCTCGTGGATCATCCGTAGCATGGCGACTTAATACGTCGTTTATATATTCCCATTGCTACGTTCCCCGGATCAATTAGGTATTCCGCTTCCTTTTCTCCTTTCCCTCCCTTTTCCTAACGGTAAACAGCGGTTTGATTGTGTTTTTTTTTCTTATTGTGTACAGTTTGTTCGAAATAAGTAAGCCGATCGGAAGTTAGCCTTCCGAACTACCGCGGTGATGAACTCGTTTAATTAAGTGTTTTAATAAATAAATATCGAAATTAGTAAACAAAATAATTAGAAATGTGAAACATATACGACTCTAATTATCTTTACACCGACTCTTTCTATTATTATGTACCACTTCTAAACCACTTGCAGACAACTTCCGAGCGGCTTACTTATTTCGAATAAACTGGAGACAATGCTAAACTCACATGCTAAATACTAGGACCATTATATGTTGTCCGTATAAGGAAGTTAGTTAAAAACTTCTAGACCTACAATTTGGTTGTACATTGATACGTCAATCAAATCAATCATTCAGTTAGTTTCTTATTTTATTTATAACATTATGTCCATCTTGATAGATTTTTCAAGGTGCAAAGCAGATTTAAAAAAATAAAAAAAACATATTTTATTATCAGACAGGAGTCCATAGTTAATACATAATAAAAAATATCTGTTAATAATATTATAAGTTCAAGGCATTATGTATTTTTTATATCGATGTTTTAAACTGTATTCTTATCATTGTTTTAATTCTTTTTTTTTTAACAATTATGTTAGCCCAAAGCATAAATCAAATCTGTTACTTAATTTCGATTATCGTACGTAAATAAAATTAAGTACATTATATTATCTATGTGTTATTATTTTAAAATCGTGTATAAAATAAACTATTTTCGTGACCAATTAGACTAAATCGTGCCTCTTTATCATTTTTCCCTAATAAATAAATTGTAAAATCACCTAGTTACGGAAGAAGGAGATTAAACATTCATTTTAAATGTATGTATATATATATACCTAAAGCAGAACCAGCAAAACATTTGTATTTTACTTTGTTCATAATAAATTAGCACTATCTTCATCTTACTACAGAGAAACGGCTACAATATATTCGAAAATAATCTTGACTAACTCATCATAAGTTTTTTGTTTTAAATATCTTTATCGTATTAAATAAATAGAATATTTTATAACACGACACAAATACCGTCATAATGCCGTTGTTTCTATAAAAGCTTATTTGACGACGGTTAATACAAAAAAATGTATCTTATTAAACATTTGTTAATAAATTTAATCTCTAAATATTTCAGTCTTTTGAAAAGAAAGAAACATTTAGTTTAACAACACAGGACACACAGTATGTACTGATAATAATTTAATTATTAATACAATCGATATAATCATTATAGTTTTTCGGGAATGTTTGGATGTCTCATGGCTCATATATATTGTGTAGCAAGCGGCCCTAGGTACTACCTACTTGGCGTTTTTTAGTTTTCATTTAAATTATTATACCTTAATAATTGGCGTTTTTTAGTTTTCATTTAAATTATTATACCTTAATAATTGTCGTTTTTTTCGTTATTTGTTTAATGCTATAGTAATTAAAGTATAGATTAGGATTACAATATAAAACATGCTAATCACAGTTTTGTTTTTGTATCTCAGTAAATTTTCGACCTGAGTCGGTAGCTCACAATGGTGACCCTAATATTGACTAATAACATGTAACAAATTAGTATCACGCAAGAATGGCAAAATTATAGATCACTTAGTTAGTAACCTTGGATACATAAATAAATACCTATTACATCCTATATTTAGGCCATTAATTAAGCAATTATTGTACAACAATTGCACAATTTAATCACAAATACCTGTGCTTCGTACATTGTTATACAACAATCAAATAAAATACCGTTTAATTGCAAAATAAGGCTATAAATTAAGATTTTCCAATTCCACATAACATATATACTTCGCGAATTAAGTAATCTTGAATGAAGTATAACCTCCGTCCATATTCGAACTTTTTACTCTGACATTATTAAAAAAGCTTTAACCCATTTTGCATTGACACGATACTGACGGCCGGCGTTGTCATGTTTTTATATAATAAAAAATCTACGGATGCGGATAAACACTTCGTCATGTCATCTCGACCTCTCACTTCCTTTATGAAAAGAAAATCAGAAATACAACATGACACGCGAAAATTTAAGTTTAGATATATAGATGGTAAATTAGGCTATATGACCGATGAAGTGATACATTTTGGGCAGTACAAATATATTTTGTTGTACAACGGCTGACGATTGTAATACACACATAACATACTATCACGCCTGTTTCTATTTCCCGAAGGGTAAGGTAGAGGTGTACAGAGGTACACCCACAGTTCGCTGGTATATTTAGGTCCCATATAATAGGGGGCCAGCCAAATCGAAACTCCGAGCCGCTACTAAGCAATTCATAGAAAACACAGGACTAGTACGCCTACGCATTGCATTGCAATTGTTTTTATTATAATATACGGACACCCCTACAACAACTACATACTTATAATGAAGATAACGTTTTTACACGCGCAAATGTGGGCGTAAACAGCGTGAAATAAGTAGGGTTGCATTTGTCTCCATACGTATTCGTCTTATTTTGCGTTTGTTCGTGCGACCTTTATTTACGGGTAATATTTAGGTAGATGGTATTTATTAGTAAATTGCATTAATAACTAAATAATGTAGTTAATCTAAGAGATAGATAGAGAGATAGAGAGAGAGAGAGAGTAAATAAACTCCTTATCAAGTGTAGAATGAGACTTCTGTGTATACCTCTTTAGATTAACCTCTGACGCATCACAAATCAAAATGACAGTAAGGGCTGAATAAGCCTCACTTGAGTACAAACTCACTTTATAAGGAGCTAAGTAGACTGTTAGAGAATTGCTACTGGAGTTCCATGTAAAAAATTAGGTGACGTTTCCGCAGAGTGAGGGCTATTAATATTAAGAATGGACGAGCTATAGCGTCGTTATTTTCTCTTCAAAGGAGGCTAGATGGAAAAGTTTATACTTAAATATTATTTATGCGCCGCGCAATTTCTAAGGAAAATATTATTTCTTATATCTGTCGAAAATATGATATCATTTGTTGATATTTGTCAACTGATGGTATTTGAAAATAAAATAAATGCTTTTTAAAATAAAATAAAAATTTGTTCTTCTTCTGAAGGAAAAATTCGCAATTCGAAAATGTATATAACAGTTTTCTAAATTGAATCATATTATGATTCATCGGTTCACCCTGCAGTTCTTAAATTAAAAGGTTTCCATATATTTCACGCTGATTACGAACACAAAGGATAACAATAGCTAAATACAATTTAAAATCAAAGCGTTGCGAACAGAACTTTCTATTGAACAAAGGACAGTGGGCGATACAAAAGCTATCTACCATCTAAAGACCTAAAAACGCTCAGCTGTCGCGATCAGACTTGATAACTATTACCAAGGCAACTGTTACGTTTAACGGGTGAAGAAGAAAAAAGGCTAATCTTGCAGTGAAAGTGAACGAGTAGTCGAGACATTTTCACTGCCGCCATTATTACAGATATAGGCATTAGGGTGGAGATACACAGTGGTGATTTGAATAGATTTTTCTAGCGAAGTTCCTCAACGCGACTTGCGAAAATGTCACGTAGGGAAAAAGCGTTATGCCTCTCGATACGTTCGGTTACGTCTGGCGTAGTTCAGCTATTATCATATATATCCATATTTGTTTAATGTGTAAAATTTTTTTTTTTTAGAAAAACCTTGCACAGCATTTTCGTGAGTACCTACCTACCTACGTTTGTCACATACACAAACATTTAGACCTAGTACAAATACATATAGGGCAAAAATAAATTTTTGCTCTTTGCGCCAATTGCCAATCAGTTTGTAATAAAAAAAAAAGTCTGTCTATAATCTTTTGCAGTAAAAATAATTTAAACTTATGAAATTGATTCATTTCGTTTAGTTCGCGCTTTGCTATAATTGCATTGAAATATTTTAGTAACGGTTTACTCACTTTTATACATCGAAACGGTTTATCGGTATTTTCCGATAACACAGTAAGTGTATTCCGCGAGATTTTTTTATATCTACTCAGAAATACTTACTGAAATAAAAAAAGAACGTAAAAAATATTTTCTTGTAAAAAAGTTATAGCATATAATAAAAATGTGTAATAAATTTTACAGCAAATTGAAGTAAAATTTAACAAGCGATTCCTCGGTCCGTCTGTGAGAAATTGGTCATAAAACGGTAAATACGTTATGTAATAATATATTACGTAGGATAATTTACATTGTATACTGTGTATATGTATGTGTACACTGTAAGTATAACAAACAAAGATGTAAAAAGAGTGTTGTAACATTACATACAAAGAAGATAAGGAAGAAATACATGGAAGAAAAGGACAGGTTGCGTTGACCCCAAATAAATTGGGAAAAGGGCAGAAAGATGATGATAAACATCACATACTTACAAACTAAGTATATACAATGAATCTGATTTAACACTTATAATATCAATGCTCCGAGTCCATTGTAAGCGACTCTAGACTGAAGACTGACTGTATTGACGCCACGCTTGAAAAATTACATTCACATTCATATTTTTTCAGACGACAAAGTAAGTGACTGTCGCGAGGCAATCACAATAGACCAACCACGGTCGCACTGAATATTATAGCCGCAAATTCAACAATAAACAAGTGACTGTTAAGGTATTATGAATGTTAGAATTTATAACTCTGGAATTATCTAAACTAATATTATAAAGAGGAAAGATTTTAATTGTTTGTTTGCATTAAATAGGCTTTGAAACTACTGAACCGATTTGGAAAATCTTTCACCAAAAGAAAGCTACACTATTCCTGAGTGACAAAGGTTATATATTTATTATCTCCACGCGGGCAAAGCCGCGGGCGGAAAGCTAATTTTGTAATAAAGACAAGGTATTTTTCATGAATCGTGGGTGGTGTTACAAATCACATATTCACAAAAATGTACCCAATCTCGGTAAGTATTTGATCGATAAAATTGATGATTATAGTTTTTAATGGAAATTTTTACAGAAACTTGGTGAAGTTCTTCCTAATTTGTTGGAGTTAATCAGGACCACTGACCCTAGTGTTTCAAACCGATATAATACCTATTCAAAATATCCATGCAAAGTATGAAAAGTCGTTTTTTTTTCCACGTATCAGTTTAATAGGGAAAGTTGGTTAGTATGACGGGTAGAATCACCTTTTAACGAGTGCATGTGACTAAATCTGCATCTTGTAGGTATGAGTAAAATTATCAAAATCTGCTCAGTGTGTCCCAGGCGCTAACGTCAGCGTTATAGTTTTTATCCAATAATAATCAGTTTCAGAGTTGTTCACGGCACCTAACACTTACAGGCAACGTACAAATTACGTCGTGACTGCGTGAGATTATTTCTGATTGAAACACGCTTTTTGTTTGACATTCTATAATAAAAGGTCTCGTTTTTTCGCCAATCATTAGACAACATCATTGACAGACGCCTGCAAAAAGGTGCTTGAGACTTATGGAAGAGAGCGTGCTTTACATATGATCTGGTAAATAAAAGTAAATACACTAATTTATGACAGATTAATGTTAACACTAGTCGTCGCCTGGTGATTGATTAGATTTTTTTTCTGCACTCCGTGATCTCTCTCACTCTCTACGTGCTCTTTAATTATGCAAAATCATGCGCCTCCGTACGCGCACTGTGGTTAAAAAGGGGGGTACAAAGATTTCTATTAAAGTATTAAGTAATACATTATGCATGTTAGTACCTACCTACTTACCTAACAATATTTGCGCATGCAACTAGATCTTCTTCAAGTAATAATGGTAACTAAAGCATTTGACTTTGCCTTTGATGAATGTCAATTTGAGCCAGAAAGTGGAATGAGTGTTGGACTGATGGTGAAGTCTGTAGTGACAGAGTTTCCTACACTGATTTTTCACTTTAAATCTCGGATCAAATAAAAAGTTAAGATGAAACTTTGCGAACAAAGAAGTAAGGCCGGCTAAAACTACGCCTAACGGTGTACAACACACAATTACACGCACAGGCGTATACCGAAACTTATCTTGTCAGTCGAGCTAGCGTAGTTTTAGCCGGCCTCACTTCTTCGTTCGCAAAGTTCCATCTTAACTTTTTATTTGATCTGAGCTCTAAATATATTGGTATTATTTACATAACTAAGTATCAAAATGAAATAGGTAGGGTAGGTGTAGTGTGTATTCTTGAAATCTCCTAAAACCTCTTTACTTGAGTGTGCGAGCTGTAAGTAATAATAAAAGAACTGGAGGGAGCCCAACCATCAAAGAACGAAGTGGCTTTTAAATATTCAATCGAGCAAAATTTACTTGAATGTCGTCTGCGAGCTCTGCTAAATAATCAATGATATCCAATTGACTTTCGCGCTCCACTGGAAAATATATGTTTTCAGACATTTTCTTTTTAAATAAATTCCCAAGTAAAGACTTAAAATTACTATTTATTGATGTTAAAATATTAATCTCACTCTCGCTCATTCATTCACTAACCAACTAATACTAAAGTTTCAGTACTAATTTTGAAGCTTAAGTTTCAAATGTTATTAGTCAAAAAGTTTTGCATCCGTTTAGAAAATAAATTGTACAACAATACTTATAAGCCTAAAGCCCTAAATATTTTCTTTCCGAAAACCATTTTCGGTCTTATGTACCTACGTATGTAGATAGTTATATGATGACATCTTAACCCTGGATTGTAGTAAAAAAAATGCAAAAGTAACTATTGTAAAAGAAGTATCATCATTAACCTACGTTAATTTTATTTAAACGTAGCAACAAACGAAGACTTGTGCTTGCGAAACACCACAATGGACCACGACCATTTCCAAACGAACTCGAGACAAGACCGAGATGTTACAACCTTTTTATTCCAAACTTCAATAGACTCACGACACCGTTGTCCACTCCAATTTGACCTCTAAGCTTAAAAATCACCTTTTTCGCCTGCAAATAAGGTGCAAAATTAAAAAGATTTCAGATCGCGGAAGCTCGTGATGCAACTTTGTAGTTTCGGGATTACGTTACGTTTTCTTGTGCACGCCTGCAACTTGTACGAGCGTTCTATTCCGATGCAGTGATGTATGAAGTAACCTGACGTCTCGACAAGGTCATGTCTTGAAAACGTTCGGGGAAATACAAACAGATAGGTACATATATGTGTCATTGTTGAAAATGTATAATACTTATTGTACCTTCTTAAAATATATAATAGGTATGTATTTTTATAATGATGATTAACTTATCAACAGGCTAATTAATACGTTTAATAATAAATGTATTCTTTTAAGTTAACTGCCTCATTAGTCTAGTGGTCCCAAGCGCGACTGCTACGCTAGAGGTCCTGGGTTCGATCCCCAGGTCGAGCAGTGTTATTGGGTTTTTCTATGAAATTTCCAGTAGCAGCTCGGCGTCTGGATTTGTGCCCGGTTAATGGCAATAGGCTGGCCCCCTAATACATGGGACCTAAACATACCGGCGAAATGTGGGTGTACATTAGTACACCTCTGCCTAACCCTTCGGGGAATACAGGCGTGAAGGTATGTATGTATGTATTCTTTTAAGTAAGTATGTAATTAATAGCTACTTAAAAAAAACACATAAAATTTCCACTTTATAGATTTGAAATTTAATTGTTGCATGGTAAATTTGTACTAAAATATTTATATTTATTGCTTAAACTTATTTTATGGACGAAACATGTATGATAAATGTACTGACAACCATTATAACCAAAGAGATTTAATATAACTAAGTAATAGTACTTATTTGAAAAAACTGTTAATCATCCGTAGAAACATTAATTTTATTTAATGATTTAATTTTTTTAACTAAAACTTAAACGTACCGAGGTATGACGTTGAAGGTTAAAAGTAACGTTATAAAATAGAAGAAAATTTAACTCTTTATTTTAAATTCTCAATTTGGCGAAGAGGTATATATGTATATACATGGGTGGGTACCAAACTAACATACATAAATAAAACATACAACATACAGGTGCTGATCATTTAAATAATAAATTCATAAACATTCCTTATCTTCTGAAAAAAAAAAACCAAACATTTTCCTGGCTTTATGAAAAAAACTTGCTTATCAAAACTTCACGTCTGTGCTTTTTTATACCGCTTCGACATTATTTTCCTTAAGCCAAGATAAAGTTTCCGTGCCAATTTAATTTTGATACCATAATCGCGGTTCTTTTTAATCAGCACGGGACATACGGATATTCCACTGCAGGACAAAGGCCTCCCTACCCCGTTTCCACTCCATTCCAATTACTGAAAAAGCTTTCAAGTCCAGTTCGTCCCCCTATCTCCGCCTTGGCCTCCCGCATTGTCTAACGCCTTGTAAAGGCACAAGGTAAATATCCAATAACTTGGATACCATAAAAAATATAAGTGTTAATACTTTTTACATATGCATAATTATATTATTATTAGCTACATCAAGGGATTTTCCATGAATACTAATAGCAGTTCAAGTCGAAGAAAACCTGAAATCTGACAGATGATATCCCTATCTCGTACCCTCTCTCTCACTCTTTAAAAACTTCAAGCGAATTACGGATGCCCCGAAAGACAGTGCAACTGTCAAATTTTCTCATACGCAATAACTCCGCTGTTTACTTATCATCTCGAACTTTGACCAATGCAGTAAAGTTTTTTCTTAAAATATTTTGCATGGCCTTAGTGCCATTAAGCAAAGTCTAAACATTGTTCAAACTGCCATACCAATAAAAACAATAGACAACTTAATAATATTATTTATCACGTGGGGGTGGACTAAGCAGACTAAGGTGTTACATATTCTGCCTAAAGGAAAATCAAATAGTGACGTGTTTATTATAGATTGTAGTTGTTTTCTATACACAGGTGGGTGCTAAAAGTTCACTCGTATCCTGTAAACATTAGTGCTTTCGCTTTTCATACACTTTTCTACCTGTTGCGGTTATAGTAATGATTTGATATGGCCAGCTAAGCTTTCTAAAGCAACCGCGTCTGTTTTTATTAACTTTTATAAAGTGCATATCTTTATGCACCTAGCATAGCATCTAGTTAGAATTTATGAAGGAGTTTGTATCTCGGAAGAATGGCATGGTCGTTGAGCTTCCTAAATAATGGTTGAGCTATGACTGATGTATGCGTGTCGTCAGTTATGACTGCTGCTATGCTCTCTGTCAACAGGCCTTCAGATATTACTCTACATTGTCAAACTTATATATTTGGTAATACTACTACTCTCTGAGCTTTAAATAACACCATGGTTCTCTAAGTTGGTTTTGGTGTTTCTTCTCAGGTCGTGAATAAGGAAGTGCCGGCGCCATCTTGTTATAAAAAAATGTAAGACATTGCCTTTTAAAAGTGACTAAGGTCTATTTACATTAGTAAACAACATTCATGATCATAAGTACCAAATCATGCAATTTTTTTCAGCATGCCAAAGGTAAAACATATGGGCCATCTGTTGCGTTTGTTTGGAGATCTCTCATCGATGTTTATAATGTTGGTACCCCTATTGTATTTTTTCACCCACATCTCTTATCGTAATGGTAATGTCTTCGTGGTGGTATGGTAATCATAATCTTATTGTTACTGATATCATTTGGGATTCAGAGCAGAGAAAGCCGAATGCAATTGGTTCCATTGTTTAATACTTATCGAATGCCTTTGGATAATTCATTAATTACTATTTTCCAATTGATTTTGATATGCATTTTGCTACGGAACACAGTAATTCACTCTATAGTTGGTTACACACTAGGCAAATTACCTACTCTAAAACGCTCATTTGATATCTCTTATCTTGAATGGGTATTGTTGGCTAGAGCTGACTCACTCCACTTATATCAAAATGACAAAAACAGAAGATGTGGAAGAGAAATTCGACATCACAGGCAGTGGTCTCGGTAGCTTAGTTGGTAAAGCGTCTGGTGTACTTAACCAGAGAGACGCAGCTTCAAACCCTGCCTGAGATCCAATTTTTCTGTCACTTAAAATTTTCTTTCATTAGAAAATTCTCATTTTTGTGAAAGACAGGTGTACCAATTACTTTGAAGTGTCATTAGTTCATGAAGTATGTTTTGGAATATGTCATACACGTGGCGAATGTCACGAATCCCATAGCCATGACTCTAGGGCGAGTCTGACATATCCTGAAGCGTACCCAGGTAGTGACCTGGGTAGGCTTCGTTATAGTAATTAGTTACTGATCCTAATGGGTCATCAGTGGATGACTCATTAGGATCAGTAACTCATTACTATAAAAACAAGGTATTGTCGTCTGCCCTCCGCCTTCCGCTACCAATACGTTAAAAGAGGTTAATAGCCATATGTTTTGTTAACACAACTAAATCATCCGGCCAAGACCTATCAGCGTGGGATTATTACGGAAAAACCTTGTAATAGGTACATCAACATTTAACTGATGACATTTTCGGATAGCCATAATGACTGGGTCACTCATAAGCCATTACTGTTACGTCACAGATTGCTATTATTTGTCACAATGACCTCAAATCGGGGTCACGAAATTAGGTATTTATTTTCACTTATAATATTTACTGCTGTGTAAAATAACCAAATTATACACTACCAATATTTGCTAATATATTAGACCTTATTTGAAAAAGTAACTATATTAGAAGATAGACACTACCAATATTTGCTTATATATATAGACCTTATTTATTTGAAAAAGTAACTATATTGGAGTTTAACACGATCTAATTTGTACGCCTCCAGCCGTTAACTGTCACAAGAGATTAAGACTTGTATCTAGTCTGAGATACTCGAGTTCTATTAACCTTAATTAATCCAAACTTTATTCAAAATAAACGTGTTGACAGATGACAGGCAAACAGATGAGACTTATGAATATCGACTGTTAAACCGGATTATCCTCAAGCAAGCGTTGTTAAGGAAATCATGATTCCTAACAAAACGTAAAGAAAGTGCGCATATCTAAAGTTTAAAAAAATGTTAAGAAAATGCTCATAATATTTAAAGTCTTATATACGAGAATGAATACCGATATCTTCGGGTCAACTTTTTTTTTGGAACCATTGAAATTGTACAAATCTTCACAATATCAACGAACACTATTTGTATATTCACTGTAGCGACATAAATCATTTACCAATTACACAAGGAGACAAAACCCCAGCAGATAACCATAAAACAAGCTAGTAATAATGAAAATAATCAAAGATTTGAGGCCATGTTGCGATAAACGAATACATATTTATCTTCTTTATTTGACAGCAATAATTAATAACTTAGTTTTTAAAATACTTCAGTATGTAAGCAGCCAGCAGCTTAAAGAAATCGAAATAAGAACAAAAACAGTTTTTTTATAGGTTTCAATAATGAGGTCCTAATATTACATACATTTGAAATTGTAAGAAGTTTTAGTAACAACCTCTTTGTTCACGAATATGTAATACCAAAAGAAAAATAAGTAAATAAATATAACCAGTTGAATTTATTATTAAATCTTACTGATAAAAAAGTTTGTAAGGAAATAATCTAGTCGGTAGATATTTATAGTCCGATCCTAATGTTGTGTGGCTAGATCGGTCGGATCATGACCTTATCCGACCGGTTCGAGCTATGGCTCCGGACTGCGATTAATATTAATAGCTGATAGGATAACGCGAATCTTTTGTGGTGATCGTGAATAATTTATTTTATTGTAGTCAACTCGCTCAAATTACCGTGTAGGTTGTGAAATTTGTATACGGAATAAAACGCAACAATTGTTTTATTGGTTGTGGGTGAGGCAATCGAGAATATCCTCCGGGGGCGTCCTAAACCGGGTTACTATTTTAAAAAGTTTGATCTCATTTTTTTTAATGCAATGTCAAATTGTGTACTTAGTCTGCAACTGAATCATCATCAATCCATTGTCCCACTGCTGGGCACGGGTCTCCTTTCAGTACGAGAGCGATTAGGCTATAGTCCGCCACGCTAGCCTACTGCGAGTTGTCATACTTCACACGCCGTCAAGAAAATCTCTCGGGCATGCAGGTTTTCTCACGATGGTTTTCCTTCACCGTTTTAAACACGTGATAATTAATTTTTAATACGCACATAACTTCGAAAACTCAGAGGTGCGTGTCTTGGATTCGAAATAAATTTAAGATAGATATAATAATTTATTAATATCAATTTTATTAAAGCTGCCGACCATTAATTAATAAACCTCTCTTTCATAACCTTAAAAATCACACTTAAATTATTTGCCAATAAAAAAAAAGTTTCCACAATGTCAGATCCGTGTAGTTGTTGCACAATAAAAGACGAGAAACGACTCAATTAAAAACTTCTTACGATGCATTTTTGCAATACTTTATTATCGAGAATAATAAAACTGTATGCAAGATAAATATATCGTCATTTTATATATCGACTCATAAAGTATCGACCTCGAAAGTTGTTGTAGTGATCAAATAATTTAAAAAGTGATCTGGTTTTAAATTTAATTTACAGCTTAAAAACAGCTTCCTATTTTATAAGTTTTAAATATGCTAAATACTTTGATTAAGCGATTCGAAATGAACGCTGTGACAAGTTATTTATAGTATTATTATTTATTATATTTTATTTACATAACAAATTTCACCGAATTTTAGTCGGTATCGTGATTTTAAACATTTTATTAATCGTTTTGATGACTTTAATATCTTAATCAGCGTCGCATTTTACATCTTGTCATAGAATAAGATATCTATGTAAAATTTGGTTCAAATAACTTCTAAATTATTATAGTCTTATCCATTATCATAATAATTCATCATTTGAATTAATACAATGGCCGTTTAGTCCATTTTATCTCAAATAGTGGGTGTAACAAGAGGCGGGTAGATAAAATTAAATTGCTATTGAACCTATTTGAACTCGCCATAATGCTGCAATAATTAATTATCTCGCCATAATCTTCTATTTTGATGGATCCAAGAAATATCACTATTCAACTAATTTTGAAAACCGGTTTCTGTTTCTCTACTTAATTTACTTTTTATCGACAACTTGGCCTTACATGGTTTTATCGCTTTTATTAATACTGCCAATACCGTTCCATATTAGATATACCTACCTACTTACTTTTAATTTAGTTATTTTTCGTATTCCAGTGATTGAAACTAGATCTAAGTAGGTTTGAAGTAGGTAAATATGAATAAGCCAATATTATACGTACTGGCAAAACTCAATTTAAAGAAATGTTAGCTTAGTACCTATCCGGTTTAAATAATTATTATGTTATTATTTAAATTAATGTAACGCAAACCATGAAAGAACAAGGCATGAGCGCGCACTGCCCTATGCCTACAACTACTCATGTAGAAAAGTCTACTACTTTATCTGTGGTCCGATTCCAAATTTAAATCAGTAGCTGGCCAGTCGGTCAAGTTCGGTGAGATGAGTTAGCATTGAACGAGGGTCGTAACTGTGGACATTCACCTTGCTGCCACCAAACCGAAGGTTAGCCAATTTAGCGTCACACAATGACGTGAATGATTACTTTTAAACACGTATTACTTGTAATAAAATAAGGATCTGGCCTTCTGTTAAGGTTTGTTATGAATACGATGACATCACTTAAAAAACCATATCCATATTAATAAGTATTATAAATACGAAAGATTGTATGTGCGTATATTTTTTAGTGTTTACCTTTATAAATATTATATCTAATCGCAACTTCCTTCATGGTTAGGTATGTATACCAACTTACTAAAGTTTAATCGCTTTCGGATAAATAGTATCAGAACGCATAGGTATAGGATAAACAATGAAACATTTAATTTATAGAAAAGCTAAGCTTAATAAAATATATAGGTAGAAGAAGAATACATAGGTATAAAAAAAATCTCTAATTACTGAACATTTTTCTCGCGTTTTTGCTGTTCTTCGTAGGTAATGTTGTTAATGGCGACGCGCGACGGTTGAATTTACGAAGACAAAACTGGTATGAGTTCTAGTTTTATAAATCAAGTGTTATCTGATGAATCCTACGCAGAAAAAAATCGCTGTGTTAATTACTTAATGGCTGTATAATTTTATTACTTCTTTGTAATAATATTTTGCAGTTTCTCAACATTCCTTTTTTAGTCTATCGCCCTATAGATCAGCGATGAGAAATATTTATGTCATTAAAGAAGGCATAATAAGTGTAAGTAACTAGTGTGATTTTTTTGGAACAGTATTCAAACAAACAAAACAAAGTTCTCCCAACAAAATTTTAGAAGAAACTGATATTCTCCCATTATGTGCGTTTATAAATTTATCTGGTGGAAGTTCTGACTTATTTTAGAGACTCATGTTTCTTGTTTTATCCGCTTTTAATTTGACAGTATCCTTGTATGCATGACTTCACATGTGTGTATATTGTTTATCTTCAACTTTCCTTGTTTTACTTCGAAGAAACATCCGACAATTCCGACACGAGGCTTTCCGTGTTTCTCGAAGCAATATTTTGATTCCAAGCGGAAAGTCATTCGGGTAAATGTTGTTTCTTTAACTTTGGTAATTTACATAAGTATAAAACAAATGTATCCTTAAAGTTCTTGATTTTTATGTTATTTCTTAGTTTGTTATCCCACGCTTTTTGAAATAAGATATTGCATAGGTATGTAGTACATACAAATAATGAGATAGTTTGTGAGAGTAGTTCCGGTCTGTTAACAACTTTTAATCTAAAGTAGGTAATTGTTGTTGTTTATACAGAAATAGCTGCAATCTTTTACGACTTTTACAACTTCGTTGACACTTATAACTTCCTAACACTATGAAGTACCAAAAGTTAAAGGTAGGTACCCAAAATGTGATTAAGAAATCGATATCTCCCGAAGCAAATAAATACTTTAAACAAAGAAATTTACACAACGACGGCTTTCACTTGGATATAAATCGGAAATAAAACGAATTTCCAAATAAAGATCGAGACTAAAACAGTAACGGGAGGATTCATAACACTTGGAGAGGCAGCTGTTTGACTGGTTCTTGCGGTGGAAAGGCGCCACAGCCTCAAGCGTCGGCTGACATAATACGACCTTCGAATCAATTGCCGACACGATAAACTGGTGGCCACACTGTACTAAATGATACACGAGTTCGTACGTAAAATTGAAGTTGGGTTTAGTTTGAGTGGATTGATACCACAACGTTGCTTGGAAGCTTTTTTATTGGGATAATTCGGCAAACCAGGAAGAGGAAAAGGGAGGGGAAGGAGGAAAGACGAAGGAAGGAGACTGAGGGAGAAATTGGACCTCCGGTGCCCCCGACCTACCGTATGAAACACAACTATATGCATACTGCCACTTGGCGTCGATGTTCTGTGGGACGGTAGTACTTCCCCGGTCGAACCGACCCATGCTGGCATGTAGATATGCCAGCGCGACGCTACTACTACTAAAGTACCGAGTTTTTATTCATGTGCCTGGTCACCTAAAGTTACAAAGGGTTGCCTAAATAATTCGCTTACCTACTCTAGATATTAGATCCAGGCATTTTCGGATCTTCACTGGTTTTATTCCAATGTCTCATATTAGCGTTAGAAATCAGTATTCATGCTCAATGTTTCACATTCCTTAAACATTCAGCAATAGATTACTAATTGCTTTGATGGACGTTTTGTATATATGAAACAGCAAGGGATTTTAGTGTTTATGTGAAACCATTCAATTCGTATGAATGGAATTTTATTCACGATTTCAGTGTTTGTTAGACCCATAGGTCGTGCCGCGGTTTAGTGTAAGCTGACTTCGAATTTTATAGGCTTTTCCTATAATCAGAGTTCAGTTTATACTGGAAATTATAGCTTGGTGTTTATTTTTTTATTTACAATCCATCATTTATATTCCCCGAAGGGCTAGACAGAGGCGTACCAATGTACGACCACAGTCTACCGGTAGGTATTTGTAAGTCCCATATAGGGGGCGAGCCAATTGCCATTAAACGGCCACATATCTAAATACCGAGCGTCTACTAAGAATTTCACAAAAAAACCCAATCTGGAAATCGAATCCAGGACCTCTAACTCGCGCTCACGACCACTTAAATAATGAGACCGTCATATAATTAATACATCATCAACTTGCTCATTGTTGTAGTGATCATTTAAACTGCTAAGTGTAAAGCCCTGGATTCGAATTCCAGATCTGGAAAAGTGTTATTAGGTTTTTCCTTTAGAATATTCTCAGCAAGTGGGATTCTGGATTCGTGCACGGTTAGTGACAATAGGCTCACCCTCTAACCAAACTAATGTTTAGTTAGAGGGTGAGCCCAAGCACCGACGAGCATAGGAGAGATGCTATGTAAGGAATATTTTGTTGCCGGATGTGCAATCAAAAACAATACTTCCACAATCCAGTGTTACCAACAATTTTATTTTCCAAATCAATAAAACTCATAATAACACATGAATAAAACTGAAATTAATGTTTTGCTTACTTATATAACCATAATTTTATGTACGCACAAGTCAAGTTTCATATCGCAAATTGAGTTTTTGCTATTCATGATTACATACTAAGACTAAGTGCCTCGCGGTGTTACCTGGCTTAGTCTTGTATTGCCCATCCCGTAGGAAATCCCCTAAATTAGACAGCCCATATCCTATAGGCCATATCTGCCAAATTACAAGTAAAATTAAAATAAAAACTCTTTATTTGCACCTTCAAGTGTTTTAGAAAATACATAGAGTACTATTACATGTTTTATATGAGGATACTTAAGACTAGGATCTGTAAGGATTCATCTATGTACTGTAAATATTGGAACCATATAGCGGATTTTCATTACTTCACTACAAGAGATGTATAAAAATAAGTGGCAAATTCATAATACAAAATAATTATCATTAAATGATGTAATAGCGTTTTAATTGACATTTATTTATGATGCCATCATACTTATATGGCGACTGGCGACCATAGACAAGGATTTGATTCGCGTGTTGTCACACATTTATAAACTACCCAGCTCATCGCATTTATTGTGTAATGATGATCTTTGTGCTTATAATAAATAATCACCTATACTTACAAGAAAATAATAACAATATTTTTCTTTTAGGGGATAAAATACAATCCAGACTATATGATGAACAGCCACAAGAAAATAATATCAATATTTTTTATGGGCATGAAAGTTAATCATGATTATAAATTACTTTCAATAGAAGAAGCCTGAATATTTCAGGAAAGCAGTGAATTAAAAGTCACTGTGATATACATAATTATGTCGGAATATACTCGTAACCATAAGGCCGTCTTGATCAGAACTACAGGTAAAAGAAGCAACCCAACTCAGTATAATGTCCAAAAATCCCAATCCCAAAATTACGAGGATGTCCAGGGTACAAAATGTATAATTTTACAAATTTTCGGATAGCTCAAATGCCAGAGGGTCGGGCTAAAAAAGGCATAAGAAAAGTTGTTACGTTATTTTATGGTCCCAAGATAACATAAGACAATGATACAAATCTCTTAAATGATGTTTAAACACTCTTTGTATAGAGGCACTTGTTTGCTGGTGTGTCACGTACAAAACAAACGTGTTAAGATTTATTAATTATATCGTGACTATTTATTGACGACGCCATAAATCTTGCGTAGCTATTATTGAAATCATCTTCATATTAAATATTAATGTAGGATTTAGCGACATCTGTATTGTATTTATACAATTAAATACACTTAAAATGCAAATATTAGAAACTTGAGCCATTCTCGGTCGTTTGAGCGATCTAGAGCAGCCTAATTCCTTAAAAAATATTAAAATTTATCTAATACAATACGATTTCTTTTTATTTACAAAACTGTTTCTTAATTCTGAAAATATTGCTAACTTCAAGGGTAACTTCTTTTCCTCAGGGACTACTTATTCGTTATTTTAAACCATAAAACCCATAGGTGGTTGGTATTCCTAATTTGAAAGGTGTGTTGCCAATGTTATGTCTTAATTCCCAATATTCGTGCAGATCAGTTCCAAAAAGGTCATTAAACATTGATTGCACCTTCTTTTATAAATTGTTCGTCGTGCAAAATCGCTGAGCGTGTTTCTTTATCACGATCAGTTCGCTACGCTTCCGCGGTGTTACGCAGTTAGATTTAACTTTGAAATACTTGTACTAGCACGGAGTTTGGACAAAGTCGACAGAAAAACACAACTAGGTATATACCTATTACCTAGATTACGTAGTACTTTTTTTAGCAGACTACCTACGTCTTAGAGACTTAGCATTATCCGGAAAATTCGGATAAAATACTTTCAAGGTGACATTTCAAATGTGAGTCAGATCGGTATACAGCGATTGCAATATGTTAGTAGAGTATGACGATCTTAAAGATAATTGTCTTTATCGCTTCTCAATTCCTCGATTTCTGTGATATGATAATAAAAATATTCAAGATCACACGCGCGGGCATACATTCCATCATTTAAAAGATCAAACTTATCTGTGAAATTAGTGTAAAAGAAACAACGAAACGGTAGCTTAATAAACTCTTAATAATATTGTTTGTAATAAGACGATAAACGTGCATACGGGCCATCTGATATCATCTTGAAACCTATATACCAAAACATATAAAAATCTCCATCTAGCCAAAATCTATAATCAATACGTCTATAAAGTGTGACGGCATGTTCGCTAACCGCAGACGAAACAAAAACCACCATTGCACAATAATAATCGACGTGAAGAAGTGTGAGGACTTATAATTACTAGTTAATTGATAAATATGACGTCAATCTGTTTCGTTAGAAGTCTATTTGCATATTTAGGAATGGTTATCATCAGGGATCCTTAGAATAGAAACTCTATCTGTTGCTTTCCTTAGAAATGTACCGACATCTAACTGCCCTTATTCTAAGACACTTTTAGGTCGACGCGGTATGTATTGCTTTTGATCAGCCATCAATCTATTTTCTTCCTATAAAACAATATTATCTATTACATAAAGTATCACCAGCATTCTACACTGATTCCTGTTAGTGATTCTTCAATCCTGATGTGCATCAATGGTGCCAATTTCCACAAATGGACACCATTGATGCTCAGCGATTGGAGAATCACTCTAAACTGGAATACACTGGGGATTATTAGAAAATCTAAAAGGATTCTTCCCTGAAAAACTTTCAAAAAAAGAAAATATACTTAGTTATTTCTCTAAATACTATAGTCTATGTATATTATGTAAGACAGTCAAAGCTTTTGCCTATGCTCCGCAGCCTCCATAGTCAGGGATATTTAACACAAATGTCTATATTATAAAGTTTAACATTGGTAAAGAATTCGAAAAGACCGTCGCTGTACCTGTATTTGGTTAATCTATTAAAGATTGAAGACCGGTTGCTATAAGAAACCTACATTTGAAGATTTGAAAATTTGACTACGAATCCGCGTGGATCAAAGTCAGAGATTGATGTTAGTTTAGTCACCTGTCTTCTAATTCTTCAATCAATTGCTCTCTTGGGATTCACGTCTACTATTTCAATTGTATCAGAATGGTCGACGGATGGCACTAAATGACATAAGAACTGAGAGATTTCGAAGAACAAACTGTCAAAATCAACAAATCTGAAGGCATTCAATGACTGACACAACAAAATACATAGTAGACTACTAAAATCAACATTCAAAACAATACCAAAGATCAACCGTTTACTGAAATCCTGGTAGAGTTAGAGAGATATTGACATTGATTCATCTACAGTACACTCATACCCACCTAGTAGGAAGAAGAAGGGGCTTCGCACTGGTCGATTCTCTGCTATGCTCGAAACAACATGGACCTGGAACAATAAAGACATATTGTTAGACAAATGCAGTAAAAATATTAGCTCATAAAGTCGTTGATGGACCCCCAATAATGATAGAAAAGACAATTTTAATGGAAACACTTACAACAAGGATGATAAGAGCAGAGAGCCGTGTGTTACGCTTCTATTTAAAATGTATAAATATTTTGTCCGACAAACACCATTTAAATTCATTCACCGATCATTCTTAGCCTTACTTTTTATTAACATCATATAAATATATAATGTTGATGTCCATATATATCGTTTGATTGAAATTGGATTACTAGTAAGTTTTAGTAAAAAGAAATTAAACTTAAATTAATAATTTGCAGACTTTCTTCATTGGTCATGCACTTGCAGCAAAAGAAGTGGATTAGACAAGGCCATTTCTCTCATCTCACGTATCTGTACAATTTCTCTTTGACCTGCACGTAAGCATGAGTTTAGATACAAAATAAACCTATTTAGAACAATTCTAGCAGTCCGAACTACATGAAACGCTCTAGGCATATTAATTTAGATTCTAATTCATTTGTTTCACAAATTTTCCAGCTCTTTGTCATTTGGAAATTGTCATCGGTTCAGTCAAGGTGTATGAAACATTGTGTCGTTGTTGGCACAATAATTTCAGCACATCTTACCCGAAAATAAAATTGCTTCAATTTAAGATGATTTTTACTTGTTTGGTACTCATTTTCATGATTACATAGCCTGTGCTGTAAACTTGTTATCATCAGAAAGAACAGTATAAGTTATAAATTAATCGAAATTTGTAACTAGCTAAAAATCGTGTTCTGCTTCATTTTGTGCAACAACTTTTTATTTGCACAAACTCAGTCTGAATGGTCAACTAGCGATCTGTTTAAATTTTAGGCGTAATTTCTCAACCGGAGCGGTGAAAGGCGAAGCAAGGCCGAGAACACAATAGGCTGAATTATGGCCGATACAAATAAGTACACAGACTGTACAGACACCGGAAAGAGGCTTCCATTCATATAAACGAACACTTTGTTCTCCACACTTCCAATAGAAATGCAAGCTAATCTAGATTTTGTCCGTTTATAAAAAAAAACTGATTTTATAATAATTTTAATAATAAATTGTAGAGAATGGCAAAACTTAACAATATTAAATAACAAATATCAAAGATACATTTCAAGGTTGGTATCAAATTGAGTAGCTAAGTGGCTATTATGTAGACTTTGAGATGATTTCACAATTTTCTGATTCAAGTACAAATATTAAATAAGAAAATGTAATCATATTATCACACAAAAACTTTGAAACAAATAGATAAAGTACTTACACCTACTTACTCATATGCACATTTCTACAGATAAGTGGTGTATTTACAAAACAGCTCAAGTGTGCAATATTATATATTTGGAGATCAGAGAACTTAATAAAGATCGATGGAGATGACATAGTAAAATAATAGATTTAAAAAAAGAAGCAGCTCAAGAAACAAATACTATGATTCTTAACGCTTTAAAAAAAAGAAAATAATAAACAAGTAGAATCATAAAAACAAAATCCCTGTACAGTAGCATATCCAAGTCTGTCAAGACTATAATTTACCAGAACACCCGACCATAGACGCTAAGATTAGATGCTAAAAACAAAGATAAAGACTTGTATCATCTTAGCTCTCGTATCCTTGACCGGTTTGTGGTTGCATTAAAGTATAACGCAATGGCACAAGTCAAATTTACAACAAAACTTTGCAAAAAGTTCATAAACTGTTTTGGTGATGCAAAAAATTGCGTAGCAAATAAACATAATATTCTTTTTGGATGATTTCCTTACCAATAATAAAATAGGTCGTTACATGAATCCTCAATCTTTTTGGTCGGGTTGAACGTAGGCGGGAGCTGATGCACAGAATACAAAATAAAGATATTAGAAGATGGGTACACACGGCTACAAGTCAACCTATATAAAACTAGTTTAAGCTGAACTTGCATTGTACAGATTTCCTTTACAAAACGAGGCCAGCGTAAACTGGTTTTGTATAGCTTGATGTGTAGCCGTGCGTACATCGTGTACCCCTTGAAGGGGACCACAGTCTGTCATGGTTGTGGCAATCCCATAGCCGTGACTATAGGGCAAGGGCAGGCAAGTACAAGTCCGATATAAGTACCCTACCGCCTCCCTAGGCGGCGGATTTGAGGATTCTCGTGGCGTCCAAAAAGATTGGTTATTACAGTATACATATATTAGCCTTAGGGTTTATGGTTCAGAACATGAATACAATTGCAAATTAAAAAAGTAGGGATAGCTATTTGTTTATTTTAATTACAATTCTGATTACGGTGCTTTATCGTCAATCGCAGTTAGTAACCAAATTAAAACTTACATACATACATACATACATATTGTCACGCCTGTCTCCCATGGGGGTAGGCAGAGACTATAGATTTCCACTTGCTACGATCCTGGCACACTACTTTCGCTTCATCTACATTCATTAATCTCTTCATGCATGACCGTCGGTTTAGGGTGCTCGGAACCTGGCCTTTTTGAAGAACATCCGCAATTTGGTTGCGGTACGTTCGCCGAGGTCTTACCCTTCCAACTCGTCCATCCATACTCACCATATATACTTGTTTCGTCAATCTCCGTTCATCCATTCTCTCTACATGACCAAACCATCTTAACATACCTTTCTCAATCCTTGTTACTACATCTTCTTTCACTCCACATCGCTCCCTTATCACACTGATTCTCACTCTATCTTTTAGCGTCACACCACACATACTTCTCAAAGCTCTCATCTCTACAGCATTTATTCTGCTTTCATGTTTCTTCTGCCATACCCAACTTTCACTACCATACATTAGTGTCGGCGCCAACACTCCCCCAATCACAGCCAGCCGTGCCTTTTCGGACACTTTCCGACTATTCATGAAGGTGTGTAGCGCCCCATTCACCTGGTTACCAGCACTCGCTCTCCTTTCAATATCACTCTCATGTTTACCATCTCTAGTAAACATAGAGCCCAGATATACAAACTCTTTCACCTGTTCTACTCTTACGCCACCTATCAAAATATTGCACGCTGTCATAACTTCATCCCTTTCAAAGACCATCACTTTCGTCTTGCTTACATTCACTTTCATTCCCTTACTCCTAAAAGCACCGTCCATAATTGTTACCATCTTCTGTAACTCCCCCTCCGATGGAGCAAGGATAACTTGATCATCGGCATAGAGGAGACATTTGACGAGTAACTCATTCATCCTTAAACCACATTCACTCTCTTTCAAATCCTTCAGACAACTGTCCATGAATAAGTTGAACAGCCACGGTGACGCTACACATCCTTGTCTAACACCCTTATTGATGTCAAACCATTCAGTATAGGCCCCGTTTATCCTGACACATGCACTGGAACCCTCATAGAGCGATTTCAAATTAAAACTTATCCTTTATAAAAAACTAAACGTTAAAAGAACGTTGTTTAGTACTACAAGGCAAGACATTACAAAAGCTCTAAGTTTGTTTAATTTTTTTTTAATATTGTCAGTCACTTCTTTTTTTTAACAGCTTCTGTTCATATTGTTTTTTTTTTAATTATAAGTATCCTTAAAAAATGTAACCCAACCTCTTCCTCTTCCGTAACGTCATTATATTATAATTTATCTTATGTGCAAATCTGGTTTCGAACACTGACTCTGAACAAACAAAACATCTCGTTATGAACCTTTGTATAAAATTAAGTATCTTGAACGATTAAATCTTGAAAAAATATGTTAATTTACGTGATAATTTAAATTTTAGTGTAGATATTAGTATATTTGTTTATCAGGAATAAAAATGAGCTAAAAAAATAAGATACTGTGGTATAATAGACATCACCAAAAACAAAGCGGTTTATTAATTTTTCAGAAAGAAGATGGTTAGACTTATATAGGTACGGACTGCTCCAATTTTTATTTATCTCATTTGCTAAAATACTATAAAGGTACGATCCTTTTTGAAGCTAATACCTCTTGATTCAATGTATTTCAAACCAAAATATTGTATAGTTTTTATATTGTAAACATTAAACTAACTTTTTCCACGTCATTGGTCACTTGATACGGGCGGGCGATGCGGGTTATTAAAAGGGTAAAACAATTACTACATTTTATAGTAAACTGTATTTAAATTGTGTCATTTAATACTAATTGTTAACACTTCAACAAATTAAAGTCTTGAAAAACAGAGAGATCCAGTTTTATTCGTTTTATTAATAATCCTTTTTATTGATAAGTTACGCATGCTACGCACAGTATAGTAGCACCTTATAGATTATCCATGAAAAAAAAGTGAAGATGAAAAAGTAGGCGAACAAAAAAAGAGTTTTCTTTAACATACATACATAATCAGCCTAAAATGTTTTCACTACTGGGACACAGGCCTCATCTCGGTGAGAGATGTATCAGACGTACCTATCTATGATTCCCATTTATTTGTGAGTATTTAAGTATTCTGTAGCTATCATATCATGGCCTCATAGCAATAACGACCTTTTTACTACGAACAATGTTGCCTGTAGCACCACAACTTTATTATTTAATTAATTCAGGTCATGTGTATTACTAAAATGTTTTTAAATCGTCCTTATAAATTAGCGGTCAAAGCACCATTGAAAATTATGCAATCAGCATTATTTATTTAGTGTCAGGTAGGTTAAATAATGGCACAATGGATTTATACATCAAACTAACATTTAAAAGTAACATAGCTTTGCAACCAACCTCTTTACTTAAAGTTACCAACGAACGTTCCCACGACTTAAAAATTTTCAAGGATAACCACTTTCTGCATCGTTTGAACAAAACAGAGAGAGAGCTTCATTACGACTTATAAAGATTGTCGTGCGCCAGTATTATTTGTCTTGAAACCAGTAATTTTATCTAATAGTAACTATTACTGTGGACCCCTACCTTCGCTCAACCATCCGTCACGACTCGAAATAAAACATTCTAACTTAAGCTCGTGACTGCGACACCCTACTTTTTCGACTGTTCTAACTTAATTCTAGCGACCACACCAACAACTCTTCATCCTTATTCCTATCTAAATATGGTATATTTTTGTTGAAACTACAAATTGAATTTCAAATGCAACTATTGTTTTACAATGGTGTACCCAAGGGTTCAATACTTGGGCCACTGTATCAAGCGTTTTTCGATAGCAAACTTAAGTTTGTTTAGTGTCGCTTGGAAGCTTTACGTGCACCTGATTCCGATGTCACGTAGCTTACATAAGTAATTTATATTGTTTCCTGTTCCTTAACAGATTCTGGACATTAGAAAGTGAAGATGAGAAAGGGTCTAATTAAGGAGTAAGGTTTCTCAATCGGTAGTATTAAATTAGTATAATTATTAAATTGAAGTATTTTAAAAGACGTCTAGTAGGTAAGTAATTGAATTATTATAAATACCTACGTATTTCTATAAAAAGCAGGACCAACATTTTGTTAAAACGGACAACGAAAAATTGCTTTATATTCTGCGTGTTATAAAAGATATATCAACGAGTAGACGTACACAAGATTTATGACCCAATTTGGCATATGGTTCACGTACAGCCGCGCAGGTCAAATTATGTAGGTACCTAAACATTCACAGTTATGTAGCCCGTAAAGTTAGGCTTCATAAAGATAACATTCGCTTGATGGTGTTCACAAATTTAGGTTGATTTGTGGCAGACTATAATAATGTATGTTGAGATTCTCTGTACAAACATTTTCAATTACAGCAACAATAGTAAAACAATTGACGAATATGACAATGATTTTATCAACTACAATTCGTGGTAATGCTAAAATTTTAGGTGAAATCACGTGCCATTCTTTACTCTATATGTAAGGTGTTAAGGATGAAAGTAGCAGCAATAGTGTTCCAAATAACGACGCATAGAATAGTGAGTTTCTAAACTGAAATGTCTTGAACAACGTGCTCCAGCGGAGTGTGACTATTTCGCAAGTAGTTTGTTAATATTATCAAGTAGGTACTTACTCGACCTTATTTCATTTTATACAAGTGTGTAAAAGTTGATGAATATTCATAAAACACCTTGCAATATACGTATAATACAAAATATAGAAATACCAGATGTGTTGGCAAATCCGCGAATAAACGACATGACAAGGAAATATTATGTTTTCGGAAAATAATAACAAATTGAGGAAACTTGTCTTTCTTACGTGTGGAAGTAATGATGTAACATAATCTTTGGATCAGAAAAAGATTTTTGCACACGGAATTTGGAAACCAATTGTACTGGACTTTAAAAGAGACCATGATTCTCTGAGTTTGTTTCGACGTTTCTTCTCAGAGGTCGTCAGATAAGAAACGTCGACGCCATCTAGTTAAAAAAAAATTGTAAAAAATCGACTTGTAAAAGTGTCCTTAAAAGATCTATTTACAGAAATAAAATATCATTTCATATCATATCATTTCATTTCATTTCACTACTACTTCTGAATAAGAAGATGTTGAATCATTCTTAAGGCATGTTCTAGACAGATTGAATCCGCATATTAAATATAAACTGCATTACGCTGTTTTAAAATGTTCGTATTCAATTGTATTAATAACATTTTAGTTTCTATAGACCACAATACTGTCCGCAAAATATCAGATCAACGAATAGATCAAGATAATTTTAATGGCGCCTTTTCAATTATTCATGAGAATATGAATTTATCTGTAACAGGCGGAGTCGCTGGTTGAATTTTTATCTATGCTTTTGAGACTATTAAAGCGAAATGTAAAAAAGAAAGTAAGTCATGGTCTATAAAATAACCATTGATTAATGATGACGGGCTTCTGGCTAAGTAATAACTAGGCTGATGATCGATCTGCAAGGTTAAGCTACCCTTACCGAGGTCAGTCTATTGATGGGTGACCTTTCTTAACACGTCAAGACCCCCAACACTGAGAGCACGTTTAAGCTATCGGGCTAGTTGTTACACTATCACAACACCTATTATGACAATCGTCAGTGGTAGTCGAAAGCCCAAAAAGCCTGACAAACAGTCCTCCAATTATTGCCTAGAAAATGTTTTTTTGCAGGCTCGAAAATACTGATAATCAACTGCATTTGTTTAGACCGAAAAAAGGCTTAGAGGACAATGACATTGATAAAAGGTGTCCATATATCAAATGTTCAATTTAATCTTCGGACGCGATTGAAATAAACAAGTTCCATTTTTGTAAACTTACAATGACGTAACGTTTCTATCGCGTCAAGTAATAGAAGCTTGCCTATGGCTCATAATCATAATACAACAGGCTAGAGCAAGGCAATATAATCTGAACTTTGGCACGGAGTATCAAGGAAAACCGGTAAAGATAATATTATCTTAATTAAACTCAGCCGTGCAAAGCTGTTTGATGTTGATCAAAATCTGTTTTTTTTTTTCTTGTATCACTATGTTTTTTGTAGACAGCTGCAAACTTTCGGCTGCTGAACACCTGCCATTTGCGAATCGTTTTTGGTTCATCGGCTTTCGATAACGTCGCAGGTATTATCCTTGCAAAATCAACGGTGATTCTACACAAAATTCTTTGATTGAAATCTTTTTATACATACATAATTCCGGCCCGCTGATTTGAATTTTTTTGCCATAAATATTATTTCCAGTCCAATATCAGCATCCTTTAAAAAGTATAAATCACAAATACATACAATAAAATTTTAATTCGAAAGACCTGGAAGAGAAATTGATGTTTTCTTAGAAATTAAAAAGAAATTTAAAATAGATAAAAAAAACTTCTGGTAAACTCGACCGAGTTGATTGACCAATTGAAACAAAATTAAGTAACAATGATCAATCTAATATTATAGGGGCTACTGTTCATCATAACATGAATAACTTCATATTTGATCAAACGGAAACGGATTATGAAACGTTCAATAAGAATGTAAGAGATAAGTATCTTCTGTGCAAATGGCAGAAGAGAGATCTTGTATTTTTTAAGCTGCTTGTAAATTCTCTCTCTCTATGTCTTCTTCTGTAATATTCATTGTAAGTACTTCTAATTTTTAATTCACCAGTTTTCTCTGTTTTTTATACCTTATGCCATTTTAAGTTTTATAAATGTATGCTTTATTGTTTTGTTCCTTTGGGTCTTCACTTCTTGCATCTTTGATAAAATTTCCCAAACCTATTTATTTCATCCTAAGGATAATAATTATAAAGTTAGGAATATAAGTTAAGAGGATAGTATCCGCTTCGCGCCCCATACAAACGCAGTTTGGCCCTTGCTTGAATTTTAAACAATGAAAGTCATTGAAATTTTGCAGTAACAATCTTTTCATTAATATACGTGTTTCTGTAATATAAAATTTCATTTCAATATACGGTTAAAAAGTTACACGAGCTCAAAGATTGGCAATTTTCGTTGAAAAACGGCCCAACTTTATGCTAGTATTTCTCGACAATGTATCAATACAGAAACATTCTGATTCGAAGGAAACCCAGATAATATAGTGAATATTTTTTTACAAGATTTTTTTTTTACATATTAGCAATATTATAGGAGTAATCTCCAAAATTCGGAACATACGAAATACGCGTGAAAATGTTGTTGTTTCTCCTCTCGGGCACGCGTTCGCATCGCGAGGGATAGAGACAGCGACAACTGTGCAACATTGTTGCGTTCGCGAGGGACACTCCTCTTAAGGTAAGGTCCAAATTATTTTGTTTGATCTTAAACTTGAACTGGATTTCGAATCCCTAGGTGAGGTTTTGGAACAGCAGCGTTTCTCTATGTATCTCCTGAATTTTTTGTAGGGGCTCTTAGAAGGAGGGTAATATTTATAAAAAAAGCAGCAACACTTCTCAGTAGCTGATCTCATCAATATATGGCTGATATCGTAGCAACGCTTGTACCCTAGAAGATAAAGATGATCCTTTTAACCTCACCTAAGGTCATATACATATATGTATATATGGAAGTATGTACATGAACACAATGTAGACTTAAGTTCACATATTCTTGAGCGTGACACGAAGACTACAACCTTGCAACTATTATTGTTTCATAACCGGTTTTAAGTTCTAACGTACATGAACCTATGTTGTGGTCTGTTCATTTGTTGCGAATTGCCTTTTGGCAGATTAAGAATAGAATATTCTTTATTTCACACAAAAATTTAGCAACATAGGAGTACATTTTTTAAATCCAACATTACTCTGTCATATTTGTTGTTTTTTTTTTCAAAACTCAAGGATCAAATGGTCTATGAACAGTCAGTGACATTAAATTTTAGAATTAAACCGTTAAACTGATGTAAAATCAGGTTGACTACATTTAATTGATGCCTGAATAGTTTGGAGGGCTATAGGAAGTTATTTAAGGATTATAGAATACCCTCGTTGATGAACAACTAGGAAAACTTAACGTTCCTATTATTTTATAGGACATTTGAATACTGACAAAGCTATGAATCAAATGCAGTCCTTATCTAAAACAAAGATTAGATAAAAGGTTAACACACACATTTTGGAGTCGCATAAGCTTGTTATATCTGCTTGTTATAGCACACTGCTCTGCCGAAAATATGGCTTACAGGTGATCCATGTCTACCTGAGTTTGCACCTGCCTACAAGTACGTAATCATATTACTTAAAAAATACCTATGTTCAAGAAACGTTCATGTTTTTTAATAACATTCACATGAATTACGTATATATTCTTAGGTAGGTAGGTAGGTACATATTTATTTGGTAAACTGCACTATAAAGATATAATTACTATAAATAGAGGCCTTTACCTAACAGGGTGAAGTTGGGTTAAAATTAGTGATGATGATACTGTAATATTTTTGATATATCGTTTTTTTTATTATCACAGATAGGCTTGCGCTTGACCATAACCTGCCTGATGTTAAGCAACGTAGTGGTCTACGATGGAGCGCGCTTGCCTACAAGAAACCTTATTCGCTCTCATCTTGAAAACACCCAAATTGTACGTCTCGGGAAAAAAGATTCCGGTAGCGAGTTCCACTATAGAGCAGTACGCAAATAAATGTCGAGGCAAAACGCTTAGTGCGAGATTTAAGCGCTTCCACCACGTAGCGGTGGCGCCTTGCCGTAGCTCTGCTCGTCCGATAGTGGAACGGGGGTGGTGGAACAATTCATGTAGCTCCGATGCACACTCTCCGAAATGTAACCGGTAAAAGACAGAAAGACATGTAACTTTGCACCAATGCTCAGGGCTTTGCAATTTGGCATTGCAAAGTGCGTCATTGTAAGTAAGCCTAAGGTACATACAATTTTCATGGATCTTCTGCCACCTGGGGATGCGGCAGGGTTATTGGACTCGTACCGCCTAATAAAATTATACACTGACCCTGCTATCAGTTACATTTCCAGAACCAATACCGATGTATTGCCCAGAAACAATACGTTAGCGTATTGTCAACGTTTGTTTAGTACTTATATACTTAAGTAAAAACTGGTTGAATATCGTTCACGCTTGGGCGCGCGCCAATTTCAATATTTTTTTTTTGTTTTTCACAAATTGTTTGTCTATACTAGAAACATGGCAGTAAAAATTGCGACATCAACAATAACTTATTCTCAATTAAGTAGTAAAACTTTTGCTTAAAAGTCGTTTATCGACTTAGACATCCTAAGGATAAAATCGTTCGGTTCCTGACTCCCACTTATGACTGTCAAATAACAACCGAGACTGACGGTTCGAGGTGCTGTCCAAAGAATGGTCGTCACAAATTGTCAAACTTTCTAAGTTGATTTTGAACTAAATTGGGAACCTTTTAAGGTTTATGGTCATTTGGAGAAATTTTACAGTTTTGTATAATCTGATGTGCTGGCGACTGTAATTACATAAGAGTCTCACTGTGCCAAGAATGATAACTCTTGTGTGTGATGTGTAGCTTAAGTTGGCAGACTGATTGATAAGCGTAATTATTACTTAAAGCCAAGGTTACAAATATGTAAAAACGCAATAAAATAAAAGTGATTAGAAAACGAAATGAGAATATCGTCGTCATTGTAACTAGATGCCGCCATATCAAGTGCTAGTTACTGAAATCAGAGCGGTGAGGTGCGGCGTTCTACCGGATACAGTTACAATGCTCATCATTTTACTTACTTTGCAACCACATTCGATTTCTCAGTCCTTGAGACTACAGACGATATTCAGATGATAGATTTTGTAGACCTGATAGCCTGAAGCCATCGTATAAAGAATATTTACAACTTAAATAGAGCAGCTTCATTAGTCTTGTGGTCATAAGCGCGACTGCTACGCAAGAGGTCCTGGGTTGAATCCACAGGTCGAGCCAAGTGTTATTGGGTTCTATGAAATTCTTAGTAGTATTCGGAGTCTGGATTTGTGCCAACCGGGCAAAAGGCTCGTCCTCTATTACATGGGACCTTAACATACTGGCGAAGTGTCTGCCTTAGCCCTTCGGGGAATATAGGCGTAATTTATAATAATAATAATTAGTTTTTTTTTATTTTTCAATATAAAAACATACACTGTAAAACCAGGCGTGATGGTATGGTATGAATAGAACTAAGGTAATGTACAGATTTGTCACGTAGGATAGAGCATTGTGGAAGAAGTTTTAAAAGTTATTTTTTTTGGGTATATGTGTTTTGTTATCTCTCGCAGTAATAAAGGCTATTTTACTTTTATTTAATGTACAGGTTTACGCAGTGTACAGGCATAGGCAGTTATAGCATATCTACGGCTTCGCACCGCCTACGAAACGTCTACGCGACACGCCTACGGAGGGTCTACGAGACGTCTACGTAACACCTACGAAGTGTCTACGCAGGCGGCAATGACTACGCAGCGTCTACGCGGCGCCTAGGCCTACGCAGGGTGTACTCTGCGCATGCGATCGATGAACGGACTTTTAATTTTCAAAGGAGGTTCTCTTGAGGGTCTTAATGCTGCCTAATGTGTGCGTAGTAATCAATGTTTGGTGTAACAGGGTGAACTCTTACAAATGAAACCGTCTCATAACTATCATCCGAAATAATATTATATTACTAGGGATATTATTATATCACGGCTTGTAACTATCATACTGCAACACATAGATTTAAATCATATTCAATACCGTTATTTTATACCTACGCTTGTCGCTTGTCGGTATCATGAATCATTCAAAATATTTGATTGCACCAAGCGACACGTTCATTATTTGCATGTCTGAAATAAATGTATCAATCTGCACTAGGTAGGTAACATCACTTTTCAATCTTTGCTTATTTAATACGGTTCATTTGTTTATCTTTGTCTGGCGTCGAATTTATTAAGAATACTAGCCGTTGCAAGCAGTTTCATTCACGTTCCAAATAGATTTATATAACTCGGCTTTTGGGCGACGTGATATCGTGAAACATGCATTTTAAGCTATTTTAAGTTAGTTCAATTTCATTTTTTAATTCAAACAAAAACTACAGACAAGACTGTCAAACAGAAAAATATTTGAAAAAAAAAATGTTTTGGCTTCTGTTACCCTAATAAAGACCCCAATATTACTTTTTAATCAATATCTATAATGTACAGGCATTGGCCTGTTACAATTTATTAAAGTATTGATTTCCTCGGGTCCCCTACCGTTGTTAGCCTTCTGTCACGCCAGAGTGCTCATCAAAATTGCATCGCTCCAAGCGATGACCCGCCGAATGCCAATTTGACCAGGAGCAATTGCAGAGGTAAGTCAACTGGAAATGTCATTATTATTTTGACAGTTAGGCACACCTCAATAGCATTTTATTGGAGGATTTTGGGTAGCGGGTTTAAAATCTCAAAAATCATAACTGAAATGAGTTACTGAAAAATAGTATAGTTAAAACTAAATTGTATAAGTACTTAAGGTTAACTTATTTAGTAATATACAAATAAACGTTCAGCGCCGACATAAAAAGAGCGCGTTTAAATAATTACTGAAGTTCAACGCCGAATTAAAATGAGCGCGTTGAAATACCTAATTAAGTAATTCATCATCAACCCATTTACTAGATTAATTATTAGCGTCATATTAAAATTATTAAGTTTATTAAGCCAGTCCATGGATTTCGCTTCAATGTTGGACAATTTTAGCCGACTGCGGGTAATCATATAAGAAATAGGTCAAATGTAAATAGGGTGTGATTCCGTGACCGATACGCCACGCCATTGCCATGACAGGCCCCGCAGCGCATTAAAAATAATGTATATAATCTATGGTCGGCAAAAAATAGGCGGGAATTTATTCTGTCATTATTTTTTATCATGTTAATTAAAGGTAGATTGTGGGGATAAAGTTATTAATTGAAATTCTCATTTTTAATTAATTAAAATTTATTACGATGCGCAATAAAAGGAAATTTGAATTTTTGGGTCACCTTCCATCCCAATTAGATAAGGTCGACTACACCATCTGCTATCACGCTTGAATTCTCTGAAAGGTTGGTCAGAGATGTACCGATATCTTTATAACCATACCTAGTTACCATTTTGACCAAATTCAAATTCCAGGCTGTGACTGAGCTATATAAAAAAAACTCAATAATAATTTGCTCGGTTTGCGACCCGAAATCAGGACCTCACGTTCATTTTAACATTATTGAGCACTATATTCTCAACTTTAAGAATACACCGATGTGTGGTAAGTAGTTAGTATTTTTTTAACTTTTTGTCATCTCTGTAAAAGGCGTCCCTATTATTCTTATCATAATAAAATTAATCGTAGATACCTTCAACATGGGGTGAACAGGGATGGCCCTTGAGCCACAAAAGATATTATTATATTCTATTGCCTCATAAGTCTTGTAATCGTTGGCGACTACTGCCCTAGAGGTCCCGGTTTGATTCCAAAGTCACACTATTGCAGTGTTATTTCCAGTATCATCTTGGAGATTGGATTCATGCTCCATAAATGGCAAAAGGTTCGCATTGTCATCAACCATGGAACCTTAATATACCGGACCTGTGAGTACTGTTCTGCCTGACTCTTCGGGGAATACAGGCGTGATAGAATATTCTATCAATATGAGAATATTCTATTAATTTGAGTTGCTAGACAAGAAAAATTAAGCCCGTTTATCAATACTAGTGAAGGCGATAAATCGCAAATCGATTAATCGCTTCACCAAGCGTACGGTATTCGACTTGCATTTTTTATAGGAATTGTTCCGAGTCTGTCTAAGTACCGTAACCGAACATCAAATCTATCTGGACGGACACGTCGAATGGACAAGTATCTAGATAATGAAGAAATGATTAATTACTTATACTTATTTATTTTTGCCTCAAAGATTCTTCTGTAAATCAATTCTATTTTTATCTAAAATAAAGATTTAATTTTCAAATTTAGGTACTAATCTCTGCAAGGAGATACCTACTATGACCGGCTCAAAATGTCTCCCTTCCTAGAAGTCGAGTTGATGAAAGTTGAAATACATGAATTCTATTATATTCTTAAAGAAACTATGGGCAATGGCTATATTATTAAATCTAGACCAGAGTAAATTTTGTCGTCATTCTTAGCGTTCGATCCTGATTCACTGCAAGCAGCTGACTCACACCATCACAACACCCATATCCACGCATCTATAGCCGGTGACTCACCGTTGAGCGGGTACCCAACTTACCACACCGCGTTACCGTCCTGCCCTTGTGTTTCAAACAATATAAAGTGGACGCAAACCTACTCGTTCGTCGCAATGGTAACCTGGTGACTAGGGAACCGGTTCGGACTGAGATACAAGTTTACTGCATAAACATCGATTATAATATGTACGTTCGGCCAGCTAACGTTTCGCGTTTTGTGCAACTTTGTATCCTTTATTGGTTTGATTTGAGACTCTTAATGATCAGTTACGCGGATTGTCAATTGTCATAACGGGAGAAAATACTCTGACGAAATTTTGAATACTTAAGCGAACTGGATTCTTGGAATGTGAATAAATATTGCAGTCTTTGAGAGCTCACATCTTTTTAAGCGGCGGGCGGGCGGTAGCCTAATGGCTAGGGCGTCGGACTTGCGATCATGTGGTTGCCGGTTAAAACTCCACCCATTACACTACCGAGGTGAACCCACTCGTAATACAAGCATTTAGCTTAGTATGATGGGTTAGCAAGAATATTAGTAATGTTGCTAGTAAACTTTGTTAAAAAAAAACTTTAAACCTCGTTGTGGGTCTGCTATCATAAAATGTCCTAGTAGATATTTTGATTTTTCATTCTAGTAGAGATTACATTAGCATAGAATAGTTCAATTCTATTAAAAGGACACATCTGGGACAGCTCTCAATAACAAGGCAAGTATCTCAAATCAAGTTTATTTTAGACTTGAATACAGTTCAAACGCCTTTCAGGCAGTGATCACAGCTTAAGTGCTTAAGCGCATGCTTGATTGGATTCAATAGGTACAGGCGCCAGCAAGTCAAGGTATATAAAACTGTCAAATTTCTCCAAATGATTTTAAACCTTAAATTGTTGAAAATAAGTTCAAAATCAACTGAGAAATTTTGACATTTTGTGGTAACTTGATGTGCTGGCCACCGTACTGTATACTATAAAGATGAAATAAAAAAAGAACTAAACAAAACGCAAACGGGAATTACCTAATCGTTAAATTTTTTGCACACATCACAATTTGTTGCCGGATTTTCTAAATAAAATTGCTAGAACCTTGCAAATAATTTAGTATGCCAATAAACACTGGATATCTAGACCTTTTACGCGGACTACATAAGTGCGCATAAGGAAAGTGCACAGCAGTAGCGTAGGCGACACGGCCGGCGTGGGCGCATCGTAAAGTTCAACAATATTAGACCTCACCATGTTTGTTACTCTAGTTTAAGACAGAGAGTTTTTAAATACATGTTTTGTTATTTATATTATTTAGCGGAGTCTAGATAGAACCTTTCAAGTTTAAGAAAAGGTTTTGAAGAACTCTGTGGCTGTGTTTAGTTACATTATCATAGCATTGTTAAGTAGGTATTGTGCTAACATGCTATTAAAATTAATAGGAAATTAAGGCTCAAAATTGAGAACTCAGATTAATAAAATCAGCGATTGTCCTAAAACTATAAGTTCCTTTTCACGAACCCCATCTTAATAAAATATCTTAAAGTATTTCAGACGTTTATAAGTCCGTAGTTGTTAGTGATAAGTTAGTAAGAAATTGTGCATATGCTATATTAGTATTGTTAGTTTTTTTTCCCTGCCTATAGCTAACTCCCTCCCAGTGTCTCTGAGGGCAATCCGACCTATCTGCAATCATCTTTAGTCTTAAGGAGATTTAATAAGCTAAACGATGTTTGCGTCTCCATGCTGTCTCTAAAATAAATATAACAAGTTTTACAAATAATAATCTATACCTATTCAAAAAGACCACAGAATAATCCATTACTTTGCGCAAAAAAATATTTTTCGATGTTGCAATGTTAGCAATAATTTTGATTTAATGTCAGGGCTTTTGTTTAAAGCTCAGACTAGTAAAATAGGCAGACGTAGCCCGTAGAACACGAGAGTGAAGCCACCAAAGCAAATACAAAATCAATAGCGAATACAAACTCACGTCAGTACTTAGCTGCGCGTCGTACTGCTTGTACGTCTCAAATGAGTTACCATTTTATTTCAAAACATGCCGTCTTGTGTTTTTAAACTTTGTAAAAGTTGTTCCCAAAAACAAAGAAAAAAAGATGGAATATCTTTCCACAGGTAAATATTGTTTAGATTATTGTTTTGGTATTTATTTTCCCTCTAATATTTCTCGGCTCACTTGGAACACAGAACCTCGACAGTAATTGGTCTGGGTTGCCAGTTTACATCGAAATAGGTCTACTTGAATTTGGGTAATGTACGTTGTGTGTAAAAAGATCGACTCATTTCTTTAAATGTACCTATATGTAACCGTTCAGAGTTGGGCACAATGTAATCAGTTTAATGATTTACGATTACGATATTTTTTTATCATCAATTATGCTTACAGATTAACAAAAGTAATCATAATCAGTGATTTATGATTATTAGTTTGTATTATTACATAATAATGATAAATTTTTCCGATTGATAATGGATGCATGATTGATTGCATGTATTATATATTTTTTATTTTAAATCCATGATGGTGGACATTATTTGATATTGGATTGCATGTATTTTTTTATTTTTATTTGAAATCCAAGATGGTGGATATTATTTTTCTAAATAGTATGGGTGTCCATCGCAAGGTTTCTCATGGTGCTAATATAGAATATGAAATTAATTTCGTAATCCAAGGCGGCGTAGGTACATTTTAATCGAAAAATATTTGATGGTACGATTGCACTATATAGCGAAATTAGAAACGAATGCTCGATGTTAAGACGCTAAACGGCAATACTATAAGAAATTTGTGCAGAACAAAGGCTGCTAAGATGTTATGTGTGTAAAATTATTGTAATAAATATGTTGGATTTTTTTATGTTTTTCCATGATAATATACCTAAATATGGTAAGTGTAAGTAATTATGCATATTTATTTATTTATTAAATAGTACGCACGGCCATACACCAAGCTATATAAATCCACAGTGCTAGGCCCGTCTATACTGTATTTGTATAGCTTAATGTGTAGCCGTGTGTACAGCATACATATACAATATTTAAATATATATCACTGAGTACTACTACATCATGTATGACACTTACGTACATAGCATTGAGCAGCAAAATGAAGTAGTTTAACATTGTATAATAGACTAATATTTATATTTTGTATTATTATTTTATATTTTCTTAAGTTAAATACTCGTAAGTATTTAACTTTATTCCACCGTAATTTATTTAATAATAATTATTCCGTTTAAATTATATTTAAGTACCTATAAAGTAAAAGCACATTTCCAATTCTAAACATTAATAGGTACAATAATTGAGAACAATAGAAAAAAATGAGGGAGTTTTTCCCAATATCTGGCAACTTTACTCACACATAGATGCACGTGTCCCTACAATGCCGCTCCGAGCTGTCACGCACACATAAATATTATGTGACTTCACATCGTTTGTTGCGCATACTGTATCTGTCTTAATCTGTGGTTTAAAGCTCCATACTTTAAAATTTTAACTTGGCTCTAAGCTCTTCGTTTTAAGTGATTCTGAAGATGCAACTTTCCATGTACGACGTTTGAAAAAGTTTCAAGCTTAAGATATACTTAAGCTTGAAACTTTTTCAAACACCCCACTGTGTAATCCTGGGATGTCTGAAAATAAAGGAAATGTGTCTCATTTCCTTTATTTTCAGACATCCCCACAGAAATAACGGAAGCTGCTATTGTCACAGACATGTCAAATCAAGAACCAGCCAGCGTCCTCTAATGAAAAACGGTCCAACAAAAAAGTCTGTCTCAAATTCGACAAAAGAAAACAATGATTCTTCATGAACCACCACTCACCAGTGAACCACAGACTAGGTATAAAAAAAATATACAAAAACACGGCACACGAATTAATGACGTCGCCAGTCACATGTAGTAACGTGTGCATTCGATTAAACAGACTCGATTCGTTTTTCAATGACACGTTGCGTCGTTTTTTTGAAACACATCATAATTTCGTATGTATGTGCCCCATGTTATGTTGTTTTAGGCGTAAAATATATGTTATCAACACGTCAGATAGAAGACTAAGATGAAATAAAAGGTCTTATTCGTTAAGAGGATTGGAGTTATCATTCTTTTAGTCAAGGTCAAGCTAGGATCAAATCCGACTATTAACTTCTATACAGCACGCTACTTAGCACGAATGAACCTAGAATCTGTTACAGACATATCTACAATTTGCTAAAAACAAAAAAAAAGCTTATCTATTTAAACTTTGCTCAGTAAATACAGACAGACTCAACAAGCCCAGACAATCGAAAGGCAGGGTCAGGTTTAGCCGCAAACATACAATTTAATACGAGTTTTACAGCAGTCTGCAAACAAATGGCTCGACCCTCCACCAAACTGACATAAGGAGCTAGAATTTATGACGTAGTACATAGTAAACATCAGTTACTCTTATAGTAGGAGTGCTTTGGAGTTGCCACGCTATTTTCAAGTACAGTAAAACGTGGTTTTTGAATTTGGATCTATGTTTATTTTATTTGTTTGAAGAAAGTGGCCGTGGAAGTGAGAAAACTGATAATTTTATTATGAAAAACTAGTAAGTACCTACCGAATTTTGTATCATTGGAAATGGAAATACATAGTTAGTTATAAGTACACATAATAATATAGTATACATATGACAATATTTCCTGTAATGACTTGAAGACAAAGTACCTTCTTATTTATTTTATTTATACCTCCTAAGTGCCAAGACATTATGTATCGTCTTTATATTTATAATATATTGTATGCCAATAAGAATAACGGATTTCCATTTTTCCTACATGCAGTCGGTATAAAACTCTACGGTAAGACAGAAAAGCGTTCATAAAATAATTATTAAGTTCAAAAAAAGTGAATTTAATTATTCATTCTAATTAAAAGTCGTACTGAATGTTTTTTTTCTGAATTAGTCGGATACCTCATTATATTTCAACTGAGTAATTTGGACTAGAATATTATTCATATTTGTGACCAACACATGCATCAAAGTGAAATGAATACATACTTGATCATCAAGTTTCTACTTTAATTATTCCTTTTTTTGAAGAATTAAAACTATTTTAAAATATTGTCTATGATATTTATCACATTTATTATCACATGATTATTATCAATTTAAAAATATGACAGGCAGACTAATAAAATTAATGTCTAATGAATCTGTGTGATCAAACGCTTGCTATAAATAAAAAAATAAATAAAAACAGAGCTAAGAATATTCCAGTTATCAGTGTTAGCATAGAAAAAAAAAACAAATAAATGAATGACAATCAATAAGATAAAAAACGTTTGAGTTTCGTGTGTGACGTTTTCTGAGTTTCCGACTAATTGCTATTCAGAGTTCGTCGTTTGATTACCATTAACTAGTGTCAGTCTTTCTGCGTGTGTCAACGAACTAATTGGCAAACAAAGGACGCGACGGTAATGACAAAGAACAGCGCATTGATTGCATTGCTTTTTAAATTGTGCGATAAAGAACATTGCAACTACCAAATAATCCTTGAAGCGGCTAAATGAAAAAGCAAAAAAGATTTATTTTTTAAACTAAGATAATATCCACGAATGAAAAATGGAGGAAATGGCGGTAACGCGCGAACATGTGAAAACTCAAGTAAGTACAGTCGGCATTTTAGCATCAAATATAATGTGTCCAGTCGGGACAAACAGACCAAAAAGAATAGAATAGATCCCTATTGAAATATAGATGTACTTTTTCTTAGTTGTTCAGATAATTTTATCCATCCGTATAATATTATCTGAGAATTTGTGTTCAAAGGACACATTGATGTTGGAAGAGACTTTAATTATTCTTAATATAAACTACAACCTCTGCCTCGTTTTCAAATATTTCTTTCTGTTCGTCTCCTAGAGATCGTAGCGTGATATTAATTAATCCAAGTAGCTCCTTATAACATCTGCCAGTTCAAAATCGGTCCAGCCTTTTCGGGCAATAGCCGGAAAAACACACAAAAATATTAAAAAATATTATGATATACATGGGTACCACATCACCTACATTAAGCAAATAGTTATTATTTTGGTATTACAATTACAAACAATTTATTGATCTGTATAGATTTAAAAAAAATATACGCCATAAAAACTTGCAGAATGTATCAACATTAGTGTATCTTTTATACCTAGTTTCATTAAAACTATTAAAAGCAAAACCCATGTACCTAGGGAGATAATTTTATTATAATAAACATCTAGGTGAATATTTATTGAAGTAAATTGCACTCACGTACTTATTCGCTTTTACGCAACTGAAAGAAAAACGTTTAATAAAATTGTAGCGAAATATGCAAACATTATAATGATCCGCGAATGTACTTAATTGGTTGTTTTTGCTAGCAAGCAAAAAACTAGTTTAATGGTTAAAAAACTCAATTCGTTTTATGGTCATGATGTCATCCATAGACAATAAGTAATTGCTCTTTAAAAAAAAAGTTTTAAAAGAGTCTTTATAATATTTATTATAAGACAGAATACACATACTTAATTACTTGTATGTTAATCATTAATTAAGCCATTTTAAGATTCAAAACTTCATACTTTTTACAAAAAAACGTACTTAATTTATTTTAAAACTTAACTTTCACTAGTTTCGTTTAGTTAAATAAAAAAATATTAAAAACAAACAGCTGATATAAAAAACATACATAATTAAAAGCTCCGACAGATTTTTTTAAATTTCATTAAATAACTTTGAATAGTTTACATAAAAGTACTTAGGTCGAAACACATGTTCTAAATATTTACAACAATATAGAACGTACGATGCTAGTCGCCCTGATTCATTCACCTTTCGAATGGCCTAAGCTAAGCCTTCAAAGCTCAGAGCTTTCACTTCAGATGACTGAAACAATTTCAAAAGATACTTACATAAATAAAAATCCAATGTTCTCTTACAAATTTCTGAAACACAGCACGGTTTTTTCTTTACAAAAAAATTCAACTGTTTTTTTTCCGGCACTCTATTATGACGCGAGGGGGCGTGCGCTCTGCACGAGGTTTGCGAGAGGACTGAGGGACGCCCTCACTAGTGAGGGAAGCGGGGCTTAGCGCCTCTGCAGCGCGTTCTATCCTCTAGCGAGAATTACAATTCTTGCTTAGTTTTTACGTACATTGCACGTTAAATTTATAACCACTCAACAGATTTATTAATAAAATCGATCGTTATTGCGAAAATCATAAATATTTACTTGCAAATCTTCATTAATTAAGGCAGCGGTGGTGGCCCAGTGGCAACGGCAGCGACTTATGAATTGTAGATCGTATGTTCGAACCTAGACAGGCGCTTTACTTTGTGTACTTATTATTTCATCACCACTGCTCCCAAAAACGGTGAAGGAAAACATCGTGAGGAAACCGAAAACTAGAACCAAAAAATCGTACATTATAGGCTGATTATGCTACATTACTACCTATGTAGATAGAGAAGTAAGCTCATTATCCTCGGGGAAACATGTGAATAGAAATACGGCACGCAATCTATACTAACCGGCGCATCAGCATCACTCGCTGATCTATTTCTCGTTACCGGTCCGGCATCGGCAGTAAGGTCGCCGACTCGTGTTTCGGAACGACTCACCGGCTGAGTTCCGCAACGGTTGCATCTACGTGATTGCAGCTTCGACGATACGCTACTAATACTTCGAGATCATACGTGATTCGATTTTCATCTCATTTCGTCTTCCGATTTCTTATAAATTAAGTCATCCTTTTAAAGTAAATTGAAAAAGAGCAATTTAATGAAATCGCCCAGCTAAGGTTGTTGAGACGAAAGAAGTAATAATCAAACAGTAAGCATAACATCACGCCTGTATTCCTCAAACACTTAGGCAGAGGTGTACTTATTAATCGTATGTAGGCACGTTGGTCCAAGGTGTAAGTTTTGGTTCTATATAACGGTAACTCTTAGTTGTTACTGAGAATTTCATAAACAACCAAATACCACTTTGCTTGTCGTGGAAATCGACCCTAGGAACTCTAACGTAGCAGTCAGCATCCAACTCATAAACTGAAGTGAACAATCATCTAATCTAAGTATTATGATCGTTACAATTTAAAACTAACTTACAATTTAAAACTGAAGTCCCGAAACCCAATGCCGTTATAAAATAACCCATTGAACTTTGCTAGAACTAAGAATTGAACCCAAGACCTCGCCTCACAGCCCCGGTTCTAACTATTGTAGCAAATTGTAAATGTGACATTTTTTTTTATCACTGATAGTCTTACGCTTGGCCACAACTTGCCTGATGTTAAGCAAGATGAACGAAGATTAAGAAATTATTTAAGATTCGTTTTGAACGATGTTATGTTAATTGAATGGTAAGAGAGAAACAAAAAACCGGCCACGTGCGAGTCGGACTCGCGCACGTAGGGTTCCGTGCCATTACGATTTATGACGTATTAAAAAAAAACTACTTACTAAATCTCGTTCAATTTTCGTTGGAAGTTTACATCGTAATTTACATCATATATTTTTTTTAGTTTTATCATTCTCTTATTTTAGAAGTTACAAGGGGAGGGACACACAGTTTTACCACTTTGGAAGTGTCCCTCGCGCAAATTATTCAGTTAAGAAAAAAAATATATAAAAAACCTCAATATCATTTTTGAAGACCTATCCATAGATACCTCACACGTATGGGTTTGATAAAAAAAAAAAATTGAGTTTCAGAGATGTAAAAATCTTAATGCGGTTCACAGAATACATCTACTTACCAAGTTTCAACAGCTCTAATAGTTTCAGAGAAAAAAATCTGTGACATACGGACGGACGGACAGACAGACAGACAGACAAACAGACATGACGAATCTATAAGGGTTCCGTTTTTTGCCATTTGGCTACGGAACCCTAAAAATGATAACACAAGTGGAAAGCATGATAATTACCGGCTATCTTATAATGACTCATGGACAGAAATTGTTATCACCAATCTGTCAGTATTTTTTACATAAGTAAGTAAATTCTATCTCTAGTAAGCAACATTCATTACCAAATTAAATTACACATCGTATCAAAAGTCACAAAATCGTATGTGAACCTACTACTTACAGATTCGTATTAGCAATAGGGTTATTGACTGGTTTTTGATTTATTAAAAAAATAATAGTCCTATTGACAAAAGTTTAAAAAAAAATAGTTAGTACTGAAAAAATAATTGAAATCGACCAATAAAGTTCCAAAATATATAAACACATTTTTTCAAAAAAAGCTTACTAGCAATTTTGGTCACACATTACTATTGAATTGTTCCTATAATGCACTTTCTGTCTAGCATGCAATTAAAGTGATTATAAACTTCTCATTGGTGGACCGATTGAATTTTGATTTTTAGCTCTTAGAGCTAAAAATCAAAATTCAATCGGCTCAAGTTTTTCATGAACCATAAAAAATCACCCAACCATCCTAAGTATTTATGAATAATATTAATAGAAAGACTTGATAGCTTAGTGCTATGACCGTTTGAGTGCCAAGGCAAAGATGTCGAGTTCGAATCCAAGGCATGCACCTCTGACTTTTCAGTCATGTACGTATTAATAATAAAATTATTACACATAAACTGTGAAGGGAAACATCGTGAGGAAACCTGCATGCCTGAGAGAATTTCTTGACGGCGTTCGGAGTCTCTCAACCCGCAGTAGACTTGCATGGTGGACTATAGCCTTATTCCTCTAATTCTGAGAGGAGACCCATGCCCAGCAATGGGACAATGTCATGATGATGATTAATAGAAATCTATCTTCTTAGTCGTGAAGGTTGTCTTCCGGTCTTACCAGATGCAGTATGAATGTTAATATTTATACAATAATAATATTATGACACAACTTCTAACAATACAACAATAGCTCATACTTTTCCGACCGGCGGCGGGGTCACAAGTATCACTCTCACGAACCTCTTAAACTTTTGTATAGTTTATTAAATGCTTGCAGAATACATAATATTCAGAATAGATTTGATACCAAAATAATTTTCCTATCCATTTCCTAACTTGCAACCGAATAACTTTAACTCGTATCAGATGTATAACAAACTTCTCTGACAGTTTTGAGTATTTCACATGACCTACACAAATGTCTTGCTGATCTGGTATCGTTGTGCGACTGGTCGTTGAGCTCCCTATAAAATGGTTGAGCTACACGATGACTGATGTATGCGTGCCGTCAGTTAGGACAGGTCAACTCAAAGCTGCTACGGCTCTTTCTTCAAAAGGCCTGTTCAGATTTTGCCCTACAATGTAAAACTCGCATATCTAATAATATCACTATTGTCTGGACTTTAAAAGAGACCATGATTCTCTGAGTTTGTTTCGACGTTTCTTCTCAGAGGTCGTCAGATGGGAAACGTCGACGCCATCTAATTAAAAAAAAATAAAAACATCGGCTAGTAAAAGTATCTTAAAAGATCTATTTACAGAAAATAAATATCATTTCATTTCATATCATTTCAATATCATATCAAATACGAAAGTTTTGAAGCGGTGGTAGCCTAATAGCTAGGGCGTTCGACTTGCAATCATGTTGTTGCCGGTTCGAAACCCACCCATTGCACTACCGACGTAAACTCACTTGTAACACAAGCATTTAGCTTAGCACGAGGGTTTAACAAGAATACTAGGAATGTGCGACCCAAATTGCTAGTAAGCTTTCTAAAAAAAACAAATTTTGTCTGTCTGTGTGTTTGTTTGTTACATTTTCACGTCTAAACCGCTGAAACAATTTCGATTAAGTTGGTCATAGGCTACCCTTTTTTTTATGTATTCTGAGAATGTGATCCTGCAGGCAATATAAATAACAATAACTACTAAATTAAAAATTTAAAAAACCCCCGACAATTGCTTTATATCTCGACCGATTTTCATCAAACATAGCTAAGAACACTCCCGACTAATTCACCTTTCATACAAAAAATCTATCTATCCGTTCGGGAGCTACGATGCCACAGACAGACACACACACACACACACACAGACACGTCAAACTTATAACACCCCGTCGTTTTTGCGTCGGGGGTTAAAAATAACGTTGCTTGTATGTTACCTTTTTAAAGCAAAGCCGCTACATAGATATAGATAAAATTTGCCTTGCCAAATTTTATCTATAGGACTAAGAACAAGAGATTCGTTATTTTTATTAAAAATACATCATTCTTAATGAGAATCCGAAATATACATTAGATGTTGCCTGATTCCCCGATCTGTTTGAGACAAAAAAGTAAATTTAAAAAAAATAAACCAGTTTAAAACAAAAAACAAATTAAATAATTTTATGTTCGAAACAGTTTCGGTGCTTTCGTTTTGTTTGGGTCTTTTGTTTTAGCAACTGACTTCCGAAACTTATCGAAGTCTGTAAAAAAGTAGCTATGTCCGTTTTTACATCAAAATTTGATCAGCGGGTTAGGCGTACAAATTACGGCTGTCATTTAACACGAGTCATGACTACTAACTAATCAATACTTTTTCAACATTCCCCGTAGGGGATAGGGATGTCACAGAGGGAGGAACTCGCTGTTAATGCAGCAATATGAAGTTAATCTATTTATAAAAACGGACAGTAATCGATTACCGACGGTATCTAGGGACGGGGCGTGTAATATTAATCGTGAACGCCCAAACTGTGCGGAAAACTTTTGTTGTTAAACTTTGTACTTTAATTTCAATCACCCAAGGGTTTCTGAAAATCCAATGATATTTACTTGATACGGAAGTACAATATAGGACCTCTAGCGTAGCAGCAACGCTATTAAACCACTATGGTTATACAGAAGACAGTTATATACTTAGTTACGTATATTTATACAGTAGCACTTAGAGGTAGTCGTCCCCCAGGACCAGGACTTCTAGCGTAGCAGTCGCGCTGGACTTAGTGGTCCTAGCTTATCTTAGACTGCTACGCTAGAAGTCCTGGGTTCGATTCCTAGGTCGAGCAAAGTGTTATTGAGTTATGACATTCTCAGTAGCAGCTCTGAGTCTGGACTTGTGCCCGATTAATGGGAATAGGCTCCCCCCTATGGTATCCCTGCAAACCGTAAAAAGTACCACTCGCCTAATTAGAATAGGTTATGAAAAAAGTTAGTGTTAAAGATATACATTTTCTAGTGAAAGAAAAATACGAACACAGGCATGATTCGAACCTGCATCTCTCCGGTTAACCTGTATAATACGTAAACAACTATGTTTAAAGATTTATTGTTAGACTACTACTAAAAGTTCACCATAAAATTTATGGTTTGAGATTGAACTCGTTAAGTTTCCGGGATTCAAACTACTTTCTTTGAGTTTAGTTTAGCACAGATGGCCCAGTTTAAAGTTTTACTGCTCTTGTACTGTTGTTGTATTTAAACTAAATATAAAAGTTTGATATAGAAATAAATAAAATCGAAAGATTTTTTATGAAAATGTTTCCAATATCCGCTCGGCTGAAAAAGGGACATAAGTAATACTAAAATTGTATTGCAAGAAGTTTTTTTGTATAATCTCAATCCATTTTAGAGTGACTAAAACGTTATACATATTGGAGTACCTCATTAATTTCACCTTAAAGCAGCTGAACTGACATATACGAGTATATAAGGTAAAAGATTTTTGATGGGACATGTTTTTATTTCGTCTTTTATTCAGCGGTTATTGAAAAGAAACATGAAAATTACGAAATTCTCAGTAGCATCTCGGAGCCTTGATTTGTGCCCGGTTAGCGGCAATAGGCTCGCCCCCTATTACATGGGACCTAAACATACCGGCGTAATGTGGGTGTACATTGGTACACCTCTGCCTAACCCTTCGGGGAATACAGGCGTGATGGTATGTTATGTTATGAACATTTTGTGTATTCTATACTTTAAAAAAATTGTCTCATGATCCGCTGCGGAGCGGACCCCGCTTTATAATAAAACGCTTGACATGAATTTATCTCTATCTTCACGCACTTCTTGGTTTGAGGCAGAGCAGAACCGTGGCACCGCTCGAAATCTTGTGAAGCAAAGAGTTCTTAGTGTGAGCAGCAGAGTGTGGCATACAACGCAACACAGTAGATACATCTACCTATTTATGAGTTACTGGAAAAAAAATGTAGAATTGTTCTTACTTGAAATTTTTGAATCTAACTCAAGACCTCAAACAAGGCAGACGTCCATAGAAGACAGCAATTTATGCTTAACTCATGACCTAATATATCATATATAATCTTCGGGGAATACAGGCGTGGTATGTAATTTGAATGTTACTTTTAGCCCTTGTACAACAGAATAGGTTCACAAGACCAAGTACTCAGAACTTCGATGGTCAAACGACCAGCAAGGTACAAAATTTATAACATCCTTTTTATTGAAGTCGAATAAAAAACTGTGACCTTCTCATATCACCAAGTCGATCACTGGCACCCGTGACCTTGGCAACAGTAGATATACCGCGGCTAAACCACGTTTAAGTGAGACAATTGCTTTCGCTACGGGCGCGGGCGCAGCACCCACAGCGGCGGGCGGCGGCGTCTGCGCAACGAACAAATTACGCGAAGTAAGTCAGCAGTACCTATAGATCACGACAGGTGGCGGTAGTTGTGCCCCATACATACCATCACGCCTGTATTCCCCGAAGTGTTAGGCAGAGGTGTACTAATGTACACCCACATTTCGCCGGTATGTTTTAGGTCCCATGTAACAGGGGGCGAGCCTATTGCCATTAACCGGGCACAAATCCAGACTCCGAGCTGCTACTGGGAATTTCATAGAAAAACCCAAAAACACTTTGCTCGACCTGGGAATCGAACCCGTGCGAATTGCGTAGCAGTCGCGCTTGGGACCACTAGACTAACGAGGCAGTCTGTGCCCCATCATTATGTTTTAAGGAGTACAGTCACAAAATAAATTAATTCTGTGCTACAGATGTAGGTATTTCTTAGAAATGTCTTATGATTCATACGAGTCGACTTAGTGTCATATCTACCCAGTCATATCATAATAATTGACAAAGTAATTGAATTAGTAAAGATTTTCCTTGAGGTTTATTAAAGACACCGAATAATGGCTTCATAAATTTTGTCATATATGACGTAAAAATGTTTAGAATATAACTAATATAATTACTAAGTAGTTTTTATAACTGATTCAGATCTAGATTGTAATTGGGACGGCTTTGTTCTAGCAAAGTCATTCAAGCAAAGTCTTAGTGGGTTTTCTATGAAATTTCAGTATCAGCTCAAAGCTTGGTGGCAATAGGCTCGCTCAAGGCTCGCTCCTATGGTTTCTAAACATCCCTGCAGGCTGTGGGTGTAGGTACATGAGTGCATCGCTGCCTAACCCATGGAGGAAAACAGGCGTGATAGTAATTTAAATATAACAAAATATATAATTATATCTATAAACGTTCTTTTAACAAGTTTTATTGCTAATGCAGTAATATAGGCTGTCATTGGCATCTATTTAGTTATATATTTCTCAGAACCATTTATTTCCTGGGTAGTCAGTACCCCATTGCGAGTGCTCTGGGGCTTCTAATGATGTCCGTATCCCCTGATCGTGTTAGCATCGATTCATGTGTCTAGCGTCCCCGCCCGGGCATAAAAATGTCATAACGGCTGAGCCCCACAGTTGTAAAACTAGCCGCGATTTACGAGAACAGTAAAACTGTCGCGCTTGCCGCGGGAGTAAATTCTTGTTAGTTCTGCTGCGAAAGTACGTGAGATTGGTATTTTATTTTTACTTATTTAGATAAGATAGATTTAGATAATCGAATAGGCTTTTTTTTAATATTGTTTTAATACCTATTTATTCTAATTATTTTCTCTGGTAATAGTGACCTCCTGGCATGCCTGCATACCGCTCGAATCGCAAGCTGCTTGCTGTTTTGCGCATTACATTTTTAATTATGATTTTAAAGGCGATAATAGTCTATCTAGATCTGAGTTCAGTTACGTTATTTTTGTAAAAATATAGTTTCCTATTAATTTTATCATTATTTAATTTTTAATTGTATCTCACAAACAATTTATTTCCCTAATCTTGGGCAAGAATACACATAGTTACATCACTATCATTTATTTCCCGCATTCTCCGACCATAGACAAAAGTCAGCCGCGCAAGTCGATACCGGATATCCAGCTATGAAGGGCAAATGTTGACACTTTACGTTATCACCCTGCCCTAAGGGAACCAAACATACCCTTACACTTTATTGAAAACACACAAGCCAATTCCAACTTTAATCCTTTGAGTTAAGACAGTCAATCTTACGTAAAGTTGTAGGATAAGTGTGGCATAGTTAACTTGAGGGGTGACTTGAGAAAACAAAGCAGTATTGTAGGGCGGGTCTTATAAAACTACGCTCAAAATAAACTTGTAGGCGAGTAGAATATTGTTTCATATGCAACCTGGGGTGCTTAAGGGGTGTCAAAGAGAAAACTACTTATTCACACCATGGAGGAGATTAACTTGAGTGATAGTCATGCGTCGCAGTCGTCACTTCTATAAACTATAAAAAATAAGACGGTAGGGGATTGTCTAATTTCAAAATTGTGAAGACAGAAGTCACTGCTTAATACCTAATATACGTACATGCAATCACGCCTGTATTTTCCCCGAAGTGTAAGGCAGAAAGTTACCTACTAATTAACACATCGGGAAATACAGACGTGTTGCCTGTTGGTATGTTATAATGTATGTTCGTGAATAAAAAGAAACGCGATTGAATAGCTACCCTGACAAATTAAATACACATCACACCTTGGAACAATTTTAGTTTTATTCATATTTGCCGAATTCTTTAGCGACAATGCCAAGGAAACATTGTTCAGTGCCTGTGTTCGTTAACAGCCATATAATAGTCCGTATCAAAGGCGTTGTCTCCAGACATATAAATAAACATGGCGACACTTGTAGTCATTGTTAAGTGTTTGTTCGTCAAGAAGATAAACATGCACAGTTTGAAGTTTTACGTGTACGTTGGCGCAGTTTCGGTAAGATATTTTAAAATATCATAATTAATTTATATAAAAACTACACAACTACTATTTTTTTTTTTACTGATTTCCACTAAACGGTGTTATTTTTCAAGCTAACAAAATCGAATTTACACCTCGACGCGACATTAAAATTTAATGTTGCGTTGGTATTTCTTTCAAGTAAACTTTGGACTTTATATTTTTCTCTAACTTGACCTCGCGCCTTTTTCCTAGAGAGGGAAACCTATATAGACTTGTCATGACTCTTCATGGTATTATTAAAATACAGCAATTATGGCCGTAAACCAGAAATTTGAAGACATGTGAGGACATCTACCAACCCGCACTGTGCCCGCGTGGTGAATTACGGCCTAGTGAGGCCTGTGTCCCAGCAGTGATAGAAGTCCAGTGACAGTGTCCAGCAGTGAACATGATAGTTAAATTAATTTTAGTTGTATTATGGCCATTACCATAACAAATTAATTTGTGTAATTTTCTCAATTTGCAGGTCTTAATCTTCGCTACGTTTAATGAAGGTAATTAAAACGTATTAACCTAAATGTAACTATTTATGAGTTCGCCTCGCGTGGCTCTTAAGCATACTGAAAATATAAGGGTTTTTTCATAATTTACAGTGACCGCGGCACCCCATCCGTGTTTATGGATGCTAGACTACGAGAAACCCCACCAGCAACCGACGACAGTGAAACCCGAAATAGTCGAAGAATTCAACACCTTGAAACATAAGAAGAGTTATCCACTGGAGAAACGTTAGTACAAACAGAAATCATTACTTACTCGTCTTAAAAAAATTTCGCACGCAATCGTATTGCATTACATAACATTTAGGCGCTCTGCAAGCAAAGCTAAATCTGACAATCATTAGAATCTAGTTCATAATTTATAGAGTCTTAGATAGACCTGAGACCGGCTGAGCATAACAACTATCATAATAATACCTACATTAGAGAGAAAAAATAATAACAGTAATAATAAACCACAATAAAGTATCACAATATAGCATTATTTTTCTTTTAAAAACCAGTGTCCGACTTTCGCGGCAAAATGTCCGACTAAATATGAATCTATGTCTAGCTTTCCTATTTTTGGGCCTGGAAACCCTACCCGTAAGAGATTATGAAAGCATAAAATAACGCTTATCAATTATTTTAGACCCACTGAGTGAGGAATCTATTTATCTAAATACATATAAGAATAATTTGACACTTTTCTTAACTGATTATTTTCATTTTATTTTTCAGTCACAGAATGGAGTAAGTAAAATCTTGAATGTTTTCGTAATTCAGCTAATTGACGAGCAGCAAACGATAGATGGCACTTAACGCCGCCGACGACAGAGACATCTAGTTTACCATTGAGAAACTTGCTACTACATAATGTACCTACTTCGAATCCTGTGTACGTACATAAGTGCACCTACAGTACGTGGGTATGTTTAGGTCCCCTGAAATGGGGAACGTAGTAGCTACTAAAATAATAACCAAACGAGGCAGTTGAAAAAATATCAGACCTAAATAATGTAAAAGTAATTATTTCTGCGCCGTCATATGAAATTCTAATCATTTTTATTAATATTACATCACTCTTCATTCCCAACAGTGTTGTGGGGGCCGCGCAGCGAAGATCAGAAGGTTCAATCCAAGAATCCAGTGGAAAAAACGATTTCTAGTTACGTAAAGTTCTTATCAAATCTTTTTAGTATCATACTAAACGAATAGCTAAAACATACTACCTATCATTGTTTGTTATGGAATGTCGAATTTTAATTAACCAAGTGTGCGTGTTACAAATTTTGATTGATATTACAATTTTGTTTGAATAATAGACTGATTGTTGTCAAAGATTTTAATAGAATAAAACCAATGTGTTTTACAAAATTAAACTAAATCAGACGAAGATATTATGTAATTGTAGTACCTATGTATATCGATATCGATATAATTATCGATTCACAACTCAAGCACTTCCCAAATATTATAAAAAACTGAATTCCTTCAATTTATGTAACTTGTTAAAATATTGTAGGTATCGAGATAACGTGACGCGTAACGAAACTGATTAAAAATCTTCTCCAGCTTGTACGATCATTCACGTCACAGGTTTCACGCAATCAAAAGAAATAAAACAAAAAAATAATTTAATATATTAATTTTAATCAGACTCGTTTCACAACATAAATGAGAAACTTTCACTCACAGATTTATTCTACAACATTAGTTCAAATTCTTACAAAAAATTTAGGCTACAGCAACTAACAGTGTACAATAAATCCCTGCACTCGACGACACACAGTGCCGTATTAACATTAATACAATAAAACTGAGCGTGATTCAACCTTTATACATAAAAATCAGTATGTTGGGTAAACAAAAATAAATAATATTCAACCCCAACTTGGAATATTTCGAGCAGCACACGCATTTTAAGAAACTAGGTATGATTATCATTAAATTTTACAGCTGTTTATCATACATATAAGATAGAGAAGACTGGAACAGAACACACTATAACACACTAAGATGAACTAAAGGTTCTTCGTAAGTTTTTGGAACTATACCATGCGCTCACGCACGCCCTGCGTACACACACGCTCACGTACTCATATGTACCCGACGATACTCATTGTCTTTACACACACTATTTGGACACTGATTACAGCTCATCGTGGTCCTCCTGTAACAAAAACAGATTAAAATTAGAATTACGGCCAAAAATAAAAGTTTTAGAAGACTCAATTAAGTTTCCTTTATTCAAACACGAATGAATTCTAATTATATACAACAAAAGACGACTGTAATACCTGACCTAATTTGTGACAAAGTCCACAATTCAAGAGAGTAACTAATATAAGTACTTGTGTATTTTTTTTAGCTAGTAAATTTATTTTTCATTATTACTTAAATTTATGAAACTTGGCAGTAAAATTTGGGTTTATTAAGGAATCAGAAGTATGCACTTACCACAGGCAGAGGGTCGTTGGCCTCCTCATCTAGATCCTCATCATCATCTTCATCATCGGGCTTCTCATCCTTCTCCTTCTCCCTCTCCGCCTCATCCTGTTCACCCTTCATCTTCTTTTCACCTTCTAGCCTCTTCTTGAGGGCTTCACCACGCTCAGCAGCCTCCTCAATGCTGTCTCCGATGAGGAAGTTGTCGAAGATGGTGCCTGACTTGACCTGCCATAAGTCAAGACCGACCGCGCAGATCTCGTCGCGTTTGTACAGGTTAGCGTCAGGTGTGTATTCTGGGTTGTCGATCTCTGGGTGTACCCACGGTCCCTTGTAAGCAGGGTTGTCAATCTGTGAATAAAGAATTTAGTTGTAATTTAATTAACTTGCTTTATTTTTTCTTTCACTGCCTCATTAGTCTGGTGGTGCTAAGACAGCTACGCTAGAGGTTATCGCAGTAGTAGTGTTATTGGGTTTTTCTATTCAATTTTCAGAAGCAGCTCTGAGTTTATATAAATGACAATAGGCCGATCACTTTTACGTGGGCCTTAACTTACGAGGCGAAATCTGGGTGTACACCTCTGCCTATCCTTACGGAAAATACAGGCGTTATGTTACTGAAAGGTAATCTTGCTTGATTTTGCATGAAATCTAACAATCTAATATAAATAGATTGTACTGTTACAATATTTATTTAGAGCGGGAATCGAACTTGCAACCGTAATCCAAAAGTAAATTCTGATCAGCCAATATTGGCAAACAAATACAAAATTGTTTTCTTTTAATTTTTCTGGAAAACATGAAACAACGGACCACAACCACACTATTTTCCTAATAGACTAGGTTAATGAATAATTGCAGAAAATTGGAAAGCCCAGTGGATTCATCATAATAAACAAACACTAAAAGTGTACATTTGAGTGTATTGAACTATTATTTACAGTTCAATATCAACACAGTCAATGAAACGTACAATTTTCACTTGTTAACGGTACTCGGGGTCAATAAACGTTAAGATACGTTATGCAAACAGCGACATACGACGTGTCATAAAGTGACGTCACCAATTGGCCATGTGGCCTTTCTAAGTTTTGAATACAGTTAGACACAGTGCAACTGCAAAACTAAATGTTTAAAACCTGGTTTCATGATAAGAGAAATTGCCGAAGATTATGTTTATAATTTTAACCCGTCAAGCGGCATATTGTAGACACACTGCAAAATCTATTGTTATGTCCTCATGAGGAAACTGTATGCATTGACGGGTCATTGCATAAAAAACGCTCATTACCAAAAAGTTTCTAGTGTCGTCACACTTTTTTATATCATAATAAAGATATGAAATTATTTCAGAGAGTTCAGATTAGGGCCTAAGATCTAATTACTTCTACACTATCTTGTACTCTTAAATACTACTACAAATCGTAATCGTGGATATAGATCCACGATGACGATTTGTAGAAGTATTTTCCTATGATCAATATCACACACAATACTATTGTTGGTTAAACTGGAGTAGTAGTGTTTTTTTTATTTATTATTATACGACCACAAATACATCGAAGGCTACTCAAGTGATACACACGATGTCTATTGATTGAGGATAGGTAATGGATAAAGATAGAATGCTTCTGTTATTCCAATACCAAAACAGATTACAATTAATACGAGAGGGGGGTGGTGATACTCGCGTCCACAGGAGTTACCTCTCACAGCCCTGTACGTGCCTCCCGGGTGGTGCTAAACGAGTATCAACGCCGAGTATCGGGCGGCGGACATGATAACCCGACCACTGGTCTCCAGTGAGCGGCCTCAGTAGCCGTGAGGACTAAATTACCTCAAAAAGTCTGGTGCGGAAAGGATGGGGATACTACCGCAACTACGACTCCCAAGAAAACGATGTGGGTTCCAAAGGAAAACGATTTGTCGAGCGACCCGGTTGACGCCCGGCGCCAGTTTGGTTCCGGGCCATCTGGTGTTAAATATGCTACCGGCCGCAAGCTGGTGATGCAACAGGCCACATGCGGACAGTGGACTACTGCTGCTCTTGCTAAGGATAGGCAAATCAAGAAGCACCACACGCTCACGCTCGCTACCTGGAATGTACGAGGGCTCTCCAAACCAGGAACTATGGAGACAGTTGAGAGTGAAATGGACAGGTATGCACTGGACTTATTGGCGGTGAGCGAGTCTCATGTCAAAGACACCGGCCACTACACGACGCCTACAGGCAAATTGGTTATAGTGTCTGGAAAGCCGGAGAAGAGCTTTAGTGGTGTTGCAGTCATAATCTCGAAACCCCATAGAGAGAAAGTGGTTGGGTACGATTGCATCAGCGACAGAATACTCAAGGTCAAGGTGGGAGCACGCCCATACCCATTGAACTTCATTGCCGTTTATGCTCCTACATCGGCGTCCTCTGGGGAGGACATAAAGGAATTCTACAATAGTCTAGAAGCGACTCTGCGAGATTTACCCAAAAAGGAACCGGTAATTGTCCTCGGCGATTTTAACGCCAAGGTTGGCACAACCATCAATGACGACCACATCCGAGACATAGTTGGAAAATATGGGTTGGGAACCCGGAACGATAGAGGCGAAATGCTACTCGACTTTTGTGCAGAAAACCAACTAACGGTGATGAATACCTGGTTCCAACAACATCCTAGACGTCTCTACACTTGGACATCACCCAATGGCCAGCACAGAAACCAAATTGATTACATCTTAATATGCCAAAGATGGAGGTCGTCAATATTCGCCGCAAAAACCCGGCCAGGTGCAGACTGCGGAAGCGACCACCAACTTCTAGTCGCCAAACTCAGAATCCGCTTAAAGGACACGAAAAGACCGAAAGCTAATAAACCTGTGCAACTTAATGCACATGCGCGAATTGAGTTCCACGACATGCTCCAAGCTCAACTCCGAGAGAAAACAGATGACCCGTTTGATTCTGCCGGGACATCGTGGGATCAATTTAAAACCATCTCCCTCGAGTTAGCTAAACAAGCCGAAGCGGCACATAAAATTACGCTACCTAAAGCTGATTGGATGAGTTCGGAAACTTGGGATAAAATCAACGAAAGGAGAGTCTGTAAAGAGAATGGCTTAATCTCCGAAAGCGATACATCCCGGTATTCAGAGCTCCACAATGAAATCCAGAGGCTTTGCAGGAAAGACAGGGATATCTTCATCAATAAGATATGCGCTGACATAGAGAAATCATCACAGACTGCGCTCACGAGAGACTTGTTTCAGAAGGTAAAACTACTCGCTACTGAATTCAAACCTAAGCAATGGTCAATCGAGGATGAGAAAGGTGTCACTTTAGCAGACAAAAACGCAGTCCTAGAAAGGTGGAGGCAGTATTGTCAGCAGCTGTATAGTGATACTCGCGAGGATGACTCTGATCCAATGGATTATGTAGATCGAGAACCAGACATTCTTCCTAGGGAAGTCGATGAGGCTATACGGACGCTGAAACACAACGCGTGCGGTAGCGACGGAATAACCGCACTGATGCTAAAAAATATAGGCGAGGAGGGGCAGAAAGTCTTGCATACAATCTGCGAGAAAGTGTGGCGCACAGGCGAATGGCCCGAAGACTGGACCGAATCCACAGTAGTGCCCCTTCACAAAAAGGGTTCTACACGTAAATGTGAAAATTACCGTACCATCTCGCTCATATCACATGCCAGCAAAGTTTTCTTGCGAATCCTTAATAATCGGTTAGAGAATTATATTACTAGACTAATTCCCAAGGAGCAGGCAGGATTTGTGAGAGGCCGAGGTACCCGTGAGCAAATTCTCAATGTGAGGCAGCTAATAGAGAAATGCCGAGTGCACAACGTGTCTATGGTCATGTGCTTCATAGATTACGCAAAGGCATTTGACTGCATAAACTGGAGCAAAATGTTCGTGGTCATGAGCGAGATGGGAATACCGCAACATCTGATCTTTCTTGTACAAAACCTGTATTTAAGTAGCGTGTCGAGAGTGAGGATAGAGGACACCGTGTCACAACCCTTCAGCGCTATGAGAGGAGTGCGTCAGGGATGCATTTTATCACCACAGCTGTTCAATCTCATCGGTGAACACATTATGAGGAGGGTATTGGAAGGTTGGGAAGGTGGCATACGCGTAGGTGGTCACTTAATCAACAACCTCCGTTTCGCAGATGACACCACAGTAATAGGTACCTCGGAACAAGAACTTGCGGTTCTCTTGCGCAGAATTGAGCACATCAGCAATCAGTATGGCCTCAAAATCAACAGGAGCAAGACCAAACTTATGTTTGTTGATCGGACTGGTACCGTGCAGAGAAGCAATGAGCTGCGAGATCTCGAAGTCGTGCATAAATTTGTATACCTGGGCTCACAGATTAGCGACGACAGCAACTGCGATCAAGAGGTGGTCAGAAGATCTCAGATGGCTAAAGCTGCTGTAAAAAGACTGGAGAAGATTTGGAAGAACAGAAGCATTAACCGCAAAACGAAAATAAGACTGATGCGGACCCTTGTCTTCTCGATCTTCTTGTACGCTTCGGAAACCTGGACGCTGAAGGCTCGCACCCGGGAAAGAATAGACGCGTTCGAAATGTGGTGTTGGCGCAGAATGCTCCAGATTTCATGGACTGAACGCCGCACAAACAAGTCTATTCTAAAAGAGCTTAACATAGGAACGCGGCTCTCGACCACCTGCACAGAACGCGTCCTGCGCTTTTTCGGCCATCTGGCCAGGTCTGGTCCAGATGGTTTAGAAAAACTCATTATCACTGGCCGCATGGCGGGGAAGAGGAGTAGGGGTCGTATGCCTATGCAATGGGTGGATACAATAACAGCAACAACTGGAGCTACACTACAGGCAAGCGTACATCAAGCCCAAGATCGTGCAGCCTGGCGAGCGATGGTGAAGAGAGCCCACAGCCGTCACGTCCCTCAGTCATGAGGATACGACGAAGAAGAAGAAGAATACGAGAGTCATTTCAAAATCTTAGTGCTGTCTAAAAGAAAAAAATTGTAGGAACTTCAAAATTACCTGTTTCGGCGCCCAAACGCCCTTGTAGTCAGGGTTGTCGATCATGGGAGGCTCCCACTCGCCGTCCATCTCATCATCCCAGTCCTCGGGCTTGGCGGCATCAGGGTCGGGGATGTGTTCAGGCTTGTCCCAGTCCTCGGGTTTCTTGTCCTCAGGGTCGGCGATAGTGGGCCTGTCGTCCCAGTCCTCGGGTTTCTTGGCTTCGGGATCCTAAGGATTAAGTTTTGGTTAAGAATTTTGCATGTTTATCTTGCTGCAAAAAATGGCGTAAGAGATTGAACTAAACAGGTATGAATCAACCGGGACTATATACGAAAGATGGCGAAATTTATTTTGCTTTAATATACATAAGTTAGACATCATTTATAATAGTGTGTTCGAAAAGGTAATGTTTGTATGTCTCACGACTGCGGCTGGACCAAAAAGATGCAACTAGTACTCTAATTAAAAACCTTCAGCATCTTGGCGATAAGGTAAGCCATTTACAACCAATATACAAACATTATATTAAAAAGCATGTGTTTAATACTGTAGTCTATGTAGCTAAAACAAAGTTCTATTCTAATCTATTCTATTTTATTCTTCATTTAGGAGAATAAAAATACTTGCCTTGATCTTCTTAGGCGCCAGGAAGTCCCAGTCGGCCTCCAGATCTCCAGACTCCACCTTCTCATTGTCGATGAGCACCTCATAAGTGTTGTCAGGCTTAACGATCAAAGTGTACAAGTGGGTGTACACATCGTCTTTACAACGGATGTCCTTCTTGATCAGGTGGTTCTTACCTTTGTAGCTGAAGATTACGTGCACCTGTAGACAAAGATAGAAGATATAAACTTGAGGAAGATGAAAAGAGATGAAGAGAAACAGAAGAGGTTAATGGACCTACATAATAAATGAGGTCGACGAACTTTGCTGTTTGTGTTTTGTTTCTGTATGTTTGCATGTTTGATTCGACTAGACTGGAATATAAAATTCCAAGGAAAGGTTTTTGGTAGATTGAACATTATTATTCTATAAATACAGATGGTTTTATAATGATTCAAAAGTTCCTCTTAAAAAAAATAATTAATAATGATTCTCATTAAATCAGTAAATGAATGCCAATTAGTTTTGCTAGCTTGTAATAAGACAGACAATTTCGGCGTGAAATCTGCCGGTTGGAAACCAATGTTATGTAACATCCGGGCGTTTCAATGCACCATTCAATATTTGTTATAAGACTTGTCGTTGGCGGGATCTAAATATTACGATATAACAAGAAGGTAAGAAAACTGTTGTTGGAGCGTTATACCTTTTTGACATAAAGTGACCTCTATAATCCGATTAATGTTGAAATCATGTAGGTATAATTCTATTGCGGACTTATATGCAAAGGTTAATAAGCCAAATTTCTACAAAAAAAAATCTAGATATTTAATACAGGTAGGTATTTGTGCCAGCAGTTTGAGACCTCAGGTGGCTACCTACCTACAGTTTGTTCGAAATAAGTAAGCCGATCGGAAGTTAGCCGTTCCGAACTACCGCGGTGATAAAATCGTTTAAATAAGTGTTTTAATACATAAATATCGAAATAGGTAAACAAAATAATTAGAAATGTGAAACATATACGACTGTAATTACCTTTACACCGACTCTTTCTATTAAAATTTACCACTTCTTAACCACTTGCAGACAACTTCCGATCGGCTTACTTATTTCGAACAAACTGTACTAACAATACAATAGGTGTACCTACGGACAATGTCAAAGCGGTGAGAAGTGACCTATATATTATTATTACGTGGCTTAAAGTAAACCTACATTTTATACCGCATTCAATAAAGAATTATGCATAAACATTTAAAACAATGCATTATTTGCTGACCTCGAGATTTTTAATAATATTGAAAACAATATTATAATTATGTAGTACCATGTTTGTTCAGCTGTCACGACATACCTATTGGTACTGGCATTATAAGTATGTAGTATGTATACATAGGTACTTATTAACTTTTAATAAACCACGGCCTTCAGAAGTTCATTAGCGAAAATTATAATTGGATTAATTAAATTTCAGTTTTTAGTACTGATAAGCAACCACAATACTGCGATAGGCTCGGTTGATTCGTTAGGACCTACCTACCTCTACTAAACTAAAAATTCGTATGGTGTGATCAAATTGTTGAGGGTAACCATTAAGTCTGTCATGAATGTCTGTAATAGGAAGGTGTTCTACTGTCATGCTATCTTTGCATTAAAGACGTTTAAATTGTAGGGATCGACGTTTGAATTGAGAATAAGACTTACTTGAATCAGTTGTTTATTTGAAATTTTGGGGGACTGTCTCATTCACTTAGATTGAAAATATTGTGTCTAATTTAAAAATGAAATTTGAAGTGCTATGGAGTGTGAATCATGGAAATATAATATACCTAGGTAAGTACTAGAAGTTAACAAAGAATAATTGTATGTATTGTGTGCCCTTAGAAGTATAAAAAGTACAAATTTGAATAAATGATGAATAAGAAGCATTGCAATTACAAAGGTGGGTTCCAAAAAAAAAACTAGAATAAGATAATACCTGGCTAAATAGTGCAATGTTACACTGGATTTAAACATTCAACCTGCTAAACCTTTACCCTTGTTAGCAAGATAAAGGTTATTTAACATTTTTAATAAGCTTATGAATAAGGATAATTTTAGAAGCTTCAAGTATGCAAATCTTGTCATGACATAGATACTTGTTTTATTATGATAATTAATTACTTATTCATTTGATTTTTTCAAATATTTTAAAACAAATAATAGATTCTGTTAAAATGTAAGTTTTTAAAGTTTATACCTTCTTGTTATTACTTACTGATTTGATTTTAAAAGCTTGATAATATACCTACATATTGATATTCTTTACATTAATTTATCAAAACTCAAAAGTAAAATACATAAGATAGACCAATATTTTCTTTCTTTTTAATCTTTTTACTATCCTATTGAATATTATTATTATCACATTTGCCAACAGTGTAAAATGTTAACATTATCTTAGAAATAAAAACAGCTTTTATGAAAAACATCAAATTGAAAAGTAATTTCCTGTGTGATAAGAGCTAATCCATCAAACTTAAATAGTAAACAGACCAGCAGAATAGTATCACAATTTAATGTTAAACCTCAATAACAATGGACTATTTCAATTATTTTCAGATTTACTGACAATAGTCTCACATCAATGTCATTATGAGTATACTATCTAGACAATAGAATATTTCCCAATGCTATCCTCAATATAATAACTATTGTTAGTGTTTTTTGTTATCATGTCTAACTAGTGGACCAAATTGTGTGAAACTTTACACAGTAATAGATATTCTGATAGCCAGAGATTGAGCATGATAGCCATAAATTCAGCAATAAATAATAATAAAGCTTAAGTGAAGAATGTTTACCATATTTATGAGGATTATTCAACTTTAGTGATGATAGGTTTGAAAACCGGTTACACAAGATTAGTGGACATTAATTCAGTATTAACTAATACTATAATTAGATAATTTTCGAGTATCTATGTAATAACATTAATGTACTAATTAGAATATTGATGATGTCTGGTGAGTCATTGAATTACTTATAATAATGTAAAAGTAAGTATCTTATAAGAATATTTTAGCAAATTGGCTTTGTTGTATATATATTTTTTAATAGTAATTTCATTCTTACCTTCTTGGTACCAGGACCGCAGATGTCAGGGCCAAACATAATTTCATAGGGAGTCTCGCCATGCATGTCCTTCTGCTCCAGTTTGCAGTCGAACACCTTGAGGTAGCCACCTCCGCAGTCAATGTCCTGCTCATGTTTCACGGAGAACTGGACCACAAGGGGCTTGCCATCATTGCTGAAAGGCTTGAACTTGCGCGATAAGGCGTAGAACCTCGCATCCTCAGATGTTTGCAGACCTGACAAGAGAACGCCAGAATGTATAGAAACTGTAGTGAGAGTGGTGGTTCAACATATTGTGACGCTAATGTATTGTTAATTTGCTGTGTGTAATTGAGTTCAGTGCACTTTGCACGCTCCTAGTATTGGGTAATTTACTACTTATATTAAGTACATGTATGTCAATCAATGTGACTTGCACAGCAAAATTTATATTGGTATCGTTGAAATTTGAATGTATAGTGATATTAGAAGGGGACCGGTCGACACCTACCTTTATCTTCTGTCTGGTCGTTGTAGAACTTTCCAGCAGTCAACTTGAACTTGCCGAATTCTTTGCCGGGATGTTCACTGTAAACCCAGTTGGATTCCCATGAGTCTGTAACGAAAACGCAGTGTTTTTAACATAATACACCCCGAAATAAACCGGCTGCCGACAGATAATCTTAGAGACAATCGATAGCACACGCGGCAAACCGGCACAGCTTATTGTTGAGATTTTTGAATAAAATGCGTAAACTTACCATCGGGGAATTTTTCCTCGAAGAACACTTCACAATTTATTGATGAAATTGCCAGTAAACTGACAACAGCTAGCACTAGAGACTTCATTTTTGATTCACACAACCACCTCTACGCTCAAAGGACTGGCCACGAATAACTTCAAAAATTAGCGAATTCTCTATTATTACTTCGACCGGTTAGTCAGCTTCAGAAACCTGCTATCTCGCTCTGACCAACGAAAATTGCCGGAGAGTGATTGAGATGGGCTGAAAATGTAAACGTATTGGGAAATGCGGAAGTGAGACAGACTACATTTTAAAACAGGTATATTTGCATAGGTGCGACAGAAAGAAAACATAGTACAAGAATGACGTTTTACGTAAAATTACGACAGACAGATGGAAAGCTCCTATTGGCAGAGCGTTAGCAAATAGGAATTGAACACACTGCACGAAATTAATGATTTAATCGGCGCGAAAATATGAATCCCAATTGAAAATTTTTATCGGCAAATATTTTCATGTTTTGCATGTATCTTTCATTTAAGATTTACGGTATTTTAGATTCATTGTATGTCATAAAATTGGTATAAATGTATGGTTTTGTTATTTACAAGTTATTTTAATAATCATGTAAGTTCATTCATAGCATGAATGATGAATTTAAAGCGGTTCGCCAATCACTACTGCACATGGCATCAGAGAGGGATAGAATTAGAGATAATCATTGGTCGGAAAGAGAGAAAGTGCTCTGATAGTACGTGTATTACCGTTGTCGTGGACATTTCACATTAGTTGTTTGGGGGTTAATTTAGATAATAAAATAATAAAACGGTTACACGTAATGTTACTGTAATTGGAAATAAACATTTCAGTGACCTTCAATTCTTTATATTATTATTTCCAAGTAAATATCATGGATACCTAGGCCATACCTATTGTTCAGTGAGGTTATTTTTTCGAAATGTTATGCCACACTGGAGATAGTTACTATACTCGGCTGGAGTAGATATTATAGGTAGATACCTACTTAATCGGTTTATGCGATTAAAATAAAGCCTTGGAAACCTTCACAGACAGAATATCGGATATACGTGGCTAGACAGAAAGGTCAAGCGTTCATGCTAGACCTCCTTATATCTGTAGGGCAGTATTGGATAATCCACTCATTTTTTAGGGTTCAATTCCCCTCATTTATGGAAATAAAAAAAGAAATCTCTTCGATCGCTTTGTTATGCGTCCTTGTGTTCTATCGATTTTTATCAGGTGATAATATCATACCATCACGCCTACGCCTGTATTCCCTGAAGGATAAGCCAGATGTGTACAGACCAATTTACATGCACAGTTCGCCGATAAGTTTTCCCTTTTAATAGGGGGCTAGCCTATTGCCATTGACCGTACACAAATAAAAACTCCGAACTGTTCGATCTGGGAATCGAACTCAGGGCCGTAGCAAATCATAGCTGTCGCACTTAGGACCACTAATAAGTAGTAGTGAGCAGAGATATTTTACAAATAGATGCAAAAAATGCCCATGGACACAAACGGCGTTTGCAATACATATATTCTAAGTAATGAGATCGTTCATAAGATGATGGTAAACTGAAAACTATACTTTTTTTACTCGGCACTAGCTTTCCGCCCACGGCACACCCATGGCCCACATTTTTTTTTTCGGTCTTTTTTTGCTATAAACCTCACGGAGTCCGAGACCTTTCCAACGAATGCAAAACCGTGGAAATCGGTTCGTGCGTTCTGGAGTTATAGCGTCAGGAAGGAAAACCCGACTTATTTTTATATTCGGCATAAAGGAATGTACCTATCAAATATAAATTAACATTGAGGAAACACTATGAATTAGGTAGGTCGGCACTCGCACCGGTCGACGGTCTCATGAAACTAAAATAATATATTTTGCAGTGTATCTATAATATGGGACTCGCAGGATTAAAAGGGTTACATTACAGACCGGACATTGGAAAACATTTTAAACCCAATTTGATTTGCTGTCTCTCTTTGTCAAGCTAACATTTTATGACAGAGACAGAGCGACTCTAACCAGCAAAAAGTATGTAATAGATTACGATTTGTCGAGTAATATTGAAATGTCTTTTGTATGTAGGTACTAATTGCATGTAGAGAAGCAACTCACCCGTGTTTAATAAACTAGTTCTGTTTACAATAAATTTATCTTTTATAACCCAGCTTCACCATTCATGAAACATTACGGAACCCACATGGCATGAGGCCTATTCGTGATGTTCCGGTTTTAAAAAAAACCTGAACAGGATCATAGATATCAATTTAAGCTCTGTCCCTAAGGCTACTCTCTGATCAAGCTGTGTGTTATTATTATACAAAGGGCCAATTTTTAGAAAACTTTTATCCTTACTTTTATCGGAGTAATTAGTAAATTCCACGATTTGACATAAATTCTACAACTGTCAAATAATTGGAAAATTGAAAGATCAATGTCATTATTACGAGCCATATTACCTCTTTTTACGAGATCTCTTTATGGAAACAGCCTTCTGATAAACATACAGTTTATCAGAAGATAAACAATGACTACTATAATAAAATTGACCAACAATTTTAACCAGCCAGAATTAGATTTCAGACAACATCAGTCTTCAACAACGTACCTTTTGCGTGAACAACAGGAATAATGCTGCATTACCTACTGACAGGGTGTAACGGGGGAAACCGTGTGGGCAAAACCTGCCCTAAAATTCTGAGATGACAGTTTAAAACCAGAACCTTTGAAATTTCCGGGTGCAGCCAAGGTCGAAATCCCCAGAAAAAGTAAAGATCTACAACAAAGAAAGTACACAATTAGTTACATAAAATATGGCACAACTGCTTCTGGTCAGTATACTCCTTCAATTACAGGAGACCACATCATGCGTTATAGAAAAAAAAACTGAACGCAATTTAGTAAGTACATTCTAAAGGGCAATAGTTGGTTTCAAATTATGCGATAGTGTTACAATAATAAAAATATAAAGATCAGTGACTGTAGCACTCCTCTTTGATATAAGCCAGGGTCTAGACTCTAGAGTCAAAATTTTAAGTACAATTCCCTTGTGTTCGCAGCATAAGAGTATCAAAGAGTACCTACTGTTATCCAACATAGCTTATCTAATCTCTAAAATGCAGTACGCCTGCTCTCCAAATGCCATAAATATTATATTGCTTATACATTTCCAATGTTTATGTCGCTTCGTAATTCCATTGAAAATATGTAGTTGACAGCGTATTTTGTACATACATAAATACTCCCACGCCTTTGTCCCATAGGGGTAGGCAGAAATACAGAACGCCATTTGCTACGATTCTTGGATCTTTTGCTTCGTCCTCTTTCATATATCTTATCATACCACCGTGATGCTCGAAGTATCATACACACGCGCGCCGGTTGCGGTTACCACGCCTCTGACCTTTCTGAAGAACCTCACCAATAAGGGTGTATGTATGTTTTTCTAGGACATTCCCTTTCCGGCGCACACTGACTAGCTTTATAAATCTCTTTCTTTAGCCGCCTTTCAACCATTCCCAACATATACAATTTTCTAAAAATAAGAATGTTCCTTTAATAGATCTGCGCCAGTGCTCTCGTGGTTATAAGCGGGACATCTCAGCTAAAGGAGCCAGGTTCGACTGGTTGACCAAATTTTGGTTTTACTATATATTTCTTAGGAGCAGCCCGGTGTTTGGATTTTTGACCGCTTAATAAGGCCCCCGGTTACATGGGTCCCAAACATACATACGAACTTTGGTGTACCGCAGCACACGGCGTCATCACGTCTGCCTAACTCTTCGGGGGATACGAGCGTGAGAGGTATACCAATGTACACCTAAAGTTTGCAGGTATGTTTTCGTCTCACGTAGCCTAATTGAGGGCGAGCCCGTCCCAAATCTAAACTCCACAGTAGGCTAACCCGTACTTGTAATGAATGTCTGAATCATGTTTTACGTTAATAAAGTAAATGGTAGGAATAGGTGAATTTCTAGCTGCTTCTATGTCTCTCCACCTGACTCCGTCAAAAGCTCGACACCTTACCTAACTCTTGAGCTATTGCTGCTTTGTTTATGTAGATAATAAGAAAATGACTAGCATTTTATAAGTAGGTATGTCCCGACTCAGCGTATCACAGATATTTCCGGAATTCGTTCAGAGAACAGGACAAACAATACATCTTACTGTGAAGATTCATAATACCTATCTTGGTGACGTACTGACGTAACCGTATTATCTAGAATTCTTAGTACTTAGATACTTAGCATGTGATATGACCATTGGACAGAAACTCAAAGGTCTTGAGTTCAAATCCAAGGCTGACTTTTTGAAGTCGTGTGTATAGTAATAATTTATCTTACTATCTAAATAATATTAGTCTCTCGTTCTGAGGAAACCCGGGTCCAGCAGTAGGACAATGTATTAGGTTTATGATGATGATGATGACTTTAATACGCAAGTTATGAGTGAGATGGAAGATATTTTTTTTACCATAATTAGACTAAAAACACTAAACATTTTTGGCACGGTTTGTTTCCTGGCTGAAGAAGGCTCCGTGTTTTTTTTTAAATCAATCTACGTTTCCCTTGAATTTTGCGTAGCATAACATATTACGCTGTTATTTTTTAAATTAAGGTAGGTACTTTGAAGAGCGGAAATTACTTTCACATTGTGATTTACCTATTGATTATGTTTCAATGGTAGCGTGTAGCGTGCCGTTGACGCATTTCAATATTGATAGCTATACAACATGATACTGACACGTCACACGTCACACGATGTTTTTTTTTTAATTTTTTTCCTCATATAATTTTAGTCATTGAAATACAGAAGTGACTCGTACGAAACAAAATATAATCTAGAAATTTGGCGCGGCTCAATTGGTGTACATTATGGAATGCAATAAATACAGGGTGGAAGGGACATTAGACCTGATTTCAAATTTTTAGTCCGTTATTTTAAAACAAATCAGCTGTTCCATACATTTTGACCATGAAGATATTGCACTTTTTTTTAGGAAAAAGCAGATTTATTTTAATATATCTATATCTATATAATTATATAAAAATCAATGCCACTTTCGTTGTAATTTTATAACTCAAGAACGGGCTCATCTATCCAAACCAAATGTTTAGGCTTTGTTAGGACTATTTAGTAGATGGTTTATGTGAAGTTTGCACAAAATCGGTCGAGCAGTTCTTCATCTATTATAGTACAGAAAAGCCAAGAAACCACGCTGGCGAAGCCGTGGGCGGAAAGATAGTTATTTATATTTTTTAATAACCGACAAAAAATATCAACGCTATGGGGTCCAGAATCATGTACTGAATCCACGGTATGCGGTTTTGCGTCGATGTCCCTTTCACCCTCTATCTGAATTTGGTGACAAGATAAGGGCTACCTTGTCTTGCGCGACAGAAAGCACATACAGGGTCTAAAAAGGATCACGTTCAATACGTATCTTTTCGGGCTCTGGCTGAACAACATAGGACTATATTCTGTGGGAAAATTGTTTGAAGTGGGTTTTACATATGTATGACGTCATCCTATCCCACCAAAGTGTGGTTGATATTTTGTTGACTTTTACAACACTTGTTTCGTGAGTGGAGTGGAAGTTTTGTCTCCATATGTATCCACTCAGTGTGGGGATCAGTTAGAATATAATTCCTCACTGCTCGAGCCGTTTAGATTGGCATCTCCACCATCCTTGTTGCCCCAGTTTCCGTTTCTGGAGTCTGTCATAAAGCACTTTTGTGTAACAAAGATATGAATTTTCTATTGAAAGAAAAATTCGGCCTCAGTAAGGGGTTGAACCTGCGTCCCTCTGGTCAAGTACACCAGACGCTTTACCAACTAAGCTACCGAGACCACTGCCTGTGATGTTGAATTTCTCTTCCACATTTTACATCTTCAGGTGACGTCATTTTTTCAATAGAAAATTCATATCTTTGTGAACAGTGAACATTTTGCATTATTTAATACTAAAATATACCTTTATGTAAGTTCCGACTTTTGCGTGTGAGAATTTCCCCCTCTTGGTTGCTGTGGCTCCGAAGGTTGGCGGGGCTCTCCGCAACGCATCAGCAACTTTCGGTGTTGAAGGTGTTCGTGGGTGACGATGACTACTTACCATGTTTACTCATTTGCAGACATTATTTAGAAAAAAACCATGGTCCATTTCACTAGGTTAGGTGTACATGAGGTGTCCACTGTCAAGCCATACATTTTCAGTTTTAGTGACGTGTCCATGAAGTTGAGTCATATTTATTGGGGCGGATGACAAGCGACGGAGGCATAAATAGACGATGGAACTCACTTTACACTGCCTCGTTAGTCTAGTGGTCCCAATCGTGACTGCTACGATAGAGGTCTTGGGTTCGATCCCCAGGTCGAGCATAGTGTTAGTGGGTTTTTCTATGAAATTCTCACGTGTCTGGATTTGTGCCCAGTGAATGGCATAGGCTCGCCCCCTGTTACATGGGAGTGGGACCTAAACAGACCGGTGAAGTGTGGGTGTACATTAGTACACCTCTACCTAACCCTTCGGGGAATACAGGCGCGATGGTATGTTATGTTATGGAACTTGCCTAGATGTATATAGGTACCGTCAGTGGCGTAGCGTGGGGGGGGGCGGGGGGTGCGGTCCGCACCGGGCGGCACTTTGGCGGGGGCGGCATTTCACAGGTGGTAAAAAAATATATTTAAAAAAACAAGTATCTTATGATTGTTTCGTTGTGGAATAAAATACAGTATCAACAATGAATTTTACTTTTTTTTATGTGAGAACATTTGTTTACTTTTCAGTTTAGTTTTATCATGCCCTACATTTTTTGTTATTCATTTTAAAAATTAAGGGGCGGCAAATTCGGGATCCGCACCGGGTGCTAGTGACCCGTGCTACGCCACTGGGTACCGTAGGTATAATTCACTTGGGACTCAACGAACTTAATTGTTGAATAACAGGCAGTATTATGTTTCGTTCGTAAACTTATTAATAACTAATACCTATGGAAAATATATCGAAAAGTGTAATAATGATAAAAGATGATCTTAATAAACATCATCATCATCAGCCTATACTAGTCTACTGTTGGACGTAGGCCTCCCCTCGTCTGCGCTATTTCACCCTGTCCTCCGCTTTTCGAATCTAGCTTCTAACAGCAACCTTATCCTAATAATGCTTTTATGTTATATTATACGAGTATACGAGTATATATGCAAGAGTCGTAGCAAGTGGCAGTCCATAGTTTCTGTCTACCCCTGTGGGAAAAAGGCGTGAGTGTATGTATGTATTATTTAATGTAATCGCTAAAAACAAGTGGTATATTCTCATCACTATTCATCACTTTAGTGTCCTTCGTAATTAAGACAAAGGAATACATTAACAAATTCGTCAGTAAAACACCAAATTACATATTAATATCTTTAATTATTCATTAAGTTTACAAAACCGTGTCGAATAAACGAGTAAATAGCTTCAAGCTAATATAGAACGTCTGACGATACACATTTCAATGAATAAATATTAGCTTTTTATACGGGAGAGTTTTAGTAACACGAACTCAAGGCCAAAAGGAATAATGTTTTATTTAAAAAGAACTGTTTTCGTTGGAAGTTTTCAACAAAGAATTTTGTGTAAACAAAATATCGATAAAAATATGTATTTTTTATGGATAAATATCGATAAAAAAATATGTATTTTTTTTTATGTATTATATTTACTTTTGAGAAGTAAATTATTTATCAAAAACGCATCAAACGCAAACGCAACGCACCTAGTACATTTAGGATTTAGAGATGTACTGCTTTAATATTTATATTATGCTCTTATAATCCTTCGATTTTCATTTGTCAATGCGATTAAAAAACACCCCATATAATTAGCATCCTTGAAACACAGCTTAACAAACACGGCAACTACACGTACAACTTAATTGAATAATCAACTGTTAAAACAAAAATGACATCATGACGTGGTTACAATGCAAAAGCTTCCTTGAAATCATAGTCATCTTTCTTCTTGTACGATGTTATGGTAACATTTTCTAAGACATCAGCTAGATTTACAGCCTGTTTTTCATTCCTAGCCTTTTTCTTTTTATCCTTTTTGAACTGTTGTTTCCTCAGCTTATTTAGCTTAGTGTTACCTTCGATAAGCATTTCGGGGTCTGCCTTGGTCTTCTCATTAGTTTTATTAACTTTTTCTAGCTTGGATCGTATGCTCACTGATTTGGGCAAAAGACTGGAGTCTTCATCATCGACTTGCATGTCGGTTTCTAAAGCTGCTTTCACTGGTCCTGTGCTTGGCATCTGTGAATGGTAAGTGATTTGGATTGTTGATAAAATTATACGATGTGGTTGAGGGATAGACTTCTGAAGTTTGGTCGCGGGTTCTGTTCTAACACGAAACAATTAATTTTAAGGTTTTCTTTTTTTCCATGCTGAATATGTAAACAGGGTCAATATTTATATGAATAATGTAAAAATAAACATTAAAGCTTTCTTTTTGAAATCGCATGCACGATAAAAGAAGGATCGTAGTTCAACGTGGATAATTCAATAACTTCGCGAATTCAGGTCACAGGTCTGCAAATTACTACCGTGTAATACACCTTTTAAAGTAAAAAATGCTTTACTGTAATTATAATTAGGTTCACATTACCGTAATCCCCTCGAGTCCGGTGTCATGTTCAGCAAGTTCGTTCATAGCCTCAGTCTCCATCGCCTCAAACGAGTTGATGTCGAACTCGGCCGCTATGGTCGACACAATCTTCGCGTCCACGTGTATTTCCGAATCAGGTGTTTCTGGAGGCAGTGTGAAGTACCTAACCTATTTAGTGAAGAAAGAATACGTAATTACATAATATTATCTACACTGATATTAGTTTGTGACGACATTGTAATCTCTGGATCCACTGAACCGATTTTGAAAATTCTTATACCAATAGAAAGCCACTTATTTAAACAAAGAAAAATAATTTATTCAAGCAACCACAAGACAACACAGAATACAATTAAAAAATAAATCAAATATAAAGACAGGAGTGTTATCCTACACGATACCAGAATAGGTCCCTTCTCAGCAAAATGCCGCAACTAAGCGTTGCAGCGCTGATCTTCCGAAAGGGCCTATTTGTGAGTGTCAAAAGCTATATCGCCCAACGAACTAGGCACAGGGCCCCTAGACAATGTCACATCTTCATTATCGATGACGAAGTTAGATATCCGAAATGTATGGATTTGACATAATTTCATCACGTGACATATCGAAAGGTTATGCCAATTCCACACATTTCTGATATCTAACTTCGTTATTGATGATAACGATGTGACATTGTCTAGGGGCCCAGGTCAGCTAGTATATTATATGTAATATACTATAAACTACTTTGAAGCGGCGGTAGCCTAATGGCTAGGGCGTTGGACTTGCGATCATATGGTTGCCGGTTCGAACCCCACCCATTGCACTACCGACGTAAACCCACTCGTAACACAAGCATTTAGCTTAGCACGAGAGGTTTACAAGAATAATAGTAATGTGCGACCCATATTGCTAGTAAGCTTTTTTAAAAAAAGAAAAAAATATATGTTAAATACATGGTTATATCCCCAAAATGCATTTCTTCTTTCATTTATTACTAAAGCCGATTTAAGGTGGTAGGGGCGTCGACCATGTCAATTGTTTTCTTACAACGGGTGTTGGTATGGGGTCTTGACAGTTCGTACAGTCGCCAGCAGGTCAACGTATACAAAACTGTCAAATTTCTCCAAATGATTTTAAACCTTAATCTGTTGTAAATAAAGTTCAAAATCAACTCAGAAAATTTGACATTTTGTGGTAACTTGATGTGCTGGCCACCGTACATAAAAAATAATACAGTTGTGATGGTACAGCCAGCAATGAAAGTTGCTGAACACGATGAAATCTTCAAAACGCTTAAACATATTTGTTATCCAAAACTTACTGACCTACTGGACCATCATTTTTTTTCCTAAGTGAATCCTATTGAAAAGTATTGGTGCTGTGTTGTTTTCAAAACTTGGCTGTGTTCAACAACTTTCATTGCTGACCGTACATATGTAATTTGAGAAGTGCAGTTTGATGTTAAAGATCAAGATGATCAGAATTTGTTTTATAAGTAAAACAGCATGTCATACCTTGCCTGTGTTCCAGTCATTGAGCAGTATCCTAGCGGAAGACTCCTGGTCAGGTACGCCGCCCTTCTTGAACCTGCCCATACGAGATGCCAAATGTGCGAAGAATTCCTAAAGAGAAAACATCAATTTAACTAACTATTAATTTAATTAACTTAACTACACACAATGAAACAACCTGTTTTCTAGACTGTAGTGATTTATTAATACACTACTTAAATACGAATGATAAATTTCTAAGAAGTAAGGAAAGTAACAAGAATTACTGGCTCACCCCGGCTCCCTAAAGAAATTCCTGAGTTTATAGTAGCAGCAGAGGTACGCAGTGTAATATAACTCGCTGGCGATCACAAAACCCTGACTATAAGCCGACCGTTTAACTCGCGTATCGCCTGCGCGGTAAGCAGGGAGCGGGGGGAGAAAAATAAATACTTAAAAAAGATACTTATTATTTTATTCTTTACCAACAATGTCTATCTCGAGATAAATCTTTGGATTATTGACTCCGTGTGTAGCGTTACCCGCCCCCGCTCCCTTCTTACCGCGCAGGCGATACGCGAGTTAAACGGTCGGCCTATAGATACATATGTATGTGTTATTTCATTGTAATTTATATAATGAGGCTTTAGAGTTCCAAAATTTTTCTTTCTATCATAATATGATGATATGGCCGATAATAGAAATGGGTTCCCGCCGAGACATTTTGGGCATAAAAAAAATAGCCTCAATAGTGTAGTGGTCCTAAGCGCGACTGCTACGCTAGAGGTCTTGGGTTCCCAGGTCGAGCAGTCTTAGAAGCAGCTCGGAGTTTGGATACCTGCCCGGTGAATAATAATAGGCTCGCCCCCTATTACATGGGATCTAAACATACCGGCGAACTGTCGTGTACATTAAGTACACCTCTGCCTAACCCTTCGGGGAATACAGGCGTGATTGTATGTTATGAACGCAAAATAAACATATACGCAAATAATAACTTACTTGTGGCGTGTTAAACTCGGGTATACTATAAAGTTCTGTGAGCGTCTGTTTGTTAGCTCGTTGCAATATGGCGGCGGCGGGCGTAATGGGGTCCTTGAGGCTGCCCACGCGCACAGCGTTCTTCAGCGCCACGGACGAGTCCGTCTCCGGACCAGAGTGAAACACTATGCCTGGACTGTCCAGGATCTTGATCTTCGAGTCTAGTTGAACTGTTTGCATTTGTCTGAGAAATAATTACGAGATTATTATTATGAAATACAATTAAAATACTAAATAACTATTGAAAAGCGTAGATGAAAGTCTTGAATTGACTGGTGGGATAACTAAAATATTCAAATCTATTATTAACATGGGCAAATTTTTTTAAACATGGGCTACTTGAGACTTGGGGCTAGTCACTGCAGCCATCACTGGCCATCATTCTTTCAACAAACATCTATCTGTTATAGGTGTCACAGACAGAGAGCCTGCCTGGAGGTCGACGAGACAGCGGCCCACGTGCTCATGAACTGTCCTGGTGTGGCCACATACAGGGCAAAGGACCTCGGTAGCCTGAGCACTCACCAAAAGACCATCAGCAACATTAAACGCCTTTCGAAGGCCTTTTTCGAGAATTCGAATTAAGAAAGAATCTTCCAAACACGCAAAATACGCACTAAATCGTGGAGTTGCGGAAAAATGCCTTCAATACCATGCCATATTCAGTTCTCACTTATTGTGAACCCTTAGACCGAGAAGAAAAAAATTGAGCTTAAATATTATAACAATAATGAAATACTATGACTAAGTTCCACTTACTTAGTAACACCAGGTGTGCTGCCAACATTACAAGCCTTGGACCTGTTCAAGCTGTTGATGATGGAGCTCTTGCCCACATTGGGCAGGCCAACCACGCCCACTGTGATAGATGTCTTGATGCCCTTGTTCCGACAGTAGTTGCCCAGCAGACTCATCACCAGCTCTGCGCCAACGCATGCTGATCCTGAAAATGTATTGTTATGGTTAGATTACATTGGAATGGTAGCAAATGGAATTTTCGACCCCACAAGTCGGATTTTTCCGACAAAACACACTATTTTTACACTATACTAACAATAATAATAGACGAAGGTAAAAGCGAATCAGGCATAATTGACACGATTTTTTTTTACTTCAGGACTAATTTAATTTTTAAAGTAATTTGAACCCTTTAACCTCAGTTAAAGGGTTCAAATTACTTTAAATAGTGAGTGAAGATGATTATTTTGCTGGATCAAAATAATCATCTTCACTCACAGCATAAGATTCTATATGTATGTTTTTTCATCTCTATAATTGAAGAAAACAAATTGTACCCCTTTTTAAGCATATTGCGGCCATGGAGGATTGTGATATTTGGCATAATTAGAGTGTACAGAAAAAAAAGGATTGCAGTATAAACTGCTGCTAAAACTGACAGGCAATGAAAGACATTCAAATATAACAAATCAACACACTAACCCTTCATCTGCTTCTCCTTGACAACATGCTTCATCTTCCTAGTACCGAGGTTATGTTGTTGATCTTGTGTCGAAGCCTTGAAAGGTACAGCGGGGGCTGTCCGACGCAAGTACTTGAGCCACGCCTCGAGGTTGGTGCGGGGTACAAGGTCAGCTTTGTTTAGAACTAGGACTAGCCGCTTGCCTGCTTCACGGACTGCTTCCTCTACTTGAGCACAGCGGGTACCTGTGGATACATATTTATACCCATCATAGCATATAAACGACTCATCAAAATATAAGGTAATACAGATAAAGACGTGTACACAAATAGGTATTTAACCTACCATAAGCAGAGCAAACAGTACATATCATATCATACATTACATTTACATATCATAAATTAAAAAAATATATATTCTATAGTATCACTTGTTCTAATAGTTCTAATATGCTTGTCGCCAAAAGCTTTGAGGTTACTCCATTACACAAAAAAGTTTTTAATAATTTCCATGTTACACATCAACTGTGTCCTCAGCTCACCAATTGAAGCACTGAATGTGATCAATAAGTGAAACCAAGATTCTATGAGAGGGTAATACAAAGTTTACACTGGGACCTGTTCTTTAAATATGTAGCTAAAAAAGTTGTAGTATTTAAGTATAGGATTTTAAGTCGGGTCATCGACAGTGGGGCAGACCCAGAAAACAGTTGCGAGATGGTCTGATGATGCCGACAAACAGGAGGCCATGGAATGTTATGGGGGAAACTTTTGCCCATCAGTGGGATAGAAATAAAAAAAAATAGAGTATTGCAAGCTTTGGCGGCCTCACCCAAAGGATCTCTGGCATCAACTATTTCTAAAATGACTTCTGCTTCCGATATGACTTTTTTGAATTCTCTGTAGTAAGTCTTGAGTGAGTTTTCTTGTCTTCTGTCCTTGCCAAACTCTATGTCATCGGAAACTTCATCCCCTTTGAAGGCATCATGGACCTTGCCCCTTGCTTGTGCATTTTCTACCTGTAAAAGTGTACAAATTTTATTCAACACCTTGGAGATAATTTTTGTAGTATTTGCAAGTTACCTTTAATGTAAAACACCTTATGGAGCTACAAAGCAGCTTAAATGCAATACATTAAAATTGTATTGCATTTAATTGATTCGTTTAAACATTTTCATATTCTATATGAATATAAATATTGATTTAGAAGAATTGTAAACAGGGCAGGAGGCTGATGATAATTGATTGAATCTTTTCAGAATAGATTTCATTATATACATACATATAAATCTTTGGACTAAGAACACAAGCTGCTTACCAATGTGTCCATACTAATTTTACTATTTTTCTTTTCTTCCATTTTCTTTTGTTTCTCAAGTTTAGCTAAGTCTTTCTTTTTCTGTTTTTCTTCCTCTTTATGCTTCTTCACAGACTCTACCTCTTTTAATATGTCATCTTTGAACGGACAACCATTTGGGATCTGAATAGGTTTAGTTCTCTTGGATTTCGGGTTCTTTTTTGCTTCCTTCTTCTGTTTTTTGTTGTGATCCCTTACTTTTTTTTCTATTTTATAGCGCAGACGGGCTGGCTGCCTCTTCGATGGTTTCTCTAAAATAATCAATAGGTAGGAGCTAAAGAAACAGGTTAAAAAGGTTGTTTTGATTTCTTGGATATTTATATCGCCAAGAAATTGAGTTGACAGCTGCTCCATGTAAAGCACTGATATGATACCGATTCCACCAGGTGGAAAGAAGCTAGAGTGATGATGATGATGATGATACACAATAGTTTTTGACAAAAATTTAACTAAGAATTGCTTGCATGGCGTGTTATTAATCAAATAATTACTTACTCAATTTAAACTTGGCCATTTTTTATGATTATACTTATAATACTATTTGTACACTAGTGCAGAAGTTAGATAAGTAGATAATGTTATTTTTTATTCAACAATTCTGCATCATGTTGAACATAACCACATTTATTTTAGTCTCTACTCTCTATGTCTGACATTGACAGATATAGATAGAGATAAACACTTGCAAATGTTTTATCATGACTCGTGTATGGTTTCTCAGTCTTTTTGACGAAAAATTCGTTAAGCTATCTCTCTCTCGTCTTAGAATTTGTCTCAAAATGAAAAAAAATCTACTGTGATACTGGAACGCTCTTAAGGAGCAAGTAGCAGCCATCTGTCAATTTAATGTCAAAACATCAACATGTGCTTTTCTTTAACTTTGATTTTTTTTAAATATTTTGGCAAGGTTTCAGGGGCCTTTGTGTCATAGCTTCATGGGGCTTTTACGATGCTATTTATAAAATAAAAAAAACCAGCCAAGTGCGAGTCGGACTCGCGCACGGATGGTTCCGTACCATTACGATAAAAAAAAAACGAGTTACTAGATCTGCTTCAAACCAATTTTAAGTGGAAGTTTATCATCATATATTTTTGTTAGTTTTATCATTCTCTTATTTTAGAAGTTACTGGGGGGGGGGGGGGGACACACATTTTACCACTTTTGAAGTGTCTATCGCGCAAATTATTCAGTTTAGAAAAAAATATATATTAGAAACCTCAATATCATTTTTGAAGACCTATCCATAGATACGCCACACGGGCTTGATGAAAAAAAAAATTGAGTTTTAGTTCTACGTATGGGGAACCCCCAAAATATATTGTTTTTTTTTCTATTTTTGTGTGAACATCTTAATGTGGTTCACAGAATACATCTACTTACCAAGTTTCAACAGCATAGTTCTTATAGTTTCGGAGAAAAAAGGCTGTGACATACGGACGGACAGACAGACAGACATGACGAATCTATAAGGGTTCCGTTTTTTGCCATTTGGCTACGGAACCCTCAAAACTTAGAAAACGGTCAAGAAGCATTCGGCAGATGTTAAAAGACAGCAGAAGTCCAGGGAATGTATAAGCGGTTGAACATAATAATATAATTGCAAAATTAGATCCGCTAGGCGGCGCTGCGATTGAGTTCGGACGAGACAACGCAGACTACGCGTATAATTTAATAATTGTGACAACGTGTGTCGGGTCCACTTGTTTGTTATGTTTTTAAATATTTGTTTTATTTTAATTTAATTATTTATTTTTAAAGTATTAACTGAATATTATATATAAAAAAAATCACGTTTGTTGTATGGGAGCCCCCCTTAAATATTTGTTTTATTCCGTTTTTTTAGTATTGATTGTTATAGCGGCAACAGAAATACATCATCTGTGAAATTTTCAACTGTCTAACTATGGAGGGTAGAAGAAACGAGGACCGTCTTGTATGGGGGATTAGTCGAAAAAGTGTCCACTTGTATTATACAGCAAATTATTGTTCGAACACTCACCGAACTAGCGCTAGTGTAGCAAGTGGAAATGATATGAATGTAGCAGTTATAAGCAGAGTGAAGTGTGCTGAGTTGAAAAATTTAACATTTCTCTTGACTTCTGTAGTTAAGAAATATGCAGTATTTAAAATCTCAACTATTTACGTAGTCAACTGTAATTTTAATACACTGAGATGGTCCTCCTTTCTTCTACCCTCCATATGTCTAACTATCACGGTTCTTATGATACAGCCTGATGACAGACGGACAGACAGACAGCGGAGTCCTAGTAATAGCATAGATATATTTTCGTCTATAGTAATAGGGTCCCGTTTTTACCCTTTGGGTACGGAACCGCAAAAAATCAAAGACCAGTCAAGCTCATGCAGGAGTGAATAGGTTCACTCGTAGCTTAGGTAGACTGCCTAGGAAGGTACAGTTCATACATCGAAGAGCGTACGAGGTTGGAAACTGAATTCTGAGTCCAATAAAATGAACCTTAAACATTTGGTAAACAAAACACGTCGTGGTTCATTCATTGTGGATATCGTGAATGAATTTACTTGCGGGGTTTTGTAAGGCAGCTAGCGACGCCTTATGTATGACGGCTTTGTTCCCAAGCAGCAGCTGCGCTTTGCTCGCGAAACGGTCGCTTTTGTATGTACCTGAACAGGTAACAGAAGCAACAGGTCATTTCTCCGGGCGAGGGGAGCGCGGTTGTCGGCCGCCCGGCTGCTATCGCCGCTCGCTCGCGATCGCGGGCCGTGCGCTGCTCGAACAGCGACAGTCGCGTTTTGTTCTCCGAAGTTACGGCACGTCGCTATTCGCGCCCGCGCGCTCCACAAACCGCGATATAATTTCGAAGTACATCGCGCAAGTAATGTGCGCGAACGCACATCTGGATAATCCGTTTGTCGGCAGTCAATCGTGACAGTGCAAATGTCTCCCAGCTTAGAAGGGATCATGTTTAACAGAAACGCGAACCTGTCGGCGCGCAGGCCGTTGTTGGCGGAACCGCAAAAGCCTCTAATGGTCCCACCACGCGCGCCTCCCCGCGACACTGGCCCGCACCGGCCCTTGCCCGCGCCCAGGAACCTGCCCACAGATTATTCTTACGAATACCGACCAGATTACTGGAAACCATCGAACGTCGAACTCGAAAGGAGACTACAGGAGACAAGGGCACGCGAGAAAGTTGGATACTTTCAAGACAAAGTTACGCCGCCAGAACTAAGTTTGGATCGGAGGGAAGCAGAGCTCGTGTTTAGGTTCGATCCGCAGGCGTCTGACGAATACCTTACAAGTCAGTACCGTGCCCCGGTAGTGCATTATGCGAAGCCGCCGACTCCGGCAAACGGGTTCGCTGCCCGTGTGCCCGAGAGAGACGGGCCGTTTGTGTTCGGCGTGCACAGCCCCAGCCAGTTCCCGATCCCTCGACGGGACGACGACGACGACTACGACTACTCAGAAGTGGCGGAGGAGAACGGTCGCACTGTGATACGAGACGATGTGTCTGAAGACTTGAATTGCTGTGATAAAGTGAACGATTGGGCGGTCAGGGATAAGAAAAGCAAACGGACTTTGAACCGAATGTTTCAAATAAAAGATAGGAGGAATGTGAAAGGTGGAAAGAAGGAGAAGATAAAGTGTGTGTTGGTTGGTGATGGGGCTGTGGGGAAGAGTTCGTTGATAGCTGCGTACGCGCAGGACACGTTCCGGGAGGAGTATCAGCCTACAGCTTACGACACATTCAATGGTAAGTACACACAAGTACTTAATTTTATAGGTAAGTAAGAAAGAGCCCAGATATTGGTTGTACATTGGTTTCGATACGTACCTAGCTAAAATATAGATACAAAAACTCATGTTAACTGATCTTGAGATAAATAAAAGACAAAGAGAGACAAGAACCAACGCCGGCTACTTGCGTGACTTATCGCAAACGACCCTGATTGTTGAGATAATGAGTGATTACCCCTAAAATTATCGTCTGGTGAGCAATCATATCGTTAGCTGCATTTTATGATATTGTAAGATAAGTAATTATTTAATGTGTTTTGGTCATTGATTTAATAATAAGTTGATACCTATATGGTTTTGTTTGTTACCTTTTAATGGTGCCTCAAACGACACAGGTAGATAGGTAGTACACTCAGCTTCATATATAATATCTGCATGTAAAAACAGTTCAAAATGATCTAAGCAACTACGGAAATTAAACCGTATCCTAACGATACAAAGAATGTTTAAGAATTAACACTGTACTTGACATTATGATTCTGACAATTTCTGAATTGAACCCCATGAGTTAGATAGGTAGCTGCTATATCTATCACATCGCGCGACTCGGGAATCGAACCTAGGACCTCAAGCGCGCTTTCAACAAAATAACTTAAACAACCTGTCAGTGGTCAACAAATATACCTATTTGTATTACGATGTATTGTATCAGGTACCTACCGGTACCTGATACAATACATCGAATAGGTTCGTAGTAGGTACAGTCGCCAGCACATTAAGTTATTCAAAACTGTCAAAATGCTCCAAATGATTTTAAACCTTAAAAATTGGTAACTAAGTTCAAACCGAATGAGAAGATTTGACATTTTGTGGTAAGCTGATGTGCTGGCGACCGTACACACGGCTACACATCAAGCTATACAAATCCAGTTTATACTGACGTCCCATTGTAAAGGCTCTCGATACAATTCAAGGCCAGCTTAAATTGGTTTTGTATAGCTTGATGTGTAGCCTATGCATTTAATAAGATTGCATGTAGACAAGCTTTATTCTTCTCCATGTAAAAACCAATCGAGTGTTCAATAGAAGCAGTATCTACATAGTAAGTAGATACCTATATACGAATAGGCAGTTATTGCAACAACGGAATCAACAAGTTATTTTACTTGCACGCTCTGTTTAACTCATAACGATTTAAATAATCTTCTTTTGTCATCACTATGTGCCGGCCATGCTAAAAGATGAATGAATGAATGAATGAATGATGACCAGCCAATAAGACCTATTTGTCTTTTTGTCTTTGTAGGTAACCTACGTTATTATCACTTTAGAACCATTTATTTTTATTTATGTATTTATTTTACTTTGATGTAAACTAACATAGGTAGTAAGATAGTTACTTACCTAACGTCAAAGAGACAGACCACGTGTGCGGTAAAAAACTAAGTAGGTAGGTACCTAATTCTCTAAATTAATATGCAATGCGTCACATAGTTACATTGATAAGACCGGATGCACTAAACCGAAATTTAAGAATAAATTAAGCTTCCTCAATTCGTAATTAAGCTACTTACCTACGAGTTTGTAACTGATTACATTATAAAGGTACCTAACTTCTGAAAGTTTTTTTCCAGCAGATCACGTTTTGTTTAGATTACGTTGTGGGCACAATATGGAAGTTAGTTACCAATCAACAAGAGTCAACCACAAATTTTCCAGCCTATAGACAGAACAGAAAGATCTCCATAAAAAATGCATAAAAATACTTATTGCCTTTTACAATGAGATAAAAACAAGTACTCCTATTAACCCTTTTAAACTTACCACAGTCATATCATATTCATACATAAATGTATGAAATAAAAATACACAGCAGGAGTCAATGACTCGTCCAGACATTTTCTGTTGGCTTATCAACAAAAGAAACTTGTTTTTAAACACACGTACCAATAATGCCTTGGTCGGTTTCTTATTTAAAATTCTTGTTACGCTTTCTCATTTCAATTTATAACTGGCATTCAGAATCATTTTTTCATATTACATAATTTAAATGGTATCATTGTTTATTTTTTGGACCATGGGAAATGTGCGGGGCGACTTAGTTTCGCTACTTACTAAACAAGGTACCTACTTATACAAAATAAGATGATTGGCGAACGAGGGCGGAAGAACCGTTTTTTTTCTAATTACCAGTATTTATTTTGTAGAAAGTTAAATGAACGCCATCGCGCCACCACGTTCACTTAAACGAGTCCTAAGTCCAGCAGTAAACGAATACGGATTGAAGATGATCTTGAAGTAAAGAGTGCACTAATTTTAATTAAGTTTGACAGTTGTCATTCCCGCCAATCTTTACGGGAACATATCCAAAATCTTCCGAACATCTGGACCGATTTCCAAATTCTATCAAACAGGCCAGTATTCTGAATAACGAAATCCCAAAATCATGGCACAGATTTGAATTTACCAGAAATTGCATAAGTACATAAATAAAATATATAATATCTAACGTCGAGTACTGTTCGTGTTTGTAGTGTTGTAAACAACCACGAACGATCCAAAATACTTAATAATACAGCGCAGATGGTACATTTCTGCGAACTCTACCTTGTTTAAACAATAAATGTGAGCGTGAGGTAATATTTATATTCATACAAATAAACAGTTATTTTTAGGAAGTTCCAGTTCAATTTCTATAGTTATTTTTTGTTTCAGCTTGTTTATGGGACAATTTTACTACCGAAATTCAACAGCAGTAAACGTCTTGCATTGTACAAAAAATTAGTATGAGTTTATAAAAATCCTGATACTAAAATTAATGGAGTCCCTTTTATAATTTAACGATACCTCCCGTTTCTCCTAGAGTGTATCCACACAAATCTTCTCAAAAACAGAACCGACTTTGAACCACTTCGCTAATCGCACCTTGACATCCTGAATAATTGGAAAGTAGAAGATAGGATAAGATAGGAGTTGTATTGACTAACGCGCTACATGGAACTACTTCGAAACAAATCCTGAATCGCGCAAGCAATATTTACTGTGCAACTTGCATAATATGCATACATCCGACATTAACCGTTGGACCGCCCTGGCCTGCTAGGCAAAGCACCACGTCTAAGGATCCTCCCTTTGGTTGGAGGGCCATCACACCTCGTCCCTCCACAGACTTATCAATGATTACAAAATATTATCTGTAGATAGCTTGTTGTAATGTGTTTTATGAAATAAACAGAATTCGGTTTTTGCATTAAGTCTTGAACAGAATAAAACTCTGGGAAAATTATACATTTAGAAATGAGTCATGCAAGAGTTGAGAATCAGTGTATTCACAATCTCAGGACATTATTATATTTGTTTTACCTGCACGTCAAACATTTCGTAAATAGCGATAAGTAGGTAAGTACTGCCTACGTTTTTTTTCTTTTTGTCTCTTATCTTTGAAGTTTGTAACGTCAAGGTTTCTGGTGTTATAAGTACTAATTCTGACGAATTGCTTGAAGTGGAAAATATCGCGATAAGACTAATAAAGCACGAATAATAATGATGATATACTGGTTTCTAACACTTACGCGAATATTGATGATGATAATGATGATGATGTTTGCCTATAGATATGTCTTAGGCCCGGCGCCCAGTATCGGCGCGGCATCGGCATGGCAAGGAATCCTTAGGCGTGCCTACGCGCAGAGGTATACTGACGGCAATCAATAATCGTCGGGTATGACTGAAGAATCCTCGGCAAGCTTGATCGTCATCGCATTAGATGGTTCAGCGGCCTCGGTGTCCCGAAGACTGCCGAAACTAGTGTCCTTAGGAATGCCTTACGATGCCGAAGACTTCCGAGGTTTGCCGAGGCTTCCTTAGGTATGCCTTAAACTACCGAAGACTTCCGAGGTATGCCGAGGTTTCCTTAGGTATGCCTTACACTACCGAAGACTTCCCCTCGGAAGTCTTCCACAAGAATCTGGACTGTTATGACCTGACGCTAGGCCTTGTAGAAAGTTACAGGACATACCTATAGGAAAACCATCGTCATCATCAGCAAGTGACACGAAAGGATCCCAAATTCTTGTCAAAGATATTATCCTTTCTCAACAGTTCAACAGAAAATGGACTAAGTACATCCTATATGAAGAATTAAAAAGCATAGAAAGATTAATACTTCGATCTACGCAATGTACCGGCGCAGGCGCAGCGGCATCGTCAAGTCGTTTTATCCCACTGTACTTCAGTGTTGAAGCCCTGCCGTCACGTCATAAAAGTGATAGCTTATCTATGAGACATAACACTTCTGCGAACTGGAAATAAATGCATCCTTGAATTGAATATCTTCATTATGATTATATTATGGAACATTTTTATTGACACGCTTTTATCAGCATGCATGTCTGTTCTAATATACCAACATAATTATTATCATACCGTCACTCCTGTATTCAGTCTATTGTTATTGTTGTTGTTTTTTTTTTATTCTTACTGAATAACACCTACCAAAGTATGACCTACAACTACAAGTCATAGTTGTGTGAGTCTATAGCAATCATAGAAAAATAACCATGCAGAATCTAAGAGTTCCGTAGATATTTTCGCCAATATGTTTAATATTTATATTGCAGTTGTCCTTGGTTGAGGAAATAAATCATATTTCTTTCTTTTTCTTAAGTAATCTATAATGAAATATTTATCACTTAGTGCGATTTTTAAATAAAATTGAGAATTAAGAAAAGTTTCATTGACACTTCATAAGCCCTTTTAGTTTTAGGTCGGCCCTAAAATACTATTGTACTACGTACTAAACTTATATTAACTAAATTATATATTCATTCTAGTGGCGCTTGCGCTACCTATCTCTATTGTTAGCACAAAACATGGCCAGAATATATTAACAACACTAAACAATTATTTTGTTCTCCATCAATCATAAAATTTAAATGTAATAATAGTACCATCAACATCTATTGTGACATTAAAGTATTAATTTATTAGCAACTAACAAAGCATGACATAAACTTTAACACTTCTTTTGTACTTAACCTCGCATTGTGCCTAATAGATATTCAATTAAAATTCAAATCACGCGCGATCTTCGTATGACAATAGAATATTATTACCCAAAAGTTAAAAAAAAATGGGCATTCTTACCATACCTGCACGTAGGTAGGGGTTGTTGACCCTATTTAATATGTAGTGTCTAATACCGAGACCAATTAGTTTTACACTGCCTTTGGGATCTGAATACAGAGTGGAACAAAGAGTTGACGTTCATTAATCAAGAGGATATATGGAAGGATCAGGCTTTATTATTTTGTTAGTCGTCATCATTCTTAGCCTTCCCAACTATTTTGGGGGTCAGCTAATTGGCTTTATCATAACCATTAGAATCCACAAGATTAACTTCTTTAACCCCTTCATGACAGTTGTGTTTAGGCCCTGAGGCGAGTAAGCTTAAAAGTTCCACTATAGGGCCAAATCCTTTCATGTGGATCGGAGCCAAAGTAAAAAGATAAAAAGATCGCTTTAGCAGCGTCAACCCACGCACGCCGCATGTCGTTAACATCGTAAGGGTTACTTTTGTACAGATAAGGGAATGACTGACCGTCCCTACTTAGAATAACAGAACTTACTGAGTTAGATACTGTTGCTGAGTGTCAATGGACCGTAGCAATGATGTACCCCACAACTGACGCGTAAATTAATTCTGACGTATTCATGTACATTCAAGTCATTGGCTTCAAAAATCCTCAAGTGAAGTAAATCTTGAAATATCAATCCTAATGTTCGTGACAAAACCTGTGAGGTTATTAATAGAGATAGAAAAAAAAAGGCAATTACCCTTCCAAGGTTGCCATCCGTCCGGGTTTCCCCCGGATTTGTCCTAGTTTAATCAGAGGCGTCCGGGGGCGTCCCGGGTTTTCATTAATTTGTAGTCCGGGGTTTAAAGATTCAGCGAGCACTGCTGGCCGATATAAAACCTATCTTTTTATTTTGCTGACAGTAACAAAGACACACTGTTGACATGTCCAGGCTCTAAGCTCCAAAACCAGGGGATTTCACGCTTCTTATGATAGGAATCTTATTTTAGAAATGGCAACTACTGAAATCTACTTACGAATTAATATAATAAATGTAGCTAATACTGGTTGGAGCATGAAGGTGAAATAACAAAATCCATTCATTCCATTTGGTATTGTTTCAGTCAATGTAGCTTCTAGAACAGTGAAGCCATTTAGGACACTGTTTGTTTGCTAAGAACAACAAAGCGTATGAAAATAACGATTGTACTAAGTAGGTATTGTATGTATGTACTGATGTCACACGCTAGCTTTCTTAATATTTGAGAACAATTTCTAGTCTCTTACTCACCATTGACTAAAGATGATGTTGTGATAAAAATTGAATGAAAAACTTAATCTGCAGGACTAAAATGGTCATTGTTTTTAATAACATACCATCACGCATGTATTCCCCGAAGGGTTAGGCAGAGGTGAGGTTAGGCTGAGAATTTCATAGAAAAACCCAAAAACACTGCTTCACCTGGGGATCGAACCCAGGACCTTTAGCGTAGCAGTCGCGCTTAGGACCACTAGACTAATGAGGCAGTCTATTGTTTTTAATCTCACAATAATATTGCTAAGAAGCTACGGCAGGACTAGTCTGACAGACAGACTGTCTTATCTGGGCTAGGAGTTCTAAATATGAATTGGTTCTATGGCAATAACTCTACCAGGGCCCCTAGACATTGTCACATCTTCATTATCGATGACGAAGTTAGATATCCGTAATGTATGGATTTGACATAATTTCATCTCGTGACATATCGAAAGATTATGCCAATTCCATACATTTCAGAAATGTAACATTGTCTAGGCCCCCAGGCCTTTGCGCTAGTCGCAGAAAAGGTTTTTATTTGCGACTGCGCAGATGGAGTAAACACGAGGTGCTTAGATAAGATGCATGAAAAATATTTCTTTTATATGGACGAAAACGGACTATAGCGAATTTAATGTTTTCACGGAAGTCGGGAACTACTCACACCATTTTCATGGTTTACTCAAATTTTACAGCACAAAGAGTTGCGAGTTATCTACTTAAATAAAATTGATGGCGGGACAGTTTTCCGTGTCAGTTCATTGTTCGTCGACTTTAATTCCGACTTCGTGTCATGCATCAGGTACTTATTAATCCAGTATCATTCATTAATTGAGGAAAAGTTCGCAAAAAGTGTTGGCTGAATACTAATATGTATGTATATAATATTATAATTAGTTCCTGATTGTAAGGTAGTTAGCAGGAATACCATTGTCTGTTAAGTAATGAAATCTCGAACCCTAATCCAAGGAGCTTTCTAAATACACACATTGCCTAAGTCTCATAAAATTAACACTCGCTTTAACAATGGAGGAAAACTTCATGTCTAATACAGCCGACAGTATCGCAGTAGACCAGCTTGGTGGACTAAAGTTTAAAGCTGAAGTTTATAGTTTTAAGCTCTTACTCTTGCCTAGCAGCTATTGGTTGATAAAAATCCAAAGTCCGCCACGCTGGCATAGTGTGGGTTGGTGGACTTCAGATTTTTAGGAACCCCTTCATTCAGAGGTGATATGTGCGTAGTGGGACAGTTATTCGTGGATGATGAAGAGACATAGGCCTCGACTAACAAGTCGATAGTGAAAAAACGTACTCAACTCAAAAAAAAATCAAATTAGAGTGGACTCTCTCATAAAATATAGATAAATGTCAGACGCTAAAAGTCAGACCAAATAAAAGAGAACTTTACTTTGTTTACATAATGTTTTGTACAATAAATCCTTTCGTGATAAGATCAGCTTTCTAATTCATCTTCTCTTTTAATCTCTTCGAGGTGATTAATATCTTGTAGATAAGACATTTAGTTTATAATGGTTCGCATATTTCAACCATAACATCGACAGATTTCTGACAATTTATCTTAGTTTGTGATATTTTCGTTTTCAAGAAGATAATACATGTGTATTGTTGATAGTCTATACAAAAACAATTTACAAGCGTTAGCACTATTCTTAGTAATCTTAATGAAAGGAAAAGGATGCTGTTGAAATAATTCCTTTTAAAAGTCACAGGCCTTTTGTGTGCGTGGTCATTTAATTTGTCTACCCTTAAAACTGAGGTGTTTAAAAACCTATTAAGTAGTCGTATTGTGTCTGCCTTTGACAAAGAATTTGCTCCGACGAGAAACCCATAAAAGACAATCCCTTTATCGGCATTTTGTTCAGAAGCCACAGAATGTCAGAACTCAGTGAAAGTGTGTGGCGCCTTTTACATTTTCTCTATAATGGCTATTTTATTGAATGCTTATGTATGTGCTTGCTATGTACGCACACAAAATCATTATCGCGATTAGTTTCATTGAATAAAAACTTTGTTGTGGGCACAGCTTCACAGTAATACAATGGTCCAAATTTTGCCAAACAGATTTTCACTTGGTCCCTTTATTTGCAAGACTTTAAATATATAAATCATAGTTTTAACGATGCATTGTATAAGAGAGCCATTTAAAACTTATTTCGTACCTAACCATTAATAAAAATGTGGCAACACTGAAGTATGTTTGGTAATGGCATGATTATATCTGCCGCTAATGACTTCACGCAAATTGAGTTTGCAAGCGTAATAGTGTATGACATAATTGGATTGACCAGATATTGTAACGTGGACTAATGGAAACCTGTTTATATATCTAAAATATTGAGAATTGTTGTGGCTGAAATTCTGTTTAATAATAGCGATGTCTTTGTTAGTTACATTTTCTAGTGGGTTACCTATACTAGTTCACACTTTAGGACAAAGAGACCATTTTAAAGGAGTGATTTCACCAATATATCAAGAATACTTACGCCAAAACTGTTATTTATTAAATAAATGATTGGCGAGAACGGCTAGAACCGACCTCATCGTTACCAGGCGATCAGGAATGGCGAAGATGTTCCACGTACAGACGAAACGATCATAAAAACATTGCCTATGCTAAACACACAGTTATAACTTATCGTGATAGTTTCCAGGAAACACTACCAAGGTATTATGTCTGCATGTTAATGTGAAAGTGTCAAGACAATGTACTTTCGCCGACTTCTGCATTTGCATGCGAATGATCTTGGGTTTAAAGAACTGTGGACATTGAAAGTGGCTGAGCGTGGTTAAGCCTAATGTAGTGGATGTATGGGAGGTTTGTTACTCCGACGCAAAATGTCTTTAGAGGCTTGAAGATTTTCCGGGTACAGATTACAGACTGGCTTTCAATCGTGACTGTCCAAGAGTTAGACGCGTTTTATGTGGGAAAGGCTGTTTATTAGCTATCTCTGTTTCTTTAAAGAATTTAAGGATAGGAGATATTTAGTAATTCATTTGTTGCTGTTTATATAATGGTTATATAAGGTTTATATAATATCAATGTTTGAGTGTATTTCAACTTAGTATCAAACATAATGATACTAAGTTGAAATACACTCAAACATTGACGCTCAAATCATGAAATTGCAAAGTAACCGTAACCGACGTTAATTTGCCATAACCGTAACGAACTTCACACACTATGGTATTTTTTTATTTAAATACAATTTTGCGCTAGCGTAAAATATCAATTTTCCCATAAATACTCCTTACATAAGTAGGTATTCCATCTGCAAATGAGGAAGTGTTATTAATAGAACAAACGAAGAAAGATGATTAGCCACCTGTTACGATAAGACAACTTTTTTAGGTCAATTTTAGAAGAAGGAGTTTTATTGAACAAGTGAAGGAAAAAGTGGGAGTCGAGTCGTATCAAACAGAAGGCAGAGAATAGAGAACAGTGGCGATTGCTCCAACCACAAGCGTTGGAGGAAGAGTCCTTACATAAATGAACGTATTTTATCCGTCACTTTTCAAATCGCGACATTGCGAATGTCTGTATCTATTTATTGCAAATTCTCAATATTCTTTATTGGCGGCCATAGGTAGGTACGTGCGCGCGCAATAAGTTCCATATGCGTTACAAAATAAAATATACTTGCAACACACGTCGTTAGGTTTAGAAATAATGTCGGTGAATGAGAAAAATTGTCTAAACTAATGATAAATTAGGTATTTATAACTATTTCCTGTTACGTTTTGTGCAGTTTTGCATATTACGTACATACTAGAATCTAGTATTTCGTAAGATGACGTGTTTGTTAGAGTATTAGGAGGTACAATATATTGCTGACTCTTAGCATTTTCCTTGCATATTGTAGTGAGATTAGCTTCCGTCTGTGACTTCGTTCACATAGTGTAGTCTCCATATCTAGAAACTGAAAACCAGGACAAGAATCGTGAAAACCTCGGATTTTTGAGCTAAGAACTTTTTTAGTTACCTCTCAGGTTATGTAGAAGTTACCTACTTAGTAAAATATTTTAAGTAATTAAGGACTTAGTCGTTATGTCGCCCGGTATAGACAGCTGACTTGAAAACTTAAACCCGCAATACAAATGGACCTTCGCCTAGGACGAATCCGGGGTAACCCGGACGGCTGGCAACCCTAACAAGTGAAGAATTGTATGTTTATTCCTAAAAAGTCTGAATACTTTTTTATATTAAGATACTACTATGCACAACATATAAACTATCTACTTTGTTGAATGATTTTGGGTATTCTGGGTAGGTACATGACTTCAGAGTTGGGCTTTATTTTGGTTTGTGTCTGACAATCAGTTCTGTTTCTGATCTCTAAATGTTTGAGGACTGTTATAATTTTATAAAGTTTGAGTTCGATTCCGATGTTGATGTTGAAACTTCTTAGGTAGGTATTCTATATATTATATCTGTGCCTACAATCAGCTTGGTTATCCTTGAAGAAGTAACACAACGGACATACCTATTAACTTAATATTAACTTTCCATTTAATTTACAATATTGGTGTGGAATGTAGAATAATGAAGATAGGTTGAATCAATCTAGGATCGTAAAATGCAGCTAGAACTACAAGGCTAACTATAATTAGTAGTAATTTAAAAACAAGCTTATTTTAAATCTTTATTTACACTTAGATATTTATTATACCCTAGATTCAATATAACCTAGAAGCCACAAAGTGAAACACAAAAAGAGTATTTTCACATTAATTTTGGCGATTACTCACTCTCTGAACGTCATAATAACGTGTTTTACAGTGAAGATGATTTTTTGGATACAATATCATGCAAAAAATACTGAACGCGGCTTCTAGTTAACATATTCTACTTATGACTTTTAATATACACTTACACACCACCTTTCAATCCAATACTCGTAAACGTTACTTCTGCGCAATATAAAATATTTTTAGTCGGTCGTTTATTTTATACACTGCAAGTATTACACAAGCGATACATTGTGTACAAAGCAAGCAGTAAATAACTAAAATCGAAAGTTTTCACAATGTTTTTTGGTTTGTAGTTATATTTCAACAGATCGACCTATATTCATCCGATAAACTTTCAGGGGAGATATGATGCAAGTAATCGGGTCACAAATTAACAGTACCGTTTCGGTTTAAGAACACTTGTGCCATTAATCCGGTTACGACGATACCATTTAAATTTTTTGAGTGTGCGCTATTTAGATATTCAATTATATTAATGAACGGAACGTCTTTATTGATAATGCGAAAGATTTGGGTCGTCTGTCTACGGTTCTAATTTTATGAATAGTTTGGATTTATAATTATTTCAATGGTTCTTATCAAGAAGACAGAAAAAAACTCATTGGTTCTTCTCAATAAAAAAAAGTTCTCTATAGTAGGTTGTATATATTTTAATTAATGAAGGACTGCCTCATAAGGCTAGTGGTCCTAAACGCGAGTGCTACGCTAGAGGTCCTGGGTTCGAACCCAGGTCGAGCAATGTGTTATTGGGTTATTCTATGAAATTCTCAGTGGCAGCTCGGAGTTCAGATTTGTGCCCGGTTAATGGCAATAGGCTCGCCCCCTATTACATGGGACCTAAAGATACTGGCGAAATGTGGGTGTACTTGAGTACACCTCTGCCTAACTCTTCAGAGTATACATGCGTGATGGTGTGTTATGTTAATTAATAATGCAGAAACTGGCCTTGAACAACACGATGACCGCAGCATAACTTCGGTTGAACGCAATTCCCGGATCCCAGAAGACTTGAAATTGATTGAAAATAGATTGACATAGAACGAGCGCATTTGCCATAAATACTGACAGTAAAGCCGGTCAAACATTCACCGTTCTAATACTTTCCGAGAACAAATTCAAATGTTTTCGAACTTACGTAAATAATCAGTTGTCTGATTATTTACGTAAGTTCGAAAATTGCTTTGTGGAAGAATACCTATAAGTATTAATTGTAAACATATACCTACTTTGACGTTATTTATATCTTATTACAATAAACGGCAAACGATTTTCTAGGAGGATATTTGATACTGACGCATTTCGCTGCTGCTGACGTCAACTGCACACTTGGATTTTTAAGAAATAATAAGTGTTTACATATGAAATGGAGTCATTTAGTATCATCGACGAACACTTAAAGATATAGATTGATATTCGATTACTCAGTGTTTTTAGTCACCATATCTCACATTTAACAAGTCATTTGAGTATTTCTTGATAATTTATAAAAAGTCTAATTTCCGTCTAATAATAGTTGCTTTTGTTTGCTACTGTACTGCCGAAACAATTTTTTACTTCTTAATTATGACGGAAGATTTCTTGGAGACACTTTAAATCCCATCACAAAAGTCTAACGCGCGACTCCAACTTCATAGCCCATTATGCAAATAAAGAATGATGAATTAGTAACTAGTTAATTGTATAATTTTGTATACTTTAACAGAAAAGAAAGACTTTTACAGAAAGGCCATGTTATTGATGCCTGTTACAGATACAGAATTAATAGGTTGGCTCTCATTTAACTTGTTCTTTAGTGCTGTAGTTATAAATGATGACTGATTTAAAATACCACACAGTACAGAAGAGTCGCATCTATTGTCCGACTTATCCGACTCATTGTGGAGGACTCGAAGTATCAACTGGACAATGCCGTGTTTTTAAGCATTAGTGGGTCAAGGAGATAAGGATGTATTGTCAATGTTAGCAAAAGTCAACGAATGTTTTCACTTGCCGGTGTTTATGTAAATCGCGACACTGGCGCCAAGATATTGTCATTTGATGTTATCTTTGTTTCACCTTTTATGGATATAAGATAAGGATGCAGGTTTTACCAACATTTACGACATTTTATTAAGTTTTTCTGTAGTAATATTTTTGTCTTGCCTTACAAAGCACATGATGGGGTTTAAGATAGAGCACGCAATTCCAACGTAAAGAAATCCTAAACCCTAGCTGTCATATACCGATGGACATGGAACACATGGGATTGGGTAGGTAGCCAGGTGGATCAATAGATCCTGTAACCGGGCATGCAGGGTTTTAATTATGTTTAAACGTCGCGTCTTCTTCTAAATCCCAACGCAGAAGAACTTTTGTGTTCCTAATCGTTCCCGAACAAGCGCATTGGATTTTTCAATATTATTATTGTCATGCAAATATTCTTTCGGCATTGCAAAGTTGCGTCTTCGAGGAAGGAAATTAAACATTGTGTGCAGAAAACATTCGTCGCATTGACAGCATAATGAGTGTCGAGTTTCCGTACAAGGTTTTTTAAAAATCTACATGAGAAATGAATTTATTAATTTTGCGGAATTTTTCTACTGAAGCACGCAAATCCTTCTTTTTGTAAGCATTTTTGCGAAGATTTGTAAATTTTCAAAATAATCTGCTTTAATATTATTACTTACTTATTTAGTTTGTTTATTCAATCGCTCATTTTGGCATTTTTATGCAAGCTAAATAAATGAATTAATTGAAGACCGAGGACTTAGTTCTAGGTCCAGGTGGTATTGAAAAAAATTATAACGATAGATCCACAAGCCAGCTGATACTTGGCAGCTGCCTCAACTCTTTGTACCTTTGCCTTCTACGAAAAACAAAAAAAAACTAAGCCTGCGAGCGATTACCTTTTAGAAAACGGCGCCCAGAGCCTTCGGGACCGTCATACCTTAAAGTTTTTTGTAGACAGACCCATCCGAACCCATTATGACCGGCCCATTTGATGTTAAAAAGAGTAAGACTGATTTTAAAGTAATGTAGGCTTGGAATGTTAATTACTAACGATTCTAAACCACCATTGTAGGTTCTTGTACGATGTACAGTCAAGCGAGAAAGGACCAATAGGGTCAGCGCCTTAAACGCCAGATTTAATGAATCATAATATGATTCACATTCGATAATAGCTAAGGACCCTGTGAGTTCTAAATATAAATTAGTGCCTGAGGAAAAAATGCTCAATAGGTATGACCTTTGGCTCCGAAGTTCATTGAACCTAAACCTATTTAATTTAATTGTCACATTGTTCTTACAAACCTTAATAGACTACTGTTTTATACACAGTGCAAATGAGTTTTAAACAGTTGATTAACCAATCAGCTTTCATTATTATCGTCTGTTCCAATTATAAATTTAAAAAATGTCACGTACTACGCATAATTAAAAAAATATAGTCTGAAAAAATATTTGTAGTAAGAACGAAACGCGTCTTCCTTTTTACATAAAATTCTTTTGTATTCCTTACTTTGTGTAAATAAATGTGGAGTGTACGCACAGATATTGTCGTCCGGCCTTGTGCTGTCCAGCTTGAGATAACAGGTAATGCTTCTCACTTTACTGCAACTACAGTACACATTTTACACATAAAACGTAGAATAATAGCTTTGAATGGCAGTTATAAAACGTGTAATGTATTTGCATTGTGTACTTACTCGCTGTTCATTTCCTGATGGTCGTGGTTTGACCTGCAGGGTTGCCGTCTGGGTCGGTATTTTATGGGTCAGAGATGTCACAGAACAGAGAAACATTTCAAACTTTTACATTATTATAAACAATAAACTAGGAACGAAAACATAGTTTTAACGGGTTTAGCAGTTTTATGTTGGCATTGTAAAAATAATTTATTAATGATTGAATATGAACGGTCAATTAAACTATGTACTATTTTTCATAATTTTATTCAGTAATTTCGGCATACTAAACTAAGAATAATATTATATTTTATCAAAAACCAGTATCAAAGATGACGAAATTTTGCAATTTTTAAATACCGAATAATGGAACGGAATGCGGTAATGATGTTAGTTAATACCGAGCGTTGCCATTTCGTTCCACGCATACATTGTAATTAAACGTTTTGCTTGGTTTTACTGGCCAAGAATACTGTTGCAATAGATGTAAATACTCTTTGGTAAGTATTACGTGAGTATATTATGACTAAAACATTCTATCTGCAACTTAGAAAGACATTAATGGCCGTCAAAAGCTACGAGGAGAAAGTAAATGAAAAATCCATTTGAATTGAGTCACGATTTAAAAAAATACGTGTTAATAGTTTTATAATTTTTAAATTACATAACCACATTAATTAATTGACGTGCATATCATAATGGTTATAAACATATTCACAGATGAATAAGCGCTTTATAAGCGTGAATATTTATTTTAGCTATCAACTCATTTATCAATATTTGTTTAGGTTTACAAAAATTAAGCTTACTTTTTCCTAATGATTCTTAGAAGAATGATTATTATAACGCCTCTGCTCTGCCCACAGCTAATAAAAATATGTACTAGTGTTGTACGGTCGCAACATCAGGCTACCACAAAATGTCAAAATCCTCAGTCGATTTTGTACTTAATCGTCAACACTGTGGGTTTAAAATCATTTGGAGAAATTTGACAGTTTTGTATAACCTGATGTGTTGACGACTGTACCTACGTGTTGGATGGAGGTGTGCTTAATCATAGGCAGTTATTCGTCATCCACTATAAATTATTGGCAGTGCAGACGAACATAATTATTATTGCTCGCAAATCTTATCGTGACAACGAATGCCAGCTAAATTACCTGCTTTCTCGTACCTCTGTTATAATTACTAAACATTTCTTTTCCACTCGGTGAAAGTGCGTCTTGCTTCTGTGAACAGTTTAATTTTGATCACACGTTCGGATACGCATTATCAACGATCGTGCGAAGGACACGCTAGGTTCCAGATGTGTCCGGGTATGCCGGTATCGGTATCGGTATCGTCCGGTATCAGAAATACTACCGAACGACTAGTACCAACTCTATAATAAAATTCATAACATTCACACCGGCTTATCGTTTAATCACAACTTTTACCAGATACTATTTATGTTGCTACATTATCCTTAAGTTCACTAGTATGACGACTTCGTGAACATACTCGTACTGTACTATGTCCATCCTGAAAAAACAAATTGGCAATACAAACCTTTGCAGTTTAAAACTTCTTAACGCCAAACCAATAAGCAACACGATAGAAAACGAAATACTGGTTATTTAGTTTCACAAAATGAATATAATTAATTAAGCAGTAGTGAGGTTAATTTAAATAAAGTCGATTAAAAAAGTTCTGTTTTAAAAGTATCGATCTGCGATACATCTCAAGTTTAAAACTCGCTCTAAATTCAATTTTTATACGTTATCAGATGACGGTATCCTTGTATATTTATATCAGGTTGGATTGCACAGCGTAACCGAACAAAATACCAATGAACGTTCAACCACTGAATAATGAATCAACATTTCTCACGACCTTCCCAGTTGATCGCCCAAGTCTATCATTGTACGGCATAATCTGTTGCGTAACAGCTCCGATGCGGGCATGCCTTAGTACCGTTATCTCTAATGCAATGCATACTATTCATACAGCATACAGGCACCCACATTGTATATTTTGTACTTAGGCAAGTACAAGTTAAGCTGGGTATCTGGTTGTTTTGTGGGCAGGGATTAGTTTGAAGCAAGCAGGTTTTAATGGGTGGTATGGAAATGAGTTGAAAAAGAAAGAATCGCTTTGTCAACTTCCGATAAAGACTGCATTAAACAAAGACTTTTCGACTAAGATAACCGTGACTGAACACAATACAGCAATAAAAATAATTATCGAAAGGAATCTTAAAGTTCTTGTCAATAAGTCTTTAGCTTTTACCGTGATCTCCAACATTCTAGGCATCGTCTGAGAAACAGAGTTCCAGAATGTCCCCCTGGCCTTCGAGATTCGATTTTCGATAACACGAAACTCATCGGAAATTCTCTTTACATAATTCCTAGTATTCGGAGGAGGTATCGAAGTTGAACGTTACTCGTCTTGACAAACCAGTTCAGTAACACGTGTGCAGCCGAGACCGAATCGTGACTGCCGCGTTATGGCTTATGCGCACCTCTGGACTCAATGTAAACCGTAGTATATTTGTCCAACACAATCTTAGTTATCTTTTATACTTACCACTATTACCACGTAGGGTTTCATTCAAGATGTTGCAGCTAAAGAAGATGAATCATCATAATATAGAATAGAGCAAAATAAAATTATATTTGAGCGAAAAACAAATTTTTAATCAGGTTTGGTCTTAGTCAGTCCTCATAAAAATATCGTGTAAAAAACTTTTTCGTGATATAAAAAGTTGTTGACATTGATAGACTGTTGATAAACTGTCGTGTTTCCATGAAATGAGTCCTAATTCCATCTAGGCTGTGTCAATCAGCAAGGCGGCGGTTGATTGCGACAATCAAGCGAATACTCCTCCTAATGGGTTAAATTGCTTAATGCTGGGGTCCTGGGTCAACACGTTATCTAATAAGAAGGGAATTCGCGGGTACATTCACAATTACTGTTGTTATTGAGGTAAAACACTTTAGTAATATAGTTGATAATTTTAATTCTGCACAAAATTATTACTCCATAGAAGTTTATGTGGTGACGTAGCGTGAGTTTGAATTCGATGTTCTGATTTTTTATCAAACAAGGTTGTGAGCGCCGACGGTAGCGAATTAATTTCATGAACACTTTTTATTTAGAACTCCAAAATACCAGCATTAATAATCAACTCTTTTTACATGTCACGGACTTCAATACAATTGAGTAACTTTACAGAGATTCAATCAGACTGAATTGATTTCGGGATTGTTTAAGTTTTGCATACAATGAGCATTACCATCTCTTTTTAAATCTCGTTATGCACTAAAACACTTCGTAAAAGGCGAGTTCGACAAGAATGGCCGGTATTTTAATTATGCCCGCCTTTGCCAACGTTTCGTCTTGGTATAGTAACTGTCAGAGAGAGATATGCTTCAGTATACTACGTTGATAAGCATCTAAAGAGTTACAGCGCAAACTGATACCCGCAGGAAGAACAAAGAATTTATGGAGCGTCTTTTAAGTTCCAAGAAAAACGTTGGTGGTATTCCGGCCCTCATCTTAAAATAGGATTTTATTTACTACTAAGGCTACCTTCTTGGATTAATTTGGATACGTTGAGCTCCAATTTTTATAAATTTTGTAAATAACGTTAGCTATGCATCTAACTGTCCTGTGTAATAAATAGGATTATTCGTATGTCAAGGGTCGTTATCGAATATTCGATAGAATATTCTTTATTTATTACACAATTGGCAAAAACAAAAGACTAATTGAATTTTAGAGTGATGGTTAGCAAAACTATAAGAGTTTTGTGATGCAATAATTGTATTATGGACAGCAAAGTTGGTCGTCGCCCAGTAGCGTGCAGGATAGAGTTATTAGTACCTATATTGAAGTGGCTAAAGTACAAGGTATATTAACTTTTTAATGACAACGACTCTTGTTCTTTGTTTGGTGTGCCATAAATAATATTCTGTTTTGCTTATCTTACAGAATAGAGCAATTTCTCTCAATTCTCTCTGAATATAATAACTAGTATAGTTTTCCATGATTGACGATGATCCCCGGACTGGTCTATATCTACAGGGTCATTAAAGTATTCCCGAATAAATATAAAAAAATAGGAATAAAATCAATACAAACTCAATATATTTCTTGAAGTACTACTCCAAGAGTTCAAGACTTCTTAGCGTCAGCTAATACATCTCATTCAACAATGAACTTAATTTTAATGTTTTCAGGTCAAAGAAAGCACGATTAATTGCTAAATTATTTTGCCTTCAGACGTGGTTGTGGATGGAAATATGAATGGGCGATGACAAGTCGAAAGTGCCGCAGGTCTTTATAAATATTTGTATCGTATATGAGTCATTATTAAATGTCTACAAATAAAATAATATATTACCCTAAGGCTACAGAATAAATGATTAAGAGGTATATTATGTACGAGTATCTTAGAAAAGTAAGTTTTTTTTTTCGATTCTTTTCCGGCCAATATTGTGTGAACTGTGACTGCAGTGACAAATTCGATTGTGTTAGTTTTAAATACGATTTAGATAATAATCATAATATTAGGTATCTATCTAATAATAAATCTATGTCAAATTAATTCTCTACAATTATTCTTCTTCAACGTTCATAGTTTATTAGAAAAAAGGAAAAATAATTCCGTTTATCTCGTTATGGGAGACGACTACATAATTTTATTAATACTTTAATGTCATTTATAATGATTTCTTTCTAACCACAATTCGTTTCAGTTGCTTCTCAGTGATCATTAATTTTATAAGATAAGTTTTTGTGCGTTTAAATGATTTCAGTAAAAACTGGCACAATTTTGTACGGATCAGCTGCTTGTACAAAAAACAAATTTACAAAGATACAGGTTTTGCAAAAACATATAACGAACGATGACGAGACGTGAAGAAATAATACTTCTTTCAGACACTATTGACAGTTTGCTGTGCAATACTTATCTTTATCTCTTAGCATTAAAAATAAAATTTGTGTGGTGATGTAAGAAAGTTTGTAAATAAAGCGAACAGGTTGTGTGAACGTCTCGAATTACTACCAATCACAATGTTCATGTAGCAGCTGTTATTCAAGACCATGTCTGGAGAACCGGTTCACAACCTGAACGATTTACTGAATAGAAGTCTTTTATTGCATTGCAGCCAGCAGGTGTTGAATTACCTACAATGCAACGGACAGACGGAATACAAACTTACAGTTTGTTCGAAATAACTAAGCTTGTCTGAAGTTGTCCGCAAGTGGTTAAGCAGTGCTAAATTTAAATAGAAAGATAATTGGGATCGTATTATATGTTTCACATTTTTGTGAATATTGTAATTATTAATTTCGATATTTATGTAAGTATAAAAACACTTAAAAGCGCTTATTTTACCAGCGCGGTAGTTCGGATCGGGCTAACTTCAGACAACCAGAGCTATATCGAAACTGTAGATTCTAAGAGAATTCTATGACCAAGACTATATTCTTGTATTCAATTATTAATAAATCGGTATAAATATCTTATTCAATTTAACACCACATAAATTGAAGATTCTGTCTTACGTGGATAACTATTACCTTTAAAAAGTTTTTGTTTACTCTCTGCTTTCGAACAAAAGAGTTTGATCTTTGTAAATGACAAAGGCCAGAAAAATGTAATTAACCTTTCTTGTAAAGAAGAGATTAAAATATAGGAATATGATATCATCAACCGTTGCTTGTTCATTATGATCCCGATTACAAAGAACAATGTGAAAAAAAAAAACATTATCGTTGGTGATCTAAGGAGGTGGTATGTCATTATTATATAGAATTAAAATCTCTATAGGATTACAGTACAGTAAACTATTGTACAATAAACTTACAGTCAGAAGTGCTTGGTCTCTTTCCTTTCTACTGTTTGATAAGAAAGATACTTCCTTGTCACAACCATTTTTATTTTAAACTAGCTGTCCCGGCAGACCTTGTTCTGCCCTATTTCTCTAAAGCAAAATGACGACCAAGAAAAATACGCACCGGGGAAGTAATGATGACACGTACAGCCGCCAGCACATCAGGTTATACAAAACTGACAAATTTATCCAAATAATTTTAAACCTTAAAGTGTTGAAAATTAAGTTCAAAATCAACTGAGTAAAATTGACATTTCGAGCAAAGTGTTATTGGGATTTTCTATGCAATTCCCAGTAGCAGCTCGGAGTCTGGACTTGTGCCCGGTTAATGGCAATAGGCTCGCCCCCTATTACCTGGGACCTAAACATACCGGCGAAATGTGGGTGTACTATAGTACACCTCTGCCTAACCCTTCGGGGAATACAGGCGTGATGGTATGTATGTATGTATAAAGCACTAATATTTTAGTTTGAAAACGCAATTGAAGTAAATACTGTTTCGGCATGACAAAAAAGTTTAATTGTTGGTGGCCTTCAACAAATAAAACCGAAAGACCTCGATGAAAATTAAAGACACATGAGCCATAGATTTCTAAGAGGATATGACTCGTTATAAATGAACTTAATTCACCACATCGATCATCTAAGAAAAAACGAATGACCAATATAATATGCTACCGTGTATGGTTACTGTATTGGCTCTGTATAAGGTGTTTACGGTCGAATTATTTACATAGATAAAATGTAGTCTTATTGTTTTCTTTTATCTTTACGTTAAGGTTGATTTTGGCTTGGCGTTGTGGTGAGGTGTGTTTGTTTTTATGTAACGGTTAGCGCCTGCACCGCGTGACGGGCACCGCAGCCGCACTCATTTTCATTATGGACGCCGCGCATGCGCGTTGCATTCCTGCGTCCGCTTCCAATAGGTACCCTCTATTGTTCGGCCGTTGATGCTAGAGTGTATGCTTTATACCAGGTTTTTATTTATTACCATTTTAGTTTAATGACGGATTTTCTGTCCGGAAAATCATAATACCTACATATATTATGTAACCTTCATATTTTGTTTTTGACAATTATTTGGAAAATAGTTCTCCTTGTCAAATGGAAAATCTGCTTTTCCCTTCCGCCAAAATTTTAAGTATACTGTACCTACATATAGAAAATAAGTTTGCGATTGTGTCTTCTCCTTAGTCACTCATAATATTAAAATTAAGACACATCATCTAATCCAAAACTACAGTTTAAGTATGTATACATTATTTGAGGGTTTTGTTCAAATAAAAGAAAACAGTCGATACTATACTCGTAATCATGTAACAAAGGATTTCGTGTAAGTTTTACTAGGTACATTTTAACCTTCCAACGAGAACAATATTATTCTCAGTCATTATTCTACAAAATTAACTCACGCATAAGTTAAACTTCTTTATTTGACTCATTACTCATTACCGCGAAGCAACTCGTTGCTGATTTGGTCATAAAAATAATCTAACAAAAACTTCTTGGCGCCAACACCCGTTTCAAAATGGCGGCAACAAAAGAAAATCGTAAGAACTTTATATTAATAGGCATTACTTTTTACGTTAGTTAGCGTTTTTGTATTGGTTATAGGTAATGTTTTTGTGTTAGATGTTGAGTTTGTAAACAAAGAAGCGTGAGCATATTAGAAGTCGTAATTCTTTTCATGTTTACCCTTAAAATTCTTTGATCTGCGGTTGCTGTACGTAATTTTTTGAAGATATCTAAAACTAAAATGGGGTTCCGCTTAATAAGTTGATGAGGTAAAAGAAAATTATTGTTTAAGTAAAATCTATTCGGAACCGTGACATTAATTTTTGACATTTCACCTGTTTATAAAAAACCTTCGACTTTGACGTCTGCTTCTAGCGAGTGTCATAAATTTGTAGATATGTGATGGAAAAATAGATTTATACGTTCTGCTTGCTCTATTCTATTTTCTCCATTACAAAGATTGAATTTAATGATAAAACATAACATATCAGGAAAAGTTAACATTGATTTCGAACACACCCAACGAATTATTGACGAGACTGTCGACGAACCAAACTCATAAATGCCCGGGTATTAAGATATGAGGAGTTAATACTTAAGCTTATTGACAACTATTTAAAGCCGCTGCTGACAGCTGTCGGACTCGGTCGATAAAATTGGGATGCAGTCAATTAACCATCAATTTTAGCACAACAATGGTTTGGGTTTGGTTTGCACTCATGTCAATTAATAACGTAAGAACCTGCCACTAAACCTAATTTATTTAAGGAAACTAACGGTATGAAATTTTTTCATAAAAATCACCTTGTTGAGCTTCCACAGATAACAGTTGATTTTGTTAAAATAATCTGATATTAACAGTATCAATGCTATAAATGACCAAAATACAAATGCATCGTACATAATATCATATTTATGTCATTTTCACGAATTTATCAGTTGCCTACCGCAAATTTCCTTATCAAGTTATTACCAAGATAAACACTCGAGTCAGTCGCATGATTTGATAATCATCTGTATTATGACTTGCTATCTGATAAAAAACTAATGTTCAAAGAACCAGGTCCAGTTCAGTTCGTTCCAGCGAAGTGAACAAGAAAAATATTAAAAAAAAGTTTCGTTAGTTGAATAATTGCTAATATGTATGCATTTCAATTATTGGTTTATTCTTCCTGTTAATATAAACTAAGTCAATTGAATAATTATACGCCCGGAGCATTAAATTAATAAATAAACATTAACTTAGTTTCTTTTCTGCTCGCTTGAGTTAATGAATCTCATTCCTATGACTTTTATTTAACTTATCCAAAACACCGAATTGTGAACATGGGTAAAAATATACATATATATTATTTTGTCATGGTTTCGATATTCAAGAATTTAATGTTAATCGGGACGATAAGTACCCTATCCGGCTATCCCTATCTATGTCCTTGTCCGGGGTTTGATATCTTTGCAGCAATTTCTTATCAACATTAGTTCAGTAGTTTTCACGTCAAGAAGTGCAAATATCAGCAAAGACGCCACTTTCTCATTCCTACATTTATATTTTATTTTATAGAAAACCTAATATTACTTTATCATCGATACAGCAGTGTCGATAGTGTCACATCACTAACGGATTCAAGTTCTCATAGCTAGACAGGCCAGAGCAAAGAGAGCGTTGTCATATCTGTCATACATTATAGTTCAGCATGTCGGAACACATTGCTCCTGTCAATCACAGCAAACGAGTGAACATTTAGGTGACCAGTGAATGAGTAACAGTAGTGCTGAATTACGTTCACACTTTTTGTTTGTTATCAAATATTATGATAATATAAAGCTAAGCGATTTATGTATGCATAGCTGTAGAAAGATAGAGATAGATTTCTCGCTCGCTTGTTGTTAGAGCTATCCGATTTTAGAAGGATGGGCTATCTGTATCAAATTTTCCAAGCCAGGTGATGAGGTTGGCAAAATTCCCAATTTATATGCAACGACATTTATTTGTATAGGGCATTGATTCCTAACCTGTGGTCCGCGGACCCCTCGCTGGGGGTCCGCGAGCATATGTTTGGGGGACGCGGTCCCAATACTAAAATATAATAGTGTCCGAAAATTGCACCTTTTTTTCACTCAGGTGTCCTTGGCATTATGCTTGATTTCCTTAGGGGTCCGCGTCTAAAAAGGGTTAAGAACCGCTGGTATAGGGTAAGCTCTTATTACATCTCCACTTAGAAAAGATGAGGACTGTGTGTGTATTATCGATCCTCATTCCTTCAAAAGGTGAACTAGTGGTCCATCAACCTCCATGAGACGTCTACAGGATCGTATGTCGTTTAAAATCTACCTAGAATCCTTGATACTCTTCTTTACAACGTTTGTTCCAGCATTTGGTAGGGATAACCTAAAAACCATCGGGCTTTAACAAGCAGGAATATCATCTTACAATATTATAATTGGGTTGATTGATGACTTAAGTTGTGAAGAATGTCATCCATCGATTATCGATTGTCGATGGTTTTATGAAATCCCAACCCATCGCGATAAAAAGTTCATCTTGTGATAACAACACCGTTATATGCGTGTCCTTTTATCATAAACCGAGAATCAATTTACGGTAAACTGGTTTTAAAATGCGATTTTTTGTAAATTGCTTGTGTAATACCAACTTTCCAAGGGAAAGAATTGTGTTAACAATCTTGGCATATTAAGCTGGAAGTCATTTTTTGTCTTAATACTGCGAACAATGTTATAATTTTCCTTAAAGTGTGTAATTAAGAGTAATCACGTTCTCATCGTGACGAATGATCGAATCGGATGCAAAATGAATGCGGGACAGCTGAACTTTTCACTGGTAAGACCGGTTTGTGGATTACAACACTAAAGCCAATTGGTACGTAAATTTAAGAGAGAAATTTTAAGTCCAATCCAATCCTGTTAGCTGGATTTCGTTTTACGTAGCCAATATGATTTATGCGGGCTAATGGAATTGTAAAAATGAACCGTATTTTATGTGATCACCCTTACCTTATGGCGAATACATCATCACATCATCAACCTATACTTGTCCACTGCTGGGCGTAGACCTCGCTCTTGTGAACGCCACAGAGCCCGATCATCGGCTTTCCCCATCCAGCTGACGGGGAATTCATGCGAAAATTAACTTTTACATAGCGCCAGAATTATAATCCGTGGTATGAGTTAGAAAATCCTTGCATTTTGATGATCAATTCACATTAAAAAAAACACCAGCAACATCAATAAGCAAACGCAGACGAAATTACTGGACAGACGGAACGTGACTACTGCATTGTTTAGTTTCAAAACTATTCCGTCTAAAAACATCCGTATGGCACATTAACGTTTTTGTCAATGAACCACATTAGTATTCATCCGCGGTAGTGAATCTGCCGGTACCCTTATAGGGCTAGTTTGCGTATATCAACTAAGACACGTGACAGGATTTTCAACGAAGTATCCTTTAATGATATATTTTAGATTTCATTCAATAATTTAGGTGAAGAAGTGTTTGATTGGAAGAGTCAGCAAAAGGAATGTCGTTTTTAATGATTTGAATGAGCAAACAGGGTGGTAGATGGAGCAAACAAATTCAGACACCACTGCCTCATTAGTCTAGTGGTCTTAAGCGCGACTGCTGCCGTAGAGTTCGGTTCCCAGGTCGAGCAGTGTTATGGGGTTTTACTATTAAATTCTCAGTAGCAGCTCAGAGTTTAGATTTGTGTCGGGTTGCAGGCTCGCCCTCTATTACATGAAACTTAAACATACTGGCCAACTGTGGATGTTATATTAGTATACCTCTGCCTTACCATTTGCGGAATATAGGCGTGATGATAACTTTTTGATGCTATGTAGTCTTACATGTGAGGGTTGTTCTAGCTAACCAAGCGGACCATAAGATCCTATTACCTCATATTTATGTCTATTTGTGTCCAAATGTTATTCAAAACAAAAAAGTCTAAGTTTAACGAGAATTCATACTGAAATAAGTTTAATTTAATGTTTTTTCTTCGAACTTGACGACTTGTCAGCTATTTATAGATGGGCTTTCTACATTGTTGCTAAAAGACACTGATGCACTGAGAAAAAGAACAGCTGTTTATGTCGCTTTTTCAGATTATGCCTTGCTTATGAATTTGTTTGACTTAATCACTCTCTTTCTCTGACTGGATTCCAAGCTCGTTATGGGGTGACCCTTAGACTTTACACGTGAACGTTAAATTATGTTTTATAGATTTCTATATAAACGATCAGTTTTCAATAACCTATTTGGAATAATTTGGATGATACATCGCTGAACGTAAATATAACAAGATAACAAAAGCAAAAAAGGTAACGTTTTCAAGGTACAGCGGGTGATTCATCTTGTTTATTCGTCATATCGATGATTAACAACTAAAACTTCTGTTAAGCTGGAATGTCGACTTTACCTTTTGTCGTTATTTACTGTTCTGGAAACTGTAAAGCTGATAAAAATCCGATTTTTAAAAACTCTGCTTTCTCCATTAATTGAGAAAATATCAAGAGTAAAAGCAGTGTCTAGCATTTTTGAGTTCCTTCATCATTATGGTTTTTAGTATCAAAACACTGAATTGATGCTTACTATTGCCGTTTTTTTAAAAAACAACATAACCAGCTTTTTCCTATGTAATGGGTTGCATTTACAAACACCAATTTCCACTTACTCAAACACCAAGACCCGGAATACGGACCCGTACTGCGTCACTAAAGATTGTAAATTTGCTCTGTAGGTCAGTTTGGTTGGAAGTATTAATAAAATTGGTTATTTATCACCTTTTAAATTGTAGTTTGGACGGTGCCGACAAAAATTTACTAAATATGGTTGTTCTTGTTTGCAGACGTATTGACTTTATTATTCTCCCATATTGAGACTACTGTCTTTCTCAATAATATCTTGATAAACACAAACAAAGACAAACGTAAGCCACATTGCACTAATTTGTCAGCAAGGACGAGTCAATTATTTCCAGTTTGATTACTCACTGCACCTAATGGCGACACTATATTGAAAACTATTTATAAATTGGCGCCACGTTTTCCGCCATATTATGATCTTGAAATGTCGCACTATGTAAATTCTACCATTACATCTATCCGGTTAGTGCACAAGTGATCCAGTGTGACACTTTTTGAGGTAACGAGGCTGTACGATCGGATATCACAGCCTATAAGTAATGAAAAACATTTAATTAATTGTGCTATGTTACAATCGCAAGAAGGCGGTTTAATGGCTTTTAAATATTGAGCAAAGTAAACCTTTCCGGACATTAAATTAAATAATTTGATGCAATCAGAGAAGTATTCGGAACCGGAGCAATTTTCACGTACATTGATGACATTATAATATTTTGGTTACCTTCCCATTCCGCTAACGCTGCAAAGTTATTCATTATTCCTTTAAGCAATATAAAATTTTTGCTTAGCCTGATATCTAACCAATATAAAAGGCAAAAAAATCAATTCAAGTTATTATTGCAGTCATACAACATAAATCCCTATTTGGTTGCATTTAAAGGCAAAATATTTATCTGTATATAATTATAGTGAATCAGTCTTACATACCTTATAGCCTTGTTTGGTCGAGTTAGTTCAGATACAAGATTATTTAATTCGCAGTCTAGGATGTGTGGAACAGATATGGACACAAATTACTACCCTGCGGATGTAGGGAGACGGCGGCGATGAATGTTTTGGCATAAATCATAAGATGTAGCGATTTGACGGTGAATATTATGTTTTGGACAATTCTCAGCTGCAATACATCCTATGAGTAGTTCCTCTTTGAGCTAGGCATACTAGAGGCTATGCTGTACCGTTCTGTACTACAGCAATGCGCTCTTATCTAGGCCACAATAGAAAAACCATTGCTTTGACCTACTGGAATGTTTCGGATTCTTGAATAAATTGGACTGTAAGTGTCCAATAAAAGGGGATAAGAAATAAAGGAACTGAAATATCTATGTTATACTTTTGCTAGTGTTATTAAATTCGGTAACTTGATAGCGCCGTGATTAATACTTCGTCAATGCTTACATTAATTTTATTGTTTTACCGATAATGTACGTCGATTGTTCTTTAATTAAATCAATTGTTTTATAATGTGCAAGTTAATTGACTCAATGCGTGTGCCGATCTATTCAAACGAACATTATAATTGTAACCTTAACCTAGTCTCCATAAAACTGTTCATTGATGAGTTTCCCTTTTAAAACTAGTAATTAATTGAATTTAATGTTCTAAGGACTCACTAGAACTATTAAATATTGCTGATCATAACTAAAGCAAAGTAAACGTAAAGCAATGCGTAGGCATGTCTACTACGCCCGTGAAAAAAAACTAAGCCGGACACTGCACAATCTTTTCATCTCTTAGTTACGTAAGATTGTTCTAGATAAAGTTAAACAATAAATTAATATTAATCAGACTTACAACAAGCTTATAAGGGCCTCTACCTTTAAAAAAAAAAAATACGTCCAGCCCTTCTCTGTGGTTTCTAACACTTGGACTGCACCTAGTGAGACGCCATGGAACTAACTCGGCTTTATTTTATGCCATACATGGACCGAATTGTAGGCGGTACTTACCTGACTTATTGCTGCATGTCGAGAACTCTGATACCTACCCTGTGAATAATACAAATTGTAGCCTGGATGTGTTTTTTATTTTAAAAATGGGTTTTATGCAATAAAACCTATTAGAAGTAAATTCACTGAATTCTCGTTTTTTACATTTTTTTTTAAATAATTCAAACCTCATTCAATTTGCTTACAATTGTATTATGTAGTTCTTTATTCAAATGTTTGTTTGCTTATTTTCTTACCTTCATAATAATTATGTGCATTATTGTGCATGTTGTTAACATCACTGACAGCTCTTACTTAAAGCTTGTTCAATACGCTGCAAATGAACCCGCCGTAAAGTTGAAAGTAAAAATGCAGTTATCACTAACTTATCACTTAATAAATACTTCCCAAGTAAAAAACAGCGATTACTGTAGTAATAAGTCACAGTAGTAGTAAACAGAATATGTCATTATACCAGTTTATGTAAACGGTAATTGAGGAAAAAAGTTGTCGATGCCTTTTTAAATACGTCCGGTATCTGAAGCATTGGATAAATATAATTAATATCGTATTAAAACTTCAAGTGCAATTAGGGATTGAGTCATAGACACGTCAAAAAGATTTACATGTATCGCATTCTTTATCATCATTGCGAAAGCAATTCCTTTATTCTGTGACAATTTTGTGGTACCTAGCCCTTTTACTTTCTAATTAAGCATAATAACATTTAAATACTACTAATTTTAGGCAATATAAGCTTAGGTTGGAGGAGTCTTATATGCCCATTAATTTCTCTGGCAAAACTGTCCTGTAAACCGAAAATCATTAATCTTAGTAGATACACTATCGCTTAGCTTCAGCATAAGCAGCAGAATCCTATCTCCAAATTTAAATATTAATACTGTAACAGGAACAAAACGCTGGAAAAATAAACCTTGAAATAAATATTGAAATGCTTCGCAATAGCCTATAGGTGTAAAAGTTTATCGATTATCGGAAACTACTGTGTTTTATCCATAAAGGTTGCTGCAATTTACATAATGATCCTCATTAACGCAATCTGTGTAATTGAATATAATTATTGTTTAACATCCGACACAACAGAATCTACTCGTTTACGTAGAAGGTGAATATTAATTTAATGGTAACCGATCTGCTGCTCTTTTATAAAAATATTCTGTAAATAGCGACAATAGCCTAAAAAATTGCACGAGATACAAAATGAGGACTAATTTCGATAAAAAAATTACAATATATTCGTTCATATTTCATTGAATTAAGTTTCATTGGTTTCTCATTACCTTTATTTTTTCTTTTCTCTTCCCCTTCAGGGAATACAAGCGTTATGGTATGTTTATGTTTATCCTTCGAGGCCGCTCCTCTACACAGCAGTGGCAGTGAAAGGGTTATCTCATCACCGTCATTATCAATAATATGATACCCATCAGCATCATCATTCATATGTTCATTCATCGTCAGTGGCTCAGATGTCTGAAGTGTCTTATCTATCGAACCAGCAGGTTCCAGTAGTCGAATTTTAAGTCACAAAAAAAACCGTAAATGGTAAATTACCTATCTATAAGTAGGTAGTCGTAGCTACTTTAGCCGTTGGAAGTAATGCTTCTCTGAAATATTAAAGCGGGACATTGCTACTGAAGGAATCTTTAGTATTTTTTTATTTTTCCGTGAAGAGCAACTGTCAGAAATATTAGTTCATCATGCGCTCTGAATTATTTTCAGGTGCTATTGGCTTGGGTGTTCTTCCCGGAAAACATGTTTCAATTTACTTTCAGTCTCGTTTAAAAAGGTTTATTATTTTTAGTCAAGCGCTAGACGAGCTGTTGGCCTTGTTCCCAATTTTACCCTTGTTCACCCTCGTTTTGTTCCAGTATTAAAACCAACTTGTGAAGGAAAGTAATATAAAGCATTGTTTATTTTCATTTTCCTTGAAATAAATCTACTATCTATGTAGTATCGTATCTTATCAATTCATAATTAAATTGTATCAATAAGCGGAAAATTTTCCGTTAGGTTGGCAACTTTTTTTGACGTGATCACATGATTCCGAACGCAATTGCAAAATCTTGTGTGTATCTGTAATAATATTATATAGGGTGCACATAGGTATATATATTTTTTTATATCTTTCGATAGAGTGCTTATATTTAAATAACAACAGTTTCCTCCAGCCAAACTGCACGACAATTTGTCAGCATTATTATCATTTGAAATTAAATAAAAAGAGTAGTGTTGACCTACTTTGCGGTCTTCCAAATTCAATTTTTTTTTTTTATATAAAGACAGCTGTCAATTGCTCCGTTGTAGATTTCATTACACTATGGTTGTAGTCTTAATTTTATTAATTAAATTCTTAATCCTTTATTTTATTCTGATAGGAGTTGAGTTCTCTACTCATAATCCTATTATAACACCGGATTACAAGTCGAACACACTATAAACACGCAATTAATTTGATAAGTGGTAGAAAATCATTATATAAAGCAAAAAATAACTGTGTTGCCAGCTCAGTCGCTTAGTCTAGTCCGCAATATTGATGAATGTGCTAGAAATGCGGCAATAATTCTCTGTACCGATCGATATCTGTGCAACCGTCCCGCATCCAGGTCACTAGATCGCCTGTTATTATGCGTTTCATATGAATTATTGTTCCAGAAATAACAACAAACTCTTGAGAACAAAGAAACAATAGAATATGTAATCCGTGAAATTATTTTAATAGGCAAACTTGTAAATAAAGTATGACCGAAAGGTAACAACACAGAGGTACCTATACTGCCTGCTGTAGACCTTCTGTATGCTTCTAATAATGTAGTAATGGCAAGCCACTTAGATCCAAACTCCAAGCTGCCACTGAAAAATAAAAAAAAAATAACCAGAAAATTCGAGCTCAGAGCCTCTCGTCATGCAAGTTTAATTATAGGCTCCTAGACGCACATAAAAAAATATATCTACTGTTTTTTAGATATGGCAAGCGGATGGCGAATTTGAAAAAAGTTCGCGTTCGCCCTGTCTAAACTCTGCAAGTCAATTCTGAATTTAACCAATTCGATTGCAAAATTGAGTACCTACATTATAAATTCGAGTAATAATTCCGTAAATATTTCTTCGATGATGATATCACCGTAGCATCTGCCTGTAGGTATAGTACTTTCCGTGGGGAAATTCACAGTAGTAAAAACAATATTCTCGGTATTTTCCTGGTTAAATCCTACTCGAAGAACTACTTGGTGACCTCTTTAACCCAATGAGACTGACACCTAACATCTGCAATCCTTGGGGAAATTCACAGTATGAATTTATTTTCGAGTTTATCAACATATCAATAAAGCTTTTCGCCCGCGTGAACTATACGTTTCTTTTCATTTTACGGGATAATAATATAGCCTATGTCACTCAGGAATAATGACTAATGACGCAAGACTGAACACGATAAAAAAGTCATTACTTATGTCAATGTTACGAACTCGCATAATTTCATAAAGGTGAGGGAACTTATACAAAAAAAAAACTGAGATACGGGCCATTGTAGTGTAGTGCCCATTCGATGACCTAGTGGCCTAGAATAACTGTTGCATTTATTAATCAAGGGTAAAAGTATCTGTATTAACAACATGTATTATAATTAAGTATATCACTTATTAATAATAACACAATAGGCATGATGACTGATTTTCAAAAACTGATCTAAAATATTCTTATGTATATACTATTTCCGAAAAATAATTTTTGATACAAAAATGCGATTTTAATTCAATGTTTTTAAATTAGCGCGAAAACGGTCCCTGGTGTCATGGCGTCTGCTTATGACGTCACTTCTATGTTTTGACATCGTATACAATAGGAGATTAAGGCCGGGTGGTACTGCAAAGCCCACATAAAAATGTTTTTTTTAAGTAGTAAATAGTAAAATTAAAATCTGAGAAAAGAAATTTATATTGTTGAGTATATATACAAGGGAAACACGATTTGATAAAGTTGGCTCGATAGAATAAATTCACAAAGATACCTCTTTTTTTGTAATTTTATCTTCCATTTTCGATTTTATTCTTAAAATAATAAAACCGAAAATGATTTGAAATCATGTTTTATTTACTAAAATAAAGTTCATAGATAGCTCGAGAGATTTTACCCGATGGATTTTCTTTATTACATAAAATTTTTAATCAATTATTCAAGTAACTTACGAGGCGAGACACTGACTGAGCCTGAGCCTCGCCGAATGAATCGTAAATTACCTACTTGAATAATCGGTTCTTCACTCCTACGATGGACCCACATGAGAAATGCAATGGCATGTTTGCAGCCTCCTTGTGAGACAACGCAGTCATGGCATTCTACCGATATAACTTCTTCCTTTACTTCGTCAACTATTAACGTCACTGCATATAACTTCGCCTGGACCTTGTGTTCTGGGCAGATTTTTGATTTAACTATAAGTACATAGATTTCCATCGCGTTTTAACTGAACGTAGCTAATCGCGTCGTCACCATAAGATGGCCTGGAGGATCTAAAACAAAGAAATCGATAGGAAAGCATATTTTATAAAATCAAAACATTATTAAAACTAAACATACGAAGCTGTGCTTTTTAAAAATGATTTTATTTTTTTAATTATAGTATAATACAAATAATAATAAATAATACTTACATTGTAGTTTTAACATTTCTAAATTCTGCTGAACAGAACTCTTTGTTTAATACCGGGAACTGTCCCAGCATTAACAAATCAATTCTGGGCAAATTAGAGCTGTTTGCCTTGGTAAACCCTTGTTCCATTACTTAATAAGTTCTTACACAAGTTGTAGGACAAAAGCTAAGTAATATACAATTAGGAAATACATAATAAACAATTTTAAGCGCGGAGATCGTCGAAATTCGTACGAAATTTACGTGACAGCGACAGTTCAACATAGATATGACGTAATTGAATCTGATTGGTGTTCAACTGAACATGGCGGACTAGTGTATTTTGTAGTTTTATTTTATCAAATAAATTAATAATCCCGTCTTATAAATAAAAATAAATATTCTTTTCTAAACATATTAATTATATTTCAGTATATGAACATATTATTTTAGTAATTCTTGCTTACTGTCATCATGCCTATTATATTATATCTTGAATTTCCGTAAATAAAATGGCTATGAACTGCCTCATTAGCCCTTGTAGAATAAAAGCCTGATATGTTGTATGTTATGAGCCTGTATGTTATGAGCCTGTATGTTATGTTAAAATTGCTACCAAAATTGATGACAACCTGACGTAAGTAGACTTATGCGATATATATAGATTACTCTAAAAACGTATGTACTTTATTTTGCACTACAGTGTAACCATACGAAATACCAACTTTACAATAAGTAGATTCATAAAAACATCCACTACGAGTATCCTACACCGGTGGTCTTATTCCTTTTTAAGGCGACCAAAACGAGGTTATAAAACCAGTAGATCGTGTAAACATTTTAGAAAACTTCCTGTGATGTCAATCAGACGTATCCAGACATATTTATACCATTTATGTTTACTTGGGAATGTCTGATAGAAACATGTAATAATTGCTCTCATGTTTACACGATAGAGGGTAAACATTAGCCAGACAATGATGAATTGTGTCAACAACACCGTTTCAGTAATAACAATCTATTCTGAGTAGAGATGAGATTTTGTTTAAACAACAATTGACCATTCGACTTGAGAAAAAAAAAATGTTTTGATTTAATTACAATAGGTACAATTTACGTCTATCACGTAATATTTATAATAACTAGCTTCATCCCGCATCCTAAAACAGATGTAACGGTCGTTGTTATAGCAACAGATGCCAAAAGTTTTTTTTTTAATTTTAATTCGTCTGTCTGTTTGAACACGCATCATGAAAAAACTACTGCATGGAAATGGATGAGGCTTTTACAGTTGTATTGCTGGAGGTCTAAAACATCTGGTACATGTTTCATGTTAATAAGTTTAAGAACAGAGCTGCTTTGCGCTGAAGTCTGGCCAGTCCAAACACATCCTTTAGTTGGACGCGCTATCTACGTCTCGAGTTTTCTTTTAGTTCATTCAACACTGACAACACGTATGCATTAATGAATTTACAAATAATAATAATAATTTAATACAATGGGCCATTCATTTGTAGCTGATAATACAGGACAATACAACAATACGTCGTACTTACAATGTCGTGATATTTTCACGTAACCTTGAACTTTACATATTTTCACCTTTCGCTAAAGAAATTCGAGCCCTCGGTCACGTATCAGACGACCTACCCACTTGCATAATAAGTAGATCTTGACTTGAGCCTGGGCTGATACTTATTAATAATAGTTTTTCATCTTGTAAGGATCGTAAAATTCTACCAAATAATGTTGAACAATTTCTTTGTCATACCTACTATTCCTACTCCACGAAGAGGTTGATTAGAGGTATAATGATATACAACGTTTGCCGGTGTGAATTCAAGTCTCATGCAATAGGGGGCCACCTTATTACCAAATAGTTTGGAAACTTCGAGCTTCTGCTGAGAATATCTTAATAGAAAAATGTCACCAAAAATACCACTTTGCCCTTTGCACTTGACCTTTGAACCCCAGATTTCCCGATTAGTAGTCCCGTTTGAGGCAGTATGTATAATTTTTAATTTATTATTATACATATCTATTATTTTAACATACTGAAGTTTGTATTGGAGCCCTAATAATTAATACCAAAAGCAGAATGAAATTAAATATTCTGTCTATTTTCTGCAACAGCTACACGCAAAAAATTATTAGCAACCAGTAATTATATAATATTTTAAGTATCCACTGACCTCGCATTGTAAACACTTTCCGTTCAATGCGAGACTAGCCTATACTGGATTTGTATAGCTTGATGTGTAGCCGTGTGTACATCCAGGCCATTGACACTTCTCAGGTGTTAAATATTTTGTACGCTGGCAACATTCAGCGGTTCGCGCCATCATTGCGAGTACAGCGATAAAACCAGACCACTATAAAAACCACGAGGGGTCGTAAAGTTGGACCTAATTTAATGGCCCACTAAAATGTTTGTGCTATTAAGGTTAGCACAGATTATCAGGGTGCTGACCGCTCTTCGTTGCAAGGAGAATAATTGTGTTTTATATAGAATTCTGTAATCGATTAAATAATTACTTAGTAATCCAGCATGCGGTTAGGTGCAACTGTTCCCTTTGTTGCTTCATTTCATTTAACCTAATATTTTATAACTATTTTAGTCTCATATGTTTCATCGCCTTTAGCTCTGTTTTCCAAGCTGTATTTGTCTTTCATTCTCATCTCTGCTGCACGTAATCATCTTCCATTTAATCCATCTTCTTAACGGTTCAGGTTTAAGGTCCATACAAGAAAGGGAGGGCTAACAAGCTACAATTAGAAATTAGTCTGGAATCAATTCCTATTTGGAGCTGATAGCAGCTCCGAACGAATCAAGAGCGCCTAAAGTGGCCACTTTTCATGAATTATGTATTGATAAGGAGGAATTGCTGAATAAAGCCATTGTAGACTTTAGGCTACATTTAGCAGTTTCTCTATATCAATTCATAAAGGAGGAATATGTGTAATATGATTCATCAAAAGGTGCTCTTTTTGGCCTTCAGGTCTAATAAAGAATTTAACGTTGATGCAACATCTTCGTAAATTCCACTTACACATAAAACTAGACTCATCGATTGGATTCGTAGGTGAAGATATAAAAATATCAGTCTATTACTGAATGTGAAGTACATATAAATCACAACCATTATAAAAATATATTATTATAAAATCGGAGCTCCATTCGACATGCTCTGTTGATAGCCATTTAGTGTTGGTAGCGGAGTGACCAACTAAACGACCTCTCATTGGCACTCATCCTGTTGCAGTGCCGACCGCAATGCTCTATTACTACAACTACTGAGGTTTGAACCAAATTGGCATCATCTAGTTTAATTTAGCCGTGAAAATGATTGTGGTCATTTTGTATCGATTTCATCTGTCCCGCAAAATGGAAGTCAAGATAAATTTTATTATAGTTGGAAACGCAAATTCCAATGTGTCTGTGGACAGTTTCTAATATTTTATTTACGGAAGCAGTATTTTTCTTATTCTATCCATTACTGTCCCACTGCTGGGACATATTAGGCTTCCAGGAAGAAATTAGGCTTCTAAAATGTGCGAGCTCATTTCTCATCAAATAACACTACTCAACAAATTTTCAACTTTTGATTTTATCTGAGGTCGCATTATGTGATTACTATTTCTTGCCACTAAAGTAATAAAAATATGCAAATATACACACACCATCACATCTCAATGTCCAGATAAACATCCATGTCCGAAATAACGAATTTTCCATAATTTTATTCTAATTTTAATTGAAATGGCGTAGTTTTTTTGGAGTGGCTGGCTTTTCTCTTGTACTCAGTAGCAGGGGTCTCTCTAATAAGGCTCCAACAGTAATCCGCGAGCATAGCAGGCTCCCATCTGCCTTGAAATCGCTTTTCAAATGCAACAACATCTTGGTGAAAGCGTTCGCCATGTTCGTCACTGACTGATCCCATATTTTCAGGGAAAAAGTCCAAATGCGAGTGAAGAAAATGCAACTTAAGTGACATATTGCATCCCATTTTATAGTAGCAGTCCAATAAAACTTTTATTTTTTCGCGAAAATCTTTAGATTTCTTGTTACCAAGGAAATTGTTAGTGACATCGACAAAAGCGTTCCATGCTTGTTTTTCAATATTATTGAGAGCAGATATAAAAGATGGATCTTGAATCAGCTTTTTTATGTCTGGACCTACGAAAACACCCTCTTCAATTTTCGCGTCACTAAGCTTGGGAAACTTTCGCTTGAGAAACTGGAAAGCCGCACCTTCTTTGTTTATTTTTTTCACAAAATTTTTTATGAGCCCCAGTTTGATGTGCAATGCCGGCAAAATAATTTTATCTTGCTCAACCAATGGTTCAAATTTTACGTTTTTCTGGCCCACTACTAGAGAGTGACGTAATGGCCAATCTTTTTTAATAAAATGTTGAGCTCGAGCTCGGCTATCCCACTCGCAAAGAAAACAACAATATTTTGTATAGCCTGACTGCAAGCCTGTTAACAAAGCAACCACTTTAAGATCTGCACAAACTGGCCATTTATGATCTCTGTATTTAATTTTTTCTAATAAAAGTTTCATAACGTCATAAGTTTCTTTCAAATTAGCACTATAAGCGAGGGGCAAAGACGGTAACTCATTTCCATTATGCAACAATACTGCTTTCAAGCTACTTTTTGAGGAATCAATAAATAAACGCCATTCAGCAGCTACATGATTTTGCCCAAGCTGTGCCATTAATCCATTTACATCATTGCAAAAAACTAAGCCATCTTCTTTAGAATAGTACGGAACCAGTGAGTTATGTCGTTTACGATAAAAAGATACCTTCACATCTGATTCACATAGATTCCATTGCTGTAATCTGGATGTCAATAATTCTGCCTTATCAATGGGTAAATTTAATTCTCTTATTAAGTCATTAAGCCTACTTTGATTCAATAAAAGTGGCTCAGATGCACATTTTGGGACATATTGGGGGTCCTCGCTATTTTCACTATACGTCGAACTCGAGTCGACTTCAACTGTCTGAATTAAATTCACTGGGCACTCAGGAACAGGTAACTCGTCAGAATGTGGCTGAGGTTTTATGACCGATGGCACGTTGGCATACTTAATACTTCGTTTTGATTTTTCAGAAAACCCCTTTAATTGCGTTAAACAAAAATAACAATCGACGGCATGATTCGTTGGCTCCATCCACACCATTGGCGTACCAAATGGCATTTTTTTAGTTGTTCCCTTACACCAACCATTGAGATATGTATAACATCTTAAGTAGCACACTTTAGGAACCCATGACTTGTCTTGATTCCTTACGACACGGTTAAAATAAGCTTGATAGCACTGTTTAATTAAGTCAGAAAGTGGTTTTTTTTTCGATTTCGGCGTAAACTCGCCACAAATATAGCAAAATAAATCAGGACTGTTAACACACACTCGCGACATTTTAGAAGTCAGTTAATATACGAACAAATGCACTATGTTCCATTTGCAAAAGTAATAAGTTTCCGGACTACCCGCATTTTAACTTTTGTAGGTAGGTAAAAAAATAAAAAAATATTTATCCCTATAATCAGATGTGATATCGAAATAAAATGCATACAGTATTTTTATATTGGTCAAGCTTATTATGAAATAATATGAATTGGGTCAGATATTTTTTAAGTGTTGAGTAGTGTAATCAGTAAACGAGTTAAACGCAATATAAGGTAAATGACGGCTTCGATGCAACTATCTCTGCGGGATCTACAAATGACAATCGTTTTGGTATTCTCCAAACGCACGCCCTTTTTTTATTGAAGTTAAACAATATAAATTGATCTATTACTTAACCGTTGACGCCCTTTGCTGTCAATATAGCTAGTCCTAGCACATAGGAGTTTAACATGTTGATTGTAGGATTGTCGTTGGAATTGTTAGCTAAGCTTGAAGAAAAAACATCAGACTGAAAGTCTTCATTTTCTCAAATGGAAATATAATTATTCCGTCGTATACTTACATTGTTCGCCTTTATTGGATAATAGGTCAAGTTGAATTAGGTCTCCGGGAAGGTCACAGAGGCGCCACTTAAACGGGGTTACTAGGGTCGACGAGCCGCGCCAAATGGCAAGTAAAAGTCAAGTCAAATTAGATTATCTCTCGTCTACGTTGCGTTGCGTCTCTACTTACAAAAAATTGAAGCAGTATCTCTTTGACATGTTTGTGTCCTGCGATTTCTTTTTTTAAATATTTTATTTTTTAGATAGATACACATTTTTTTCATCGGAAGAGGTTTTGCTAAATAGTCCATATTCATGTTTAATTCAATGTCGATGTAACCTTTAATCTAATTTTTCATGCCCTTGGAGGTTTATTCAGACTGGTGAAATTTAGGAGAGATCTCTTTTAAATCTCTCCTGAGATGTGCTCTAATAAGGCGTTGCCCAAGGGAAGTTTTTTGGAGGACACAGAGCTCTTTGTCCATGTGCCACTAGACTGGTTTAAGTGAGAAAATCCCACATTCATCGGTCTTATCTCTCAAGACCGGTAGCCTTTTGAAGGTTTACCCCCGTAAACAAAAAATAACTGAAACTTTAAAGCCCTTGCTCAAAACCATCTTAAAATTTTAATTATTTTCTTGTTCTGTTTACTTTCACTGAGTTATCGCAGTACATTGCTTGCAAAGTCCTTTCTATAAGTTCAAAAACGAAGGTCGTAACGCTCAGTCGTAAATTACCTCTACTTTCCAAGATATAAATCTTGACTAGAACTAAGCTTAGCCTGTCGAGATCTTGTAACTAAGCATATGAGTGTGTTTGTGTGAACCTCAGTCAAGTATGTTTTGTTTTCCCTAGTCTAGTTTATTTTGTTCTCTGAGTCACGAGGTCATTTGTTCCCGTCCCACATCTTCAACGTAGTGGATTCAAATGGTTTTATGCTTTACTCTGTAAAATAAACAGACATTTTGTGACCCCTTGATATTAATTTAGTTCTGTCCAATATTATTTGGGATGTCAGGCGTAGTATATTTAATTTTATGTCTCCGTTTGCGCTAAAAATAATTATTAATGAACATTGAAATAAAACTACTTTTTACGGATTTTGTCGCGTTATATTGATATTATTTCCAACGTTTCGGATCCTTTACAGCATCCATGGTCACGGGAGGACTTTTTATGGATGATTATTATTTTATAACAATATAAAAACACTGCACATTATAAACTTACTCAAAATAACACTTCTTTTATTTCAATAGATTCAAAGTGGTGTTGAACTCTGTTCTCTGGTGTTGTTTAATTAACTCCTACTGTAGAACTATTTTAAGATAGCAATTTAAAATAGGAGCAAAACATATTAGTAGTTAAATGCTTTGATATTATCTGTAAGCAGAAATCCAATAAAAGTAGTGACATAACTAATAGGTACACGAGGATCGTGAGACACGGTCACGGTTACGAGACCGCAGTGACTCATTCGAGGCACTGGACTTTGGAAACAGCCTGATACGCTCTCGATTTCTGATCTTTTTTTTTTCTATTTTTATAACCGTCTCGTGACCTCCTTTTTGTTGTGAACTTTTTTGACGTACTTTTTATAAGATTACGACGGGACGTACAATATTCCTGTTTTGCTTTAGTTGATATAATCCTATTGCGTCGTCGCCGTCGGTTGTCGCTAACGGCGTACTGAAGATCTCTTAGTTTTACGATTAAATAGTACAGAAAGAAATGGTTATAATTCTCTTTGTTATAGTCTCTGCATCAGCATTAGCTTACGCGTCTAATCACGTGGTTCAGTTGGTTATTATTAAAGGCTTACTCGTCCTATTATGCATTGTTACAGCGCTCTGCCACGCATAAAAATAGTACTACAATCATCAAACAAAACAAAATATAAGAACAAAACAAAACATGGTGACTCGAGTGTCGAGTAATTGCGAATGGCGGTAATACAGGTTTCGGAACAAAAGGCGACAAAAGCCAGGATGTTCGGACATTCGCTGTTTACCGCGCGTATCCGGGCCGAGGGTGATGTGACGTATCGGGTGTCGCCAGTGTTGTCACAGTAAAAAAATTAAATTACTGTACAGTATTATTTAATTTATTATTATCCCTAGCCTTGCCCCGCGGTGTCCGATTTTCAACCGACTTCAAAAAGGAGGAGGTTCTTAATTCGACTGTAATTTTATTTACACGATCGCTTACTCGCTGGGCTTATCTGATGATTGCCATTTTGAAGTTTCATAAAAATCGATCCTATTTTGAAGTCCATACTATTCTGAACAGACTACTTGACGGTTTTGCGCTTATTATGTTACGCATTGTATATTTATTTGTTTGTTCTTGTTTAGCTATGTAGTGGGTTGTGTAAGTATTGTATGAAGTGTAATTATGTTCAGTTTTTTTAACTGTGATGACCGTGTTATTCCGTTTTTTGACAAATATATTTAAAAAATACCTGTTTTTTAATATTTCCGTAAATCTTTTGCCTATTGCAAAAAAAACATATGTTTTTAAAACACCCATTAAAGCGATTAGAAAGTGAGGCCTCAAATAAAACGATAATTAAATTAAATTTTTGTTAACAACAAATAACTTTACACAGAGTCTAACTATGGTAAAGAGTGAATTCTGTTGTTAAACCAATAATAAAATAATCAAGTGCGTTACCTAACTTGGCTGCGCTTGCGTCTCGCGCTTATAAAGTGTGTAGGTACACGCTGACATTTATAAAATATTACTTACTCTATTACACAATACTGCAATGAAGTTGAAATGATTACTACAGTTTGTTCGAAATAACTATGCATGTGTGAAGTTGTGCGCATATGTAAAGACAATTCATATTTGTTTCGTATTCGTTATTATTTTCTTTACCAATTTAGTTTTTTTTGTAAAAAAAACAATAAAGCGATTTTGTCTGTGTGATAGTTTCGAACGGCTAACTTCAGATGAGCGCAGTAATTTCGAACAAACTGTACACACAGCTACTAACACATCTAGCTATACAAATCCAGTTTAGACTGAGCTCCCATTGTAAGAGTTTTCTGTACAATTCAAGGCCAGCCTATACTGGTTTTGTATAGCTTGATGTATAGCCGTGTGTACTCGTTCATTGAGATTGCTTTCATTACGATGAACCCATTTGACTTTGTCCTTCTCTTACGCACGGGCCTCAGAATCAGAGGGCTATTATGTAACAGCGCAGCGGGCCTTTTGCGTGTTCACATGCCGATGAGAAAATTTCTCAAGCATGCATTTCCTTAACCATAATATTTTCCTTCATCGAGTATGCATTTGACTTTGACAATGCCACGCCGTTTATCCATATGTTTCTGTTTTTTTTGTCTGTTTATGCGATCGCTAGGTAAAAACTAGGCACAAACTAATATGGGCAAATCTGAAGATTTCCTGAAAAAAATATCAAAATCAGTCATAGATTTTTATATATTACCTAAGTAGAAGATTAATATGTTAATTTTGAACAGTTAGAGGAGACAATCCACGGTAAGTAAGACAGTGTCCCGTGGGGGTAGGCAGAGACAATAGATTTCCACTCGTTACGATCCTGGCACACCACTTTCGCCTCCTTTACAGCAATTAACCTCCTCATGCTTGATCGTTAGTTTGCAACGTAGTCTTTTTTAAGAACGTCCGAAATTTGATTGCGGTACGTTCGTTATTCGAGGTCTGTGTTGTTTTTATTTATAATATTATGTTAACATATTGTTTTTATTTGTTACAGTTGTGGTGGACGTGGACGACAGACCGCTCTGCGTAGAAATCTGTGATACTGCTGGACAGGTTAGTTGTCGGATTTACATATGTACTATATTAATTCATTGAATATCACCAAGCTATCGACAAAACGGCTACAGGGTGCGGATGTGGAGCTGTGTCGCAAACACCTATCCTGTCCTCTATACCCTGAAACCGAGCATAGACGACCTGTAGCCCGATTCACGTAATTAAAACCGTAGCGATGTCGCAGCGACTTAATCGTTGAAACAGTTTTCCAGTGTTATGTGAATACTGTGAAGCCAAAGTTTTAGAACAATTATCGCCCAACGAACATGTGTGGATACGGTTCAACGATTTTTCAATAGGACGACTCCTAAATCGGTCCGATCGACGGATATGAATAGGAAAACTGTTTCAACGATTTAGACGCTGCGACATCGCTACGGTTTTAATTACGTGAATCGGGCTACTGTGCGCTGCCACTGATAATGCTTTAGAGGTGGCTAAGTTTTGGGCAAAGAGTATTTAACTATAAAAAAAAATAGTACCCTCAACACGAAGCAGAAGACCAAGCTAAGCAGGTTAATATTTAGCCGCATCTGAGTTGAACATTTCAACTACGTAAAGAATCGATTCTTATTCAATTAGAAAACTGTTGAAGCTGGTATTGTCTGTGTTTAGATGACTCTTGCTTTTTATCACAATTAGAATGCCATGATATAATTTCAAATTACGAATACCTAGGTAAGTGTAATCATATAGGAATACACTATCATTACCTTATCAATGTATTTAATCGAGTTAAATTATCACGTTTCGCGAGCCTAACCTTCACTTTTTAGATACATACAATCAAAACACCAAATTCATCACCTCCAAACGTAAACTCGCTAACATATTCAAAATTAATAAACACAAATCCACTTTGGCAAAAAGACACTACAATGTAATCAGCTCACACCTATACAACACATGTCATAAAAAACTAAATATAAATCAACTCACCAAACATAAATGCAAATCTATTATAATAGAATGGCTTATGGGTCTCAGCTATGATGAAACAGAGAATATTTTTTTGAGACCTTGATGGATTATACATATTCTTATGCACGCGCACCCACACGCACACACGATGACCACACATCTACACACACACACATACACACACACACACTCACTCACATACCACACACCCACACATACACATACACGCACACACACACACACCATACACAAACATGCACACCTTATAATAATACAGGTATACACACAAATTCTTTCACCCAAAATTTATGTCATTAGTTGAGCAAATTTCTGTCTTTTTTGTTGTCTTATCTATTTTACTTTTTATTTGTATCAAATACCATATAGGTACCCTTAGCATAGTTTATTTTTATTTTTTTGTCACTCGAGAGAATACTCCTTGACTTCCATAATACAAGTTGTTACTTAGTTTGGAAGTCAAGAGTCCTTACAGTGTAACTATGTATTTTTGGTCAATAAATATTTTTGTATTTTGTATTTGTATACATGTATAATATCTATGTATTAAATAAAAATGAATACATGAAGATAACTTAGTAATTACCCCCCTTTTTAAGCATTTTGCGCGCACGGAGTAGTGTAAGATTTGGCACTATTAAAGTTCATATAGAAAAATATTGCAACTATTATAATAGTATAATTTAACATATTATCTTCACAATTGGATTGTAGTAAGATAAAATATGTGCAACATATTCTTTAGTAAGTATATATATTTTAATTTTAATATTGATTTATTCAATAAATATTTTCTCGGGGACGTCTGCCAACGCGCAATAGGCTACCGTGGTAGACTAGCTTAACCCGTCTCTTTGAGTGGAGACACGTACCCAGTACTGATGATGATGATGATGATGATGATGATGTAATAAAAGACTTATATATAATATTACAAGGTGTATTAAATCAAAGACTCTTGTCTCAATCGTTTTACCACTACGCAGATCCCACGGTTACAAATCCAATTGAACCCCGCACCTGGCTTAGCGCCATTATTATTACGGCATTATGTGAAATAAAATAAATAGCACGTGTACTAAATCTATAACCTCCTACGCGCCGGATCCAATTTTTACGCGAACAATGCACAACGAACGTTCCCACAGTTTCTCTACCTGTGTGAGTAGTGTATATCTAATGTATTGTAGAAAAGGTGTAGTTTAGTGTAGGTTTGTTTGTGCACAAGCACATGTGTGGAACATCACCTGCTCTTATCCATTCATAGCAATTGGAAATGTTTTTTTGGTGACATCGCGTGTTAGATCATATAAAAGAGTCTAGAAAGAAAATACCTATTGTCTTTTCATGAACGAGTCTCAAAAATACTGAGGTCTTTTCTGTATATCTCTCATCAAAGTGTTCTACTGCTGGGCACAGGTCTCCTCTCAGAATGAGAGGTAAGAGGCTATAGTCTATAGTCCACCACGCTGAAAAATCTCTGAGGTATGCAGGTTTCCTGACGATGTTTTCCTTCACCGTTTTTAGTGAGTGGATAATGCGCACATGATTCCTCAAAGGTCAAAGCCTTGGATTCGAAACCTATGACTGTGGAGTCCAACAGTTATATCACGACGCTATCACTGGATAGCTCTCGAAAACGCTAATTTTTCGACCATTTTGACCATTAACATTGCTATTCTAGCAAAATGATCATAAAAACAACGTTTAACTTAGGTACTTATTACACAAACGTGACTCTGTCTGGAATGTTTTAGATTTATTTGAGCCTAGTAAGTATAATTATTGTCCATTCACCGCACCTTTTTCCGTTGTGTAAATGTGTCTATTGAGTACAAAATGTTTGATTTACGTTGACAACACGTTTATAGCGGCCCCATCACATACTTTCCATTGCTATAGGATATTCAAATATAAATATGTAAGTAGTTTAAAAGACTGTAAGACACGCTTTTATTACCAAGTAGTCATACATAACATACCATCAGCCTGCATTCCCCGAAGGGTTTTCAAAGACAAAGTCATTTATTGCTCAAACTGTGTACAAACAATTTAGTTAGGCAGTGGTGTACTAATGTACACCCTTTCGCCGGTATGTTTAGGTCCCATGTATTAGGGGGCGAGCCTATTGCCATTAACCGGGGACAAATCCAGACTCCGAAAAACCCATTAACACTTTGCTCGACCTGGGGATCGTACCCAGGACCTCTAGCGTAGCAGTCGTCTAGCGTAGCAGTCGCAATCATAATAAAGTAGTTAAATCATACGAGCTCAAACTCGAGAGGTTTATTAGTAGCCGTTGAAAGGATGATCCATTATCAGATCAGCTCCAAAATATCAAATTATAGAATTGTCATCTGAAGTACATATTCGTACAAAGTTTCATTTCGATACGACAATAAGTGGGTTTAAATTGACTTCTAAGATTTGATTGCATTATTTTGCATTATGTGTCCAAGTGAAGCTTATAAAAGCGTGTTAAAATCGTGATAAACGGATCGGTTCTGCGAATATGTAATACATTATTCATACGAAGAAAGTACTTAAAATTAAGTGCCAGAATGCATGCAATACCTGTATTCGGTACGTACTGTCGGTATCATAAAATCGTATAAAATCAACGCTATCAGAAAGCAACCCATGTTACTGAATACATTTTGCAGAATATTTTGCGTCATTTTATTGCTCAAGACTGAAGTTTTAAATATTTTGTACTCTTGCAAAATAGGTACAGTTTGTTTACTCTTGAAACTGCATTAAAGACTTTTATCGCAGTTTAAATTGCGGAAAGATTGTGCTATCAGTTGCGGGCATTAAGTAGGTACGATAAAATATAATAGTACGTAAGTAGATGAAGCGAAACAGGTGTGCTAAGCAAGTGGTAGCAAGTTGAAAACAGAGAAAAACAGTCCTGTGGGAGACAGGCCCTTTACGAACGCGCAAGTACTACGGCTCAATGACAAATAATACGGCTAGCTATGTCCCATTTCAAAACTCAATAAGGGTCATTTTCTAGAATGTAACAATTTCAAATATCGTACTCCCTTACTCTGTAAGGGACAGCGGTAATAACCAAATAAGCTTGCAGTAAGTATCATATCATACTTCAATTTAAGCAGTATCTATTTAAAATTATCGATTACGATAAAATAAAGCTGTCAAATATATTTAAACAGATTAATTTTAAAACAATATTGAGTAACAAATAAGCTAAAAGGTGGGCTTTGCTAAGGATTACCAGTAAAGCAACTTTACAGTAGCAATAACGGTCATAATAGGCCTACTGAGTAATATATTCATTACGACACGATGATTATGAGTCTCCTAACACTTAAAACTCAGCTCTGATAAGCACGGAGGACTCTGAAAAAGGTTTGCAGTTGTGTGTAGTCTGTCAATCCGCATTTTTTGGGATATCTCTGCAAACGAGCAGGCAAGCTGCCTGATACCAAGTAGGTAGTTATCGCCCCCAGATGTGTTGCCGAGCCAGGGAAAACGCAGGGGAAAGCGAAAAGGAGAAGGAAGGGGACCGAGGGCGGAATTGGACCTCCGGCGCTCCACACTCACTTCTACATAACTATGCCTAGGTCCTAATGGCTTAAACGCTGGCAAAGAGAACCAATTATAGTTTCTATTCATTCAACGTCAACGATGATGGAATCGTTGACGTCGAACACATTCCAATCTTTTAGTGCTGACGAAACATTGACAGATTGACAAAGAAAGACCTATATTAGGGGCGAGACTAAAAACAAGTTTATTGATACCTGTTTTTATTGTAAGGAAAATCCTCATGGATTGCTTCCAGGGGAGGTGGGAGGGTATGTCGAATTTATACTGACTCAAATCAAATCAAATGTTTTTATTTCAAATAAGCTTTTACAAGCGTTTATGAAACGTTATTGACTCTAGTTGCACGGTTCCAAAAAGTTGATCCTATGGAGAAGAATCCGGCAAGAAACTCCATGGACACTCTTTTAAAATATATTGTTTTAACATAATTTGCTGGTACATTATGCCGATAACAGGATGTGAGTGCATTGGAGGTTTATGTCATAATTAGCCTGAAGTCGGGACTAAAATTACAAGAAGGTTCTCAGCAAATGAGAACGCAATGTCAAACTAAAACAGATACACTATGTGTAAGAATACACATCATCAAAAATATGAACTAGGATAACTATAAACTACTTAGACATAAATGGCTACGATGTACTCACATTTACAGTTCCTGTTTATATAAAGTGGTAAACAATATACAAGATAATTGAGAGTGAATAAAGTAACCTCAGGTTGCCAGGGAGACCACAAGTGCACCCGTATTTTAACACCACACATTTTTATCATCAACGTAGTCCTTGATTTTGTAATATGCTTTCTTCGCAAGGACCGATTTCACATAATTTTTAAATTTCTTGCCGGTAAGATCGGTGACTGATTTTGGGAGTTTATTGTAAAAACGCACACAATTCCCTAGAAATGATTTATTTGTTTTTGTTAATCTAAACTTAGGTACCACTATTTTATGTTTATTTCTAGTATTGAGGTTGTGAAAGTCACTATTTAAGCTGAACATATGCAGGTTTTTGCGGATATACATGATGTTTTGTAAAATATAAAGTGACGGCAGCGTTAGTATATTGACGTTCTTGAAGACTTCTCTAAGGGAATCACGAGGGCCCATATTGTAGATTGCGCGGATGGCCCTTTTCTGCAAGATAAAAATCGAATCTACGTCAGCAGCTGATCCCCACAGCAGAATACCGTATGACATAATGCTGTGAAAGTAAGCAAAGTATACAAGTCTAGCCGTAGCTACGTCAGTGATCTGCCTAATTTTCCTCACCGCATATGCTGCGGAACTTAATCTGCGAGATAGGGCTGAGATGTGAGCGCCCCATTGTAACTTACTATCAACCGTTATACCTAAGAAAACAGTTTCGTTGATTAGATCGAGTTTGCTGCCTTCAAGCATTAAGTTAGTCTTAACTTGTGGTACATTTGGTAATGAGAATTTTAAACATTTTGTTTTGCTAGCATTAAGTAGTAAATTATTAGCAGCAAACCAGTTAGATAGGGATTTAAGGCTCTTATTTACATTTAAAAGATTGAAGACTAAAACAGCATTTCGTCCCTTACCCTACGGTCGGAAGCATGGGACTTCTGAATACATTCGTCTCAACCCTCACAGGCATACCTATATTACTAACTTTCGGTGGTAGACATCTACTCTCCATTGATAATGAAACTCCCCGGCCATGAATGACAATGAAAGTGAAATATGCGCACGTTCGTCGTTTTACTGAATGAGAAATTAGAAAATGTCCCCTGGGGCGTAGTGGAAATGTACCTACGGGTCTCGTGGTAAAGAATACGTTATTATTTTTCCGCTGATTGTTGAACATTTGACCATATCATGACTACAAGTAGCTACAAAATAAAAAAGGTTTCGATTCAGAGACTAGGCTAAGCTTAAACTTATGCTATTATGTCGAATAAAATATATTAAGTATACAACTTGTATAGGGTACAAATTTACAGTTATTTACTCTCTGAACCTAAGTCCAAGACACAACTGCAAACATGCTATAAGCACCACTCGCAGAAGCGGAGAAACGTTCCAGAAAATCAGACATTACATGACAGTGATGGTACATTTTATTAGAAGTGGCGAAATCTAGAGGGCGAGTGGTACGTACACCATGAGCATTGAGAACTTTTGATGGTACCTACGTAAACAAAAGTGGCAACGCTTTCCCAGCTGTCATGTGATGTAACACACAATCACGTCCAAATAAGTACAGACACCAAACATACAATCTTTTCAATCGATGTCGGATTCAAAATCATAGCTCTCTGCATAAGGCCTCATTGGTACGAAGGTAGATTGCACAATCTTCGGTAACCGACCACAAATCGTTCGTCAATTGTTGGTTGCTGTCAATACTTTCACCATAGTCACGCCGCGATAGGGACTTAGCACTCATACTCTAAACGAGACATTTTTATTACAATTTGCGTGCGTTGCGTAAATTCCGAGTTTGTCAAGATAAAGGTTAACGTATGTGGGAAAGGGCTCAATTTAAATACAGTTAGAAGTAAACCGGATGTCTCCGGCTATTTAGTTAATTTAAACTATTAGTTATATCAAATCTTATGTCTTACAACATTGTTTCTTTCTTCAAACGGATAGATAAAATAGGTTGGACTAATCAGCTTCTACATGCCATGGCTATCCGGTTTCTGTTGTTTAAGGTATAACATCGGAGACCGGAAGGCAATTAATTATATTCCTATCTTCCTCTTAAAACTACATAATTCTTACATTATGTATGAACAAAATTGTAAACTTTTATAAAATTTATAGGAGTATCTATGGAATTTCTTATCGGTTCCTCTCCATAAGGTCTACTGTTTGGAACCGTGCAACTAGTTTTTGAGATTTCAAAAGTACCTGTAACAGGTCTCATCATCATCATTGTCAAGCCATTACATCGTCCCACTGCTGGGCACGGGTCTCGTCATAGGACAAGTGGGATTATAATAAATAGATAGTCCACCACGCTAGCCTACTGCGGGTTTGCTTAACTTCTCTCATCATCGCATCATCATCATCTCACATCTCAATTAATATGCACATGACATCAAAAAGTCAGAGGTGCGTGCCTTAGATTCTAATACGAGACCTTTGATTTGGCAGTCCGATGGTCATATCACTCTAAACTGCGCTCTTAATTGAAAAAATATGCACATGACATCAAAAAGTCAGAGGTGCGTGCCTTAGATTCTAATACGAGACCTTTGATTTGGCAGTCCGATGGTCATATCACTCTAAACTGCGCTCTTAATTGAAATTAAACATTTAACTTTGACATGCAAAAACACCCATAATTGCCAGAGACAGTGTTTTAATGTGAATTATTGGGCAAGCTGCTCTACATATAAATAGAGTAGTTTCGTCTGTGATATAACCTTATGAACTTGTGAATGTACGAGAGCATAAAATCAATGCGTTACGATTGTGTTATCAATCGTAATTAGTCGGTCAGAATAATTACGTTGTAGGTACAGTTACTTATCAAATGTGCTGTTCATTGAACCTAAACGAGTACGCGGTGCCTTAAGGCCTGGTTTCACCGTTATTTTGATAAGTTATCCCTTAAAAGACGTTGCGTATTTTTTTTTGCAAATCTGCTTTCAATGTGTCTCGATTGGCTTAAATTTAATCCAAGAAATGGGGCTATAACGTTTGTTATACAGTACCTTTATTCTGATTGTCATAACCGTCCATGATGGCATTCTTAACGGTAAACCGTATTGTACCACTTACATTATTATTTGGAGAGTGACTGGTCCTTCCTTAGCCCGAGGTAATCAATTCTGACCTTGCTGGAAGGCACTCTGCATTTTGTACTAGATGGAGAGTAGTACAATCGCCAGCAGTTCAAGGTATACAAAACTGTCAAATTTCTCCAAAATGATTTTAAACCTTAAATTGTCTGGAAACACTGAGAAAATTTGACATTTTGCTGGCCACCGTACAAAATGCAGCCAGCTTCCGACCAGCCCAGCCTCAGAATTTTATCGGAATTTCTGCAATATGTGGCTGGGCTTAGAACCTTCTTTGCTTGTCGTATAGGACGATGTATTACTTCTGGTGCGTATGCCGATAGAGTCTGCCTTAAATGTTATGATTTCAGTAACTATGGTACTACTGGTAGTTACTAGGTTCTGTGGAGTACCGTGATTGGCGAGGGTGTTTTATTTAATTCAAAACGCAATAAAGGAAAATACCGTTTATGTTTATATAACCAGCCAACGCGCGTCAAATAAAAATTTATTGACATACCTATTCTACTCTTCCACTTATTGTACGAAACTCTTACAGTACTTAGTTTTGAAAGATGCTTGTTTTAAAACGTTTATTGAGGACTAGGCTGATGAATATGGCTATCAAGCCCAGATATAAGAAATATTTCTATGCTATCAAGTGTACAGAATCGTCATGTTTTGTCACGCAACGTGACACGTGATGTGCATAAGTAGGTACATCGACGTTATTCATGCACGTGACGTAAAAACGCATCATATATATCATATCAAGGAGACACTAATGCTAGTATCAATATGTCTATGATAAAAACACTTTAAAATTGCATAGTCGTGGATATGAATGTCAATGATAAGAATTTGGACAGGAATAGCGAGCAGTTCTGGATTTCATAGGCAATATAGGGGGCGGTCTAGGCGATTCGCTCGATTTGATGGGAACTTCTGGGAAGAAGTTAAAGGTGGCGTGAATTGATCTGTGTGCCAAATTTTATTCAAATCCCTGCAGACGTTAGTTGATTGAGTAATAAACATCCAAACAACCTTACATAGCAAACCTTCGCATTTATACTATAAGTAGGATAACTTCAACACCGATGGCGAGCAATGGGAAAATTGCGTAAGGCAGTGCTTTGAACTAGTGGCATAAGAATAACAAACAAGCTAGTGACCCAAACTTCACCAGTATCCATAACTAGTTTCATCTATTTATTATCTTAATCAGGGGCATCATATTTTGCAATCAATTCAGACCTATTTCGAACACGAAATAGATTCCTAGCCTACCTAAATTAAAAAGCGGCGGTAGCCTAATGGCTAGCGCGTCGGACTTGCGATCATGTGGTTGCCGGTTCGAAACCCACCCATTGCACTACCGTCGTGAAGCCACTCGTAACACAGGCATTTTGCTTAGCACGAGGGGTTAACAAGATTACTAGTAATGTGTTACCGACATTGCTAGTAAGCTTTAAAAAATAACTTAATCACGGTCATCATATTTTGCAGTCCTGGAATTGTTCAAATTCAATCAATGCAGACTTATTAAGAACCCGAATATTATAATATATGAGTCATAATGTCGTTTATCGAATGGCCTTTTAAGCCAGCAGTTTTTAAAACTAAAAAAACATTCTCTTGCTTCCAGGACTCAATGTCTGAGCTCCGTGAGCTCTGCTACCCTGGCACCGACGTGCTGATGCTGTGCTTCTCCGTGGTGCGACCTGAGACGTTCAGGTCAGTCGCCGAGAGGTGGACCAAAGCCGTCGCCAACGTCAACGCGCCACTCATCCTCGTTGGCACGCAGAGCGATCTGGCGCAGGATCAGAGAGTGTTGCAAACTTTAAAGGTGAATATGAAACTTCTTTTTTACCGACTTCAAAAGGAAGGCATTTTTTATGTATGTTCACCGATTACTCGAAGACGCCTGAAGCGATTTGGATACTTAATTTTTCGTTCATCCATGATATTTGTCAACTGAAAAGCGTATACTCCTTCATACAAATTTGGTGAGATGTGATCACAAAAAATTTGGCTTTATTTTGAGTTGATCTATTGTTTTCGCCACAGACTTCTGATACAGGTTTTAGATATATTTTTAAACATAATTTATTATTATTTTAAAAAATTTTAGGCGTTTTTACTTTTTTGTTAAAAGTTAGTTTGAAAGAATTATTGGTAAAAGTAGTTTTGCGGGAAAGGAAATCGCATTTCTATCCTCAACGCTTATTCTTAGAACTTTATTCGTCGATTTAAATTATTTATTTAGAAAACCATTAACTTTAAGTAATTACATTTTACAATAGGTCTATTATTTACAATAGATTCAGTGCTTTCAACATTAGTTAATTATTATGCTATTATCATTGCAGTTTTGATTCTACTCGTTTTAAAATCCGGTTTATTGAACGATTGTTATTCCGTCTTTCAGGGTCGTGGCGAACACGTAGTTTCTGACATCGAGGCAAAGGCTTTAGCAGCTAAAATCAACGCAGTCTATATAGAAACCTCGGCGAAGACAAGGAAACAGCTTAAAGACGCTTTTGATGCCGCCATCTTGGCGGGGTTGCCAATCAGACACAGAAAAAAATCTTTCTGGAAAAAACTATTTTGTCTAAGTTAATGTACCTATCTATTTTAAAACAATAATTGACTATTTTATGAGAGCCTATTTGAAAAATTGTTGTGTACAGTGTATATTTGTTGCTTGGGGATAAGATATTCCTATGCAAATAAAAAAAAAACGAATAGGAAATGACCAGTTTAAAAAATATTGTTATCGTTTTAATTATACAGATATAAAACGAATACTGAATGGAATGAACGAATAAAAAATAATAAGCTTTAAATATGTAGCAATTTTTAGAAAGAACTGTAAATACAGACAGGAATTCTACTTACTTCTTGTAAAATACAATACAAGAAAATAAAAACTGTTTGTTTGAAATCTTCAGTGCTTGCAACACTAAAAATTGTTTGGAAGTTAAACTGTCGTAAGCGCAATTTTATGAACAAAATATTGAAGTGCCTTAGAAGGCTGCTTAGCATGCTTGAGCCCGATGTGTATTGTTAATTATCGAGTGCCAGGCACCAATAATATATTTTTGAATTTCGTGATGTTAAAGAAAATGTATTGCGATTCGAAGAAATAATAATAAATATTACTTAAATATTCCTGTGTACGCTACTTCTTGTTAGTAATGATATTATGTTATTCAGCCTGCATTATGATTTTGGCGTGCGAATACAGTTCGTTCAAAATAACTGTGCTGACGCGACTGACGTAACTTTCTGAAGTTAGCCGTTCCGAACAGCTGAGCTGCTAAAAGCTCGTATTTTTATACATAAACATCGAAATTAGTAAGGAAAATAATAACAAATGTGAATAATTTACTTAATATATATTTTTTATATTAAAATTTTACATTGCTTAACCACTTGCGGACAACTTCAGACGCGTACAGTTATTTTGAACGAACTTTCGGTACCTACCCTGAAGACTGAAGTACTTAATAAATTACGTATGCACCTCGCAGTATTTCTTTGTTTAAAACTGCAAGGTTCCGTTATCGCCTTGGCCTACTTCAATTTATCGATTGAAGTACTACTAACGATATACTTATAATATGTATTCATAGAGTTCCCAGATAAAAGCGTATTGATTCTGGACTCTTACACTTCTTTAATCTGGAGTCTGAATGCTAAATAACGCCCTGAACCTGTATTTAAGCTGAATTTGTGGCAAGACGGGCTTAAAAACCAGGATCGAATGACGATTATATCGATGCGTCTAAATCAATCTGGTGTGCCCTGGGCTATGTTATCAATATCAAATCGAATTGCTGGCTGGCTAATCATTTCATTACAGCTTAAACTATTCCCGTAAGGCTCATGCCGATGCTATACAAGAAGAAAGTAATAAGGGGCTAATATGGCCAATTTTGATGAATAATGCGAGCTCAGCTTTTACTTGAAATGTGTAGCACGCTGTGTAATCGTGTGTCTATGAATCATATGTCGTGATTCATCACAGTGGCTATTTTAGCCCCCATGTACTGGCAATATAACTCTCTCTGAAGTAACCCTTTTCAAACGGTCTGGCATCCGTACAGTCTTATAAAAAAGTGTTAATACATATTGAAAATATCGAAAGTAAGAATAAAATCACGAATGCGAATAATTTACGATCTGGACTGTCTTGTGCAGTGAGAGATTGAGACTTGTATAGATGGAACTTCAGAGAGCGAGTGAGATAGAACGACTCACGCATGCGCCCCACCGTTTTTAGCATAATTTTACTACCTACTGCGCAGCTACTTGCGTACAACTTCAGACCAGGGACTTATATTGTCGGTACTGTAGAAATCTATAAGTGGTGATATTATATTTGCAAATCATAATTGCACATTAACGATGTATCATGTACTAATGATTTGTACAGTAGAGCTTAATTAATTATATTTTTAAGTGTTATAGGTGTATATATGGATAGTTATTTTAATGTTGTTTTGATACTCAACACGAACTGATAATAATATTTTATTATAATGAAGAGCTGTTTTATTTTTAACAAAATCCTTCTCTTTGTAATTGTGAAATTAAGAAGTTATCAATTATTTAGAGATATAGCCATACTTCTTAAACGCCCTGAAGTTGCATATAAATACAGTATTCCAAAGCAGTAAGGTATATTTTGCTCGTGCAAATCGTGTTCAGAGCGCGCAATAGGTTTGGCGTCACCTATAGATACTTTATATGGAATACCATAACGACAAAAATCATAGTTTTTTAATGATTTAGTAGTTCAGCTCAGTGGCTGAGCAATCGGCTTCCCCGCCAGGGGTTACGGGTTCGATTATTAAAAGAACAAATAAAACATATTTTTGCAACCTGGTATAATTTACATAAAAATATTAAAACGCACAATCTATAATACTACTACTAACTATAATATATAAATTCTAATCAAAATTTGATATGAAATAGGAATCTTTTGAATACTGAAATATTACATTTGTTACATTTTTAACAACAATTAAGTGATGACGTCACAGCAAGGGCACAGTGTGCTGGCATGGTGATACTCTCTTTCTGCACTTTGACCCTGAAACCATCACACAAATGTTACATAATCAGGGCAGATCAGATCTAGTCAGCACGAAGAGAAAATTTCTCCATCGATTCTTTTAAAATTTTGACATTGATCAACATTTTAAAAGATCGATAGAGAAATTTCAGAGATTTAAGATACGTTATTACACTGATTACGGTCCGTTTACTAGAGATAGGATTTTGACATTATATGTATGGACCTAATATGAAGGATAAAAAGAAACAGAAAAACAGCGGCGACGTGTACATGCCGCACAAAACACAATAAGACAGAGGTACCTTGGATTCCAACTCTACTAACTCAAAAACCTATCTCTAGTAGATAAGCTAAACTACTGACAGATAGTATGTTATTAAAATGGGCCGTAAGGTAGAGTCGCCAGCACATCAAGTTATACAAAACTGTCAAATTTCTCTAAATTATTTTAAACCTTAAAATGTTGCCGATTAAGTTCAAAATAGACTGAGAAAATTTGACACTTTGTAGTAACCTGATGTACTGGCGGCCGAACAATTACGTTCTCTTACCCTTTCAGAAGCGAGCAATGTACACCCGAAGCTTCCACTTGCAGCTGTTGAGGCAGCAGACGCGGCGTGCTGAGGTTAACCTTATGCTCTTCATTGGATAAATTAATAATACCCACGAGCGCAGGGTGGCCTGGCAGGAACCTGAATATAGAGAATATAAATATATTTCTGGTTTCTTTGCAATCATTTATAGATTTCATCTACCGTAGATATTTATAGTACCGTTTCCGTAAATATTAAATTAGGCTTCATTATTAGATATATTTCAATAGCATTACAGTTACCTAATGCCCCTTTTCTGCACCGAGTGACCGGGACATAATGATGAATTTATGAGAGTGAGTGAGATAACACTCGCCGCCCTTTTAATTGTAATAATGACAATGACAACAGACAACTTTACATTGGATGAGAGGCACAGATACATTATCTGCTCCGAGTTGATCGGCATTCGGCGTTTCTACTTTTTATCCTTTGGAAATCCTTATAGATTGGCTATGAGAGTTTTGACTCCTACCGATTAAAACCGCACTGTGTCCATTTGTCGCACATTTTGAGGGGCTGCGGTATCGTCAAGGAAACACTACCATTAAAAATAGCCTTCCCAAGTAAAACATATGCTAGGTGGAACGTTATGTCCTACCAATATCCTCAAAACCTGTACGATCTCAGTATTTTTATTTTTTCCGCCAATAATTTGGTGGTACAAGTCGTCACTCCATCTGGCCAGCGGGTGCCTGGAGTGACGACTTGCGGAAGGCAGCTGGCAGTGACTGGATGAGGAAAACGCTCTGTGGCGTTCACTAGGAGAGGCCTTCGTCCAGCAGAGGACGAGTATAGGCTGATGATGAACATGGTGTTGTTACCTAGCAACTACTAAGATATCGTCGGAGAGCGCGCGCACGTTCAGGTCGCCGTGACGGACAGCCGGGAGACGTTTCAGCGACACCGCATCTTTGTAAAACTGGAAATATAAAAAAAACGTTTTGTTGTGTGGAGCTCGGGAAGCCTTTTTTTATTTAAAAAAAAGCTTACTTTCAATGTGGGTCATACATAACTAGTATTCTTGTTAACTCCTCGTACTAAGCTAAATACTTGTGTTACGTACCTAAGCTATTGTCAGAAAAATCTACTAGCTGCAATTATGCAATATCTTCATACCTTATAGTGGCTTTTAGATGCAGCTATTTGGGCCGCCAAATTAACAGTCGCATAATTATTAGCGACAGGGAGCCAAGTGGAGGTGCTGGTTGAGAAGCCAGCATTGGTCGTAGCGTCCCAGTGGAAGGGGGTTCGTGCGGGGTCGCGACTGCTCTTCCAGTAGTTCACAGGATCCTCGGTGTTGCAAGCCTGCGGGTCCTTCGTATCTTTCCAGCTCACGTAGCCGTCTGTCATGCCGAGTTCTTCACCCTAGATAATGACGAGTAGACAATAAAATACGACCAGGTCCAAATAGACCCACAGGTGAATAAAGAAATAAAACAAGTTTTCATAAAACATTAGGTAAACTTGCGTTTTTACGATACCGATTACCGATTTCGACTTCTTTTTTATCTAATAGAATGTATGTAGGTATCAATCAAAGTCGAATTCGGAATAGATGATTCCGAAATGCATTGGGAGGGACACTACAAAACGCTTGAAGTTGAATTCCTATTCATAAAAAGTTATTGTGAATGATACACTACCTGGTAAGTGATGGTGACTCCAGGTAGAATAAGGGACAGCATATTCATCGCATCCACCCTATCGACTCCATATCTTGTGGCTAGGCGGCTTTGATCATGATTACCGTTCTGCAAAAACATTAAAATTAGGGAGCATTATTTTAAAACAAAACCACAAATAAAAAGGGCCAGTTTCAGTACCAAGAAAGTGCTGGAATGTTGGTTTCGCTGAAATAATTAGTGCCAAGTTGTATGACCACTCTTTAGACCAGGAGAAACTATGTTTAAACGTTCTTCCATTGTTTGAAAGACTTTTTGATAGGTTCCACTTATACCTATACATAAAACCGGAATTACTCGGATTCTCATACCGTGAATTATGTTTATAAATATAGTACACATACCATCACGTCTGTATTCCCCGAATTGTTAGGCAAAGGTGTACTAAAGTACACCCACACTTCGCCGGTATGTTTAGGTCCCATGTAATAGGGGGCGAGCCTATTGCCATTAACCGGGCACAAATCCAGACTAAGAGCTGCTACTGAGAATTTCATAGAAAAACCCAATAACACTTTGCTCGACCTGGGGATCGAACCCAGTACCTCTAGCGTAGCAGTCGCGCTGAGGGCCACTAAACTAGTGAGGCAGTCATAAATTTAGTAGCCCTTAAAAAAAAAAAAACAGGTCCCTTACCACCCAGTTGGCGACCTTCCCAGCGGGCATATACGTCATCCATTTATCGATGACCATCTTCATATCCTTGGCATTAGACTTATTGGTTAGTTCTCCGAGATACACGAAGTTGAATGGTACTGAGCCATTGCGGGACGCGTCGCCATAGTAACGCATCATTCTCGGCAGTAGAGTGTAGGCTTCAGTCATCATGATCTTAGACTCGTTGTGCTTGTCTGTGAACTCGTCGAGCACTGCTCTCCAGTCGTAAATGAGGTCGTATGTTTCGTTTTGATCTTTAGTGTAAATGTGGGTAAGGTATTCGTAGTCGTCTGGTGTCATGCCGGCAGCTCCTGTTAAGGATAGTAAAGGTAGGGTAATTGCATAATCACAATCGGCCTGTAATATTTCCACTGCTGGGACAGAGGCCTCCTCTCGGTGAGAGGGAGTCGGCCGTAATCCGACTCGCGGGCCCAGTGCGGTTTGGTAGATGTCACATGTCTTCGAATTTTTGGTTCTAGAACATGTCGGTTTCCTTACTATGTTTTCCTTTGACATTTTGGGTGCAGTGGTGATGAAATAATTTACACAAAGTAAAGCGAATGTCTAGGTTCGAACCTATGGCCTACAACTCGTCAGTCGCGACCGTTACCATTGGGCCACCGCCGCTCGATGAGGGTTGTGATTTCATTTGATTTGATGCCTTTCTTATAAAAAATAAGTATAAAGGTCAGAAATCGTTTTACTAGCTCTATTCATGGTAAATATTTTTATGAGTTCAAATAAAATCCACTATCGAGATAATTTAAAAATTACAGCAACTCACCGGACAGTTGCTAGTCTATTTTTCCGTCTGTTACCATTTCACGCGATAACCGCTGAACCGATTAACATAGAATTTGGTATATCAATAGATTGGAGCTTGGAGAAGGACATAGGAATCGCGGGCAATAGGCCACACGGCTACACATCAAGCAACACAATTCCAGTTTAAGCTGACCTCTTAATGTACTGAAAGCCTATACAATGCTAGATATGCTTAAAATGGAAATGTTTAGCTTGTGTATCCACAGATCTAATAAAAAATATATTTATTAAAATATTTTTTATTAGATCTGTGTGTGTATCTAATTGTGGATAATTTAAAAATGACAGCAACTTACCGGATAGGGGTTCATCAGGGTACAGGCCATTGAAGTTAGCAGGGTCCACTTCATACAACATGTTCACCGCGTCCACACGAAAGCCAGACACACCTTTTTCCAACCAGAAACGAAGAACGTCCTAAAACAATAAATGAACATCTACATCATCCTATGGTGTATTTTTTTATTGGATAGAAGGCAAACGAGCGGACCGATCTCCTGATGGTAAGGGATGACCGCCGCCCATGACACCAGCACCCGCAACACCAGAGGAGTCACAAGTTTATATTAACTTCCTCATCAAAGATTTTGTGGTAAGCGCGGCAGCTAAACGTAAAATTCTAGGTGCGATTCTCAAGTCGGACAAAGAGTAAGGTATCTTTTGTAAGGAATTCATTCGAGCTATCCAGAGTTTAATTTTTGGCCGGCTAATAGGGTAACTGCCTCAGTAGTCTAGTGGCGCTAAGCGCGACTGCTTGCAAGAGATCCTCGGTTCGTTTCTCAGGTTGAGCAAAGTGCTATTGGGTTTTTCCAAACTAGCAGCTCGGAGTTAGACGAATGAGGCAGTTGTACAGACGTCATCTCGCTTCTTAGTTGTGATAGGAATCGGAGCGTTTCTACTGAGTATCCGAGTTTACTACACTATTGGTCCGAAAGGCACCGCTTTGCATGCCGCTGTGCCGGCGACACTTGCTGAACTAAATGTTATCGTTTTATGTACCATGTTTCTGGCAAATAAAGATTATTCTATTCTATTCTAAGGAACAAAAGGAGCTGTGTTTAAGACACAATTACCTTCATCTCCTCTCGTACTCTCGCGCTTCGGTAGTTCAGGTCTGGCTGACCAATGACGAACTGATGCAGGTAATACTGCCCTCGAATGGGATTGTACTCCCACGCACTCTTGCGGAATATGCTGATCTGGAAATAAAACAATATTTTATTCATATTGTACTTTCTAACTACCGTTTTTTAATTTTTGTGTATTATCATCCAATGAACGTTCTAATACCCCTTCAATTGCTATCTTCCATTATTTAATTTTTGCTTCTAACCTTTTTTGTAATATTTTATTTAATTATTGTCTATTTTTTCTTTGCCATTTGGCTAGTTTTAATCACACCGTAAATGTGATGCTATAATCACATTTACGGTGGTTATGTTACTTGGCTATCCTAGCTATCGAGGATAGCCAAGTAAATGTAGTGTGTGAACTGTGTAAAGTGGTCTCATTTTCATCAAGTTGCATGAACTTTCTGACAATTTTAGAGATGTTCAAAATAATTATTAACGGACGCGTCACGTCGACGAGTTCCATCCGTATGACGTCAGTATCGTCGACGAAATGTAACGTACTAGCTAACTTATCGTCGACCCTATGCGTACCAGTTGACTCGTATGGTAATTGAGTCCTGCCCCTTTGAAATGCTTACCCAGTTGTTAGGCGGTCCCAAATAGTCAGGGTTCTTAGGGTCAGGCTTGCCATGTGCCCAGATGTAGTAGTCAGCGTAGTTGGGGTCTCTCTGAGTTGACTTGACGAACCAGTCGCTCTCGTTGCTCGTGTGGTTGGGCACGTAATCGAGAACCACGCGGACACCTGAGGAGATATGGAGAAATTATTTAATTCGTTACCTTTTTAAAGCTCTCTGTAATACTAATAAGATCAGTATTTTAACGCTATTTTTTACAGCTTTAGAAAGGATAACCTGATAACCCGAACGAAACGCTTTACGTCCACTTTTATCATGCGTAGCGCTGAAATGTGGAGTGAGCTTCCCGAGTGGGTCTTCCCCGATGGTTATAATCTGTGTGTCTTTAAATCACGAGTAAATCTGTCTCTTGTATGAGTTCTAGGCAAGCGCACTCCATCGTAGATCGCAGTGTCACTTAACATCAGGCTAACTGGCGATCAAGCGTAGGCCTATCATGATTTTTTTTTAAAGTTGACGGTTCGATTGGCGTTGTGGTCGACATATCGGCTTTGCGTTACGGATCCGATCCTAGTACTGAGCAAATATTTATATATGACTATTGGGCCTACTACGAAAGTAGAACAACGAAGTTTCGGCTTAAAACAACGATGAACAAACATCATAGAATTGGGTCTGTAGTTTTCCAGGTATGCGAGAAACTAGAAGAGCACGCCGTTGTCGTCGGTCGCAATATAATAAGAAGTAGGCTCATTTTTTCATGTTTCATATGGAGAGTGATGGTGATGGAGTTATAATAACTACTTACTTTCCTATCAAAAACGGGAGGAACTAAGGTAAATAGAGTAAAAAAGTTTTTTTTTTTATCGACTTAAGTATCTTTAAGCCGTTAGGAAATCAAGGAGGCTAGGGAGACTTTTACCCTGCAGCGGGCCTAACCAGGCAGACTAAAAAAACAAATGAAATAATATGCAAAACAGTTGCGGAAGATGGTGGCGAAAACAAAAGACAACCAAATCGAAAGCACCGACTTCCGAAACAGTTTCGCACATAAAAAAGTGATACTTAAAGCATGAAGGGTATGTAATGTCCTATTCGCTAACAATAAGAGTGGTTGCGATTTACGAACTCCAAGTCTTCCAAGTAGTTGGCCGTGACAATCGCGACATTTGCGATCAACCACCGGAAGACATCATTACTGACTTGTCGAGCCACGATTTTATCGTCGACTAATCGCGGCAGTTTACTTGTCACCGGCGATTAAGTTGCGGTAAACAATGGTGTTTAATGACGTACAAGATTCACATAAGTATTTAATGATCCATTTGTTGCTTTGTTTAAGTACACAGTTATAGATAAATAAGTAAACCATTGTTGATTTTAGTTGGTAATTAAGTATCTACTTAATATTTCATAGCTTCTATATCGAATATAATATCTAACATATCCAACATAAGTAAAATACCTCGGTAACTTGATGAATTTTAGGAGTGCGCTTGATGCATGAATTTGAATAGATCCTCATTTGTAAATTGTAACAAGGTGATCTTCTTTACAAAAAATATACTACGGCAACAATAAGAGCCACGTGTTCATAACCTAAACTTTCCATAAACAACTTACTTTTTACTATATTTTAGCATTAAACCCTAAAGATGTTTATAATTACTTACCTAATTTCTTAGCCTCTGCCATTAGCGCATCGAAATCCTCCATGGTGCCATACTCCGGGGCTATCTTCCTGTAGTCCGCGATGTCGTACCCGAAGTCGTACATAGGCGACAGGAACATAGGAGACAGCCATATCGCGTCGATACCCGTCTCCTTCAGGTACGGCAGTTTTTGAGTTATACCTGAACAAAATAACTTGGTAGAAGAGCAAGTTTAATATTATAACTGCTATTTCTGATATAGATCTTTCCACAAATCGTGTTTTAAGAACATTTTTTTAAACTAGATGGCGCTGGCATTGCCTCTGACGATCTCTGAGAAGAATCGCCGTAACAAACTAACAGAACTATAGTCTTTTTTAAAGCCTGTTAGAAGTATTATCAGAATTGCGACTGATGTGTGCATGCGAGTTTTACAATATTTGAACGAAAGAGCCATAGCATTTTACAGCAGAAGCAATTCGCGAAAATACTTATATACTAGTTCAAGAGAATTAGGTACCTACCTATGCGGGAATAGGTCATCTATAAACATCACTAACAAGTGATGCGATAAGGGTAGGGGTCACCAAAGTTCAATCATCGCACATGCCAGGCACATAGATGCACGTTTTGTGCAGAAATTCCATTACTTATAAGAAACTCGATAATTTCCTTACTCGATTAACTTCCTAAGATAAATATTGAACAGTGCGTTTACGTAGGAAAATGTCCGCTTATCGTAGATTCACTTAAAAAATTGCATACAATATATTTAAGCATTATTTATCTTAATTATCTATCTGATCAACTCCATTTTTCTATAGGTACACACGGCTACACATCAAGCTGTATAGAGCCAGTATAGACTGACCTCCCATTGTGAACGTTATTGCACTATTCAAGGCCAGCTTATACTGGTTTTTATATAGCTGGATATGTAGCCGCGTACATATGATAAATTTTGGTGAATCACAATATTAGTCACGGGCACACAATATACGTGCCAAACATCTAGTACCTATAAGCCGACCCCTTAATGTACCAAAAGCCAAAAGCCAATGTGAAGTGAAGTCAGCTTATAGTGGAGCTCGTTGTGTTAGACTTGTGGAGATTCCTGTAAAAACCTTTTTTCTCCCTGTTTCTAGCCGTAATTTTCACTATACTTGGTGCTCTATGACGCAGCGTGTAGATTATTTAAGCTAGTCCAACCATGGATTTTAGTTCCGATTTTTAGAACCAGTCATAAGTTGAACGCAAGATGGAACACTTTGTAACGACGTCAGCATTTGCTATTCAGCACCTTTCTCGTTGTTTCCTTTCGAGGGACAACTGCCATAGGGCAGTTCTAGAAAGATTTGGATGAAGAGAATGCCGGGGAGGTACAGTAAACTTAACATCGTAACTATGTTTACTGTAAAATACTGTGTCCAGATGACGAATCCAATTTAAAAGTCAAGTAAAAAGGCTGTATGGGTCTTTAAGACCATTGCATGCATGAGGTTTTGGAGTCGTAATGGGTAAAAAACATAGATGGCCTAAATGCCAGTTACACTTTAAAAAAAAATTAAGTAACCTTTCAAGTCGCCGATGCCATCTCCGTTGCTATCCTTGAAGGAGCGCGGGTATATCTGGTAGACGACGGCGGACTCCCACCACACATCCACGCAAGCCACGCTCGCTATTGTGGCTGCAACCAGCAATACTCCGAGTCCACGCATGTTGACTGTAGAAAAGTAAAAAGGTTGACCTATAACTACAAATTACGAAGACCTTTTTTATTGTTGACCTTTCAAGTAACACAAACATAACTTATTCGTATTATTTCCTCCAGTTTTTATTCAGTAGTAGGTACTTATAACACAACGGTACATATAGAACATCCTGAAACGCACAAGTCTTGCAAAAAATATCACTGCTATAATTTATTCGTGCGTTTTTTTAAACAAGTTGCGCGGCTGTCCCATTTTAAAACCCAGTAAAGGACAAAAAATAATGTAAATCGTTGTCTTGTACTGGGTTTGAAAATGGTACAGCCGCGGAACTTGTTCAAATAAAACCCACGGAGAAAATAAAGCAGTGATATTTTTTTGCGAGAGTTCAACTGGAGTTTTGGGATGAAACTATGAAGTGAAAACGGGAGGAAACAGGTGACGTTTTCCCGGATCGGAAATCGCTAAACTTTTACCAAGGAACGTCGCTCAGTCAAATGCAAGAATCACAATATTGCTCTCAGTTATCTTATAACCACACAACTGACCTGTAATCGCGGCACTTCCGCGAATACTCACAAGTCAAGTCGACGACGATTCCTTATAACCGCAACACGAGCTGGTGTTTTCTAAATGCATCAAATTGTCCGCCTCAACATTATTTTTTGTTGCAGAATCTCTGATTGGTTCAGAATGGGATATTATGTAAAGTGTTATGATGTTTATTTTAAACTGTTATTGAAGGTGTCAAAGGTGTTGAATTTTGTTTGTTTATAATAATGTGAAACGGTTGTTAAGTTTTCATAACGATTCGTGATTATTAAGCCGTAAGGTAGCTTCAGCCACAGTCTGTCTTAATATTTCCTTGTGTTCTGAATCTGATACAACGAAATTATTCGTAGTGGTCGAAACTAGCTATACGAAAATTCTAAGATTTACCATCCAGTGATAGCTACATTCAATGAATACTACAACCCTTCTACGAAGTGAAAAAAAAAAATACAAGCATAATTTCCAACAATTCCCTGAGACGAGGTTCCAGGGCATCCTCCTTAGCTATTACTTCGTAAGTGTTGATCATTACTGGAGACCACCACTAGTCGGCCATTTGACTTGGCTTGCAGAAAAAATTAACTGATCTAAGTAAGTGTTCATTATGGTTATATCATATTTTTTATTTCAAACGAAATTAAACTATTTTTATGACTAACATCAGAAACCTTATGCCAGTTTCTTAGAAACTTCCTTGAAAGCTACCTACTCCGTTTTGAAAAGGTTTCTAAACGGATTAACTGTCTGTCAAGTGTTGTTGTCAAAATAATAGACACTTATCAACAGTTGCTTTAAGAACTGAAGTCTAACAGTAATCTGACAGTGACATTATTCCGTAGAAAGAAGGGCGCCAAGTCAAGTTGTTCGGCGAAAAAATATTTGAGTGATTTATAATTTGAAATTTTCTCATTCTTACAATCTTAAAATGGCAGAAGAAGAGCACTATGACGACGTTGATATATCGGATATAATTGACGAATCGGAGCACTATCTTGAGGCGGACCATCAACATGCAGAAATTTTAGAGTCAACTGATACGGAAAACATAAACACTATACCAGATTCCGATTTATTACATTCTGAGGACCAGGCCGTCGATGAAAAGAGACCTCAAGTAACAAATAAGAGCGAAGTTATACGCTCCACGAGGTTACCAATAGCAAGGATAAAAAATATAATGAAAATGGATCCAGACGTCAGTGTGGTTTCGGGTGACGCTGTGTTCCTAGTAACTAAAGCCACAGTAAGTGTACCTATACATATATTTTTAGTTATGCTGTAATCTACTAGTGATGGTTAATCCTGAATGACTGTATCCTGAAGAGTAAGTGCCCACGAGATACGCTATAGCTGATTGGGCAGTGGGGTGGTCATCTTAAGTTGTTAAGCTATATCCATGTTTAGAGACACGTATGACTACATGTCAAGGCTACACTTTTGGGTATACAGTGACTGAACTGTCTTTGTGCAGGAGAGTGATGTGTCCAACAAAAATATACCTTGCCTCTATATTGTTTATTATTGTCACATTTGTCTGTTCAGCCAAATGAGGTCAGTGCTGATCAAAGGCCTCCCCTACAGACTTCCACAACAAATTTTGTTTATTCATGAATCATGAGGTCTTACCAGAGGAATAATAGCTATTACATTTAACCTTAACACAACAATAGAAAGGCCAGAAAAAATAAAACAAATGCTCTATTGATTTCAGGAATTATTTCTAGAGACCATAGCAAAGGAAACTTATGCATATACAGCTACAAATAAGCGGAAAATAATTGCAAAGAAAGACTTGGATTTGGTCATCAACAAAGTGGACTGCTTGTGTTTCTTAGAAGGAGCTATGGACTTTTGATAGTGTAACAGTGATTGTTATGTTACAATGAGACTATTGGTGATCCAATAGTCTTGTGTGTTAAATCACAAAAGACTTTTTGGATAACCTTTTGAAAGCTACATCATAATGCTGCCAGAGCTCCATGACCTGTGCGCCAAGCCCAAAAATTGACATAAAAAGCTATGTAAAAAATAGGCTAAAAGTGATGATCAAATATGTTTAGTTTGTATTTTTCTGTGACCTATTTGTTGTTGAGTATAGACATTGGCTCACAGGACATGCTTGCCCATGTCAAGTATAGCCGATGTTGGCATTCAAAAGGTTAAAGTTAAAAGTTTTAAGCAAAAGGACTCTACAAGGCACATAAGGAGGTTTGTTTCACTGGCCTTAAGTGGTCAATTGTGTAAAGTGTATGAATAATAAATAAGCTTATAATTGTGTATAATTCACATTATTTCCTTTTTTTTAGTAAGTTTATGCAGTACTCCTTCATAGAGATGGGTTTGTAACGATGCATGTTTTTTTTTAACAAAATTCCTCTGTGGCACCAATAAGGTTTTTTCCATGGATACCTTGGCATAAACACATCTCTACACCATGAATTTCGACCCATTTACTGGAATGCTGCTGCAAAAGGTTTGGATGCAAACTCGAGATCTATGACTTGGCAATCCAATTGACATATCACTATAAAATGGTTGAGCTACACGATGACTGATGTATGCATGCCGTCAGTTAGGACAGGTCAACTCAAAGCTGCTATGGCTCTTTCTTCAAAAGGCCTGTTCAGATTTTGCCCTACATTGTTAAACTCGCATATCTAAATACAACTATTGTCTGGACTTTAAAAGAGACCATGATTCTCTGAGTTTGTTTCGACGTTTCTTCTCAGAGGTCGTCAGATAGGAAACGTCGGCGCCATCTAGTTAAAAAAAAATGTAAAAATCGACTTGTAAAAGTGTCCTGAAAAGATCTATTTACAGAAATAAATATCATTTCATTTCATTTCACTAGGCTATCACGTCCTGGCCATAGTTGTAGTGATCCATTTCAATTAAATAATTTAAAAGACAAATAAAAAGATTAATTTTTGTTTGTTGTTATTATTCTCTTATATTTTTTTCCAAAGACATCGCAACTCAGTGCTATGTTTTAAACTATGTAATGCTACCAGGCTTTTTAGTGCAATTCCAAGCTTGGGCTAATTTATAGATCTCTTTCATCCAATCAAGTCTAATTTGTCATTTTCAATTATTATAAGTACTCCTTTAAAATGATTAAAAAATGATTTTAATTTAATAATTCGTAATAAAATAACAATAACAATATTTACACATTAAATAAATACAATCACCATAATCTTTTAGTTATAAATAGATATATTACAATTATTACTTTATAAAAATACATAACTTATAACATTTTTTTATTCTGGAAACTTAGATTACTGTAAGCACACAAAGATAAATAAGTAAACGATAGAATACAATGTAAAGGAGGCTAGGAATCTGTTAGCACTTCCAGTTCCAGGAGTAGGAGCGGGCGTTGTACCACCTCCTGGTGACGTAGTGCCACTTCCTGGTGACGTAGTGCCACTTCCTGGTGACGTAGTGCCACTTCCTGGTGACGCAGTGCCACTTCCTGGTGACGCAGTGCCACTTCCTGGTGTCGTAGTACCACTTCCTGTGGCAGGGGTAGTGGTCTCGGAATTCGCTACGGATTTTAAAGCTATCGCGCAGTACCCAGACACAACTACACTGCTCCTGACCACTCGCACACTGCAATATAAATGTTTTTTTTTATAAATGCAATCCGTGCAAATACTGTTTATATGCTGTCGAGTTGAATATGCCTTCCAGTGAAAGCATTTATTCAGTAGACTACAAGTTAAGTTTGTACTTTGTAGTATTAAGCTGTAGTATTTACAGATACATTAAATACCACATTATATTAGTGTTGTTATAGAAAGAAATTAATAACAAACTATCTAACTATAATAATAAACTATAATATATAACTATAACTACTACATATACAAAAATAAATATATCGAGTTTATGAAAGTTTTTGGTCCTTTCTTCGTCGCATAAAACTGTGATTAAAAACCGTAAAACTAGTTTTCGATAATTAAAAAGTATACCATAATGGCAATAGGCTCGCGCCTATTACATGGGGCCTAAAGATACCGGGGAACTGTGAGTGTACATTAGTACACCACTTTCTTAACCTTCGGGAATCATGGTGTTGTTATGCCTTATTAAAAATATATCTCTTACCCTTTATCAGTGTCACAAGCGACTCCAGAAGCCACTACTTCTAAGTTTTGAGGCACCCCGGCGATCGAATTCAGGTTCACGTTCGACGATTGCTCGGACAAGTTTATAATGCCCACAACTGTACTGTCACCATTCGTAGGGGTCCTAATAACAAAAAAAATAGATATTTTTATACAGTTACATAAGTGCAAAAAGTAGATGAATATGTCGGGAGAATGTTTATTTTATTTTATTTATTTAAGGACAACCAACAAAGCATACACCAATAGTTCATACAAAAGATACAATAAATTTACATGTTTTTGCGTTCCACAAATCATATAATTACCCCACGTTCCAACTGACGACAAACATGTTGCAAACAGCTACCTATCCCACTCACTCTTTGAGAGTTAGATAGAGTAAGATAGATAATTGCAACGTTTTGTCGCTGCTGGTGTGAATGGGGGGAACGGAACAACAAATTTTGCTGAGGGCCTAAATGTGATTAAAGCACACGAGTACACATCGTGCTAAACATAGCCTTTCTCATGAGTGAGGCTATCATAATACTTGTTTTTTGAAATCCGACTAATAGATCGATAGAATAGCGTGTTCAAACAAACAAAACTTATCACAATAAAATATGTAACCTGCAACTTTCAATGTAAAGAAAATTACAAAGATTTCTGACTATAATAATTACCGTTTGTTAAATATGAATTTCCGGAAATAGCCTACAATATGTCATCTACTTATTCAATATCAAAAGCAGCTGTAGCTTAATGGCTAGGGCGTCGGATTTGCGATCATGTGGTTGGCGGTTCGAAATCCATCCATTGCACTACCGACGTGGACCCACTCGTAATACAAGCATTTAGCGTAATACGAGGGGTTTTCAAGAATACTAGTAATATGCGACTAGTAATTGTAAGCTTTTTTTTTAAATAAATTTTAAAATTACGGTCCAACTTTATTGTTATGTACAGTTTGTACGAAATAAGTAAGCCGATCGGAAGTTGTCTGCAAGTCTTAGAAGTGGTAAATTTAAATAAAAAGAGTTGGTGTAAAGATAATTAGAGTCGTATATGTTCCATTCCATGTCCATTTCTAATTATTTTGTTTAATAATTTCGATATTTATGTATTAAAACACTTAATTAAACGATTTTATCACCGCGGTAGTTCGGAACGGCTAACTTCCGATCGGCTAACTTATTTCGAACAAACTGTACCGCTCTGAGAAAAGTTTTTTTAAAGATAATAGTATAATTACCTGGTCACAACTAAGATGTTATCGTTTAGTGCTTCTGTCGACAGCTCTCCGGACTTCACCGCTGTAGTTTTTTTGAGAGCAACCATATCCTTATAGAACTGAAAATAATGTTATTCATTAGCATACACATACTACACAGGCTACACGTCGAGCTTTACATATCCAGTTGTTTGGTTCCATGAAATTCACAATTACGTGCTAGTAAACGTAACATCTAGTTTTTTTTTGACTAACAAAGATTTTGGAAGAAAAAAAAAATAACTTAAAACTCAAGTTTACATTGCTATAAAAAAACTTTTATAAAAGAGAGAGGGATCCTCGAATTCTTTTAAAATGTTCTTTAGTCTGTGTTCTTATCTCTGAGAAGAAACATCGAAACAAACTCGGAGAATCATTAGCGAGTTTTACAATGTAGGGCCATATCTGAAAAGGCCGAAAAAAAGAAGCAAGCCATAAGTAGTAATTTGAGGGAATCTGACCAAACTGACGGACGGTACATTACTATACTGCTAAGGTATAATAAAACTTTATGGACGCTCATTTAAGGCTTTGATCAACTTCCTGAGCGGGCGAGCTACCTGATAGTAAGAAGAAGTCGCCGCACATGGACATCTGTAAAGCCAAAAGGATTGCAGATGCGTGGCCGAGCCTATTTAAGGAAAAAGGAAGGGGAAAGGAGAACTCCCTCAATCCTTGAGGGGATTGAGGTAGGAATTGGGCCTCCAACGCTCCACTTACTTTATAATGACTCTTGGTTTCCGCCATTTGTCTTGCCAAGTTAACAGTCCTGTAGTTACTAGCGACAGGAAGCCAAGTAGAGGCACCAGTGGAGAAGCCAGCATTGGTCGTAGCGTCCCAGTGGAAGGGGGTTCGCGCGGGGTCGCGACTGCTCTTCCAGTAGTTGATAGGATCGTCGGTGTTGCAAGCCTGCGGGTCTTTCGTGTCTAGCCAGCTGATGTATCCATTTGTCATACCAAGCTCTTCACCCTGGAATTAGAAGACTCTATTGACATACGGTCATGCCTGTATTCTCCGAAGGGTTAGGCAAAGGTGTAGTAATTAATATATACCTACAGTCCACCGATATGTCTAGCTTCCTAGAGCCTATTGAAAGGAACCTTGATGTAGCGACATGTAGCTCAACATTGCTAGAGAGCTGTTAGCAAAACTTCAAGCTGTTACCGACAATTTTATAGAAAAACCCAACTTAGCTCAAAGCTGGGAACTAACCCAGCTTAGCAGTCATGGTTAAGACCCTTGGACTGAAGTAGTTTTAAAGAAAGAAAATAAAATAGTGTTTATAGTGTATTTTAAAAAGATAATGCTCATCGCTAGCCTCGTTTTATCAGACATTCATCCCCGAGCATAATGTTGCGTTATTTACATTTACGGGCAGGCATTTACCTGTGCACAAATCACAGTGATATGACGACTGGACTAATTGGCAGTCCAGTCGTCATATCACTCGCAAAAGTCTCGAGTTCGCGTTTAAGGCACGCACCTCTGACTTTTCGATGTGCGTATCTAAACTAATATTATAAAGAGGAAAGATTTGATTGTTTGCATTGAATAGGCTCTGAAACTTCTGCACCGATTTGAAAAATTCTTTCACCAATAAAATGCTACATTATTCCTGAGTGACATAGGCTATATATTATCCCATAAAATGAAAAGAAACGTATAGTCCACGCGGGCGAAGCCGCGAGCGGAAAGATAGTGAATAATAACTAATTCTCACGCGCATAAATGATGAAAGAAAACATCGTGAGGAACATTGAACAAAACCTATACTCCTGAGAATTTTCTTGACAGCGCGCGGCGTGTAAATGTGTCAACCTGCTACTGCGGGCTACGCTAGCCTACTGACTAGCGTGGTGGACTACATCCCATCCCCAGCGGTGAGTGGATGTAATGGGATGATGATGATGATACGTACCTGGTAGGTGATGGTTACTCCGGGGAGGATGAGGGCCAGCATATTCATCGCGTCCACTCTATTGACACCATACCTTGTGGCCATGCGGTTTTGATCGTGATTGCCGTTCTGTGAATACAGGCATCCTTAATAATAAGTTAGACTAAGTAACTTATAACGGAGGGAGGGGGGGTAAAACCCAATCTTACATTCGGATAATCTATTCTTATTATTTTGTCAGTCGAAATGTAATATTAGAAATCTAGTTCCATTTCGGACACCGAATAGTTTTTTGCGTTTCTTAATGAAGGCTCAGCTACACATCCAGCTATACAATACCAGTTTACGCTGGCCTCTTAGTGTATAGGAAACTTATACAATGGCAGATCAGCTTAAACTGGATGCGTATAGGTTGACATGTAGCCGTGTGTATTGCGATTTACATCTTATTTTCCCAATTCGTATTGTTTATTAAAAATGTTTATCTTACCTAATTAGTTGATTTTGATTCATTTTAAATGTTATAAATAACAACATTGGGATCTTACGTAAGAAGGGGGAGCCCTTAGCCCCCAAGGGTTTCTATAGATATAAGCGTATAAGCGTCAAAATGTCAAGCGTATCTAAAGGTTTAGGTTGCAGTATACGTAGTATCTATACTAATATTATAAAGCTGAAGAGTTAGTTTGTTTGTTTGTTGACTTGAACGCGCTAATCTCAGGAACTACGGATCCGATTTGAAAAATGCTTTCAGTGTTAGGCTATAGGCTATATATCATCACGATAAGACCAAAAGGAGCGGGCCATAAATGAAAAATGTTGCAAAAACGGGAAAAATTTAAATGCAGAAAAGCCGAGAAACCACGCGGCCGAAGCCGTGGGCGGAAAGCTAGCTAATCGATAAAGCTTCTAAGCTTGGACTTGGCAAATGAAAGTAAAGTAATAACGTAACAGGACACTTACCACCCAGTTAGCGACCTTCCCATTAGGCATATACGTCATCCACTTATCAACAACAGTCTTCATCTCTGGGGCAGTGGACGTACTCGTCATCTCACCGAGGAACACGAAGTTGAATGGCATAGAGCCGTCGCGGGTCGCGTCCCCATAGTAACGCATCATTTGCGACATTTCGGTGTACGCTTCAGTCATCATGATCTTTGACTCGTTGTGTAAGGTGGTGTATTCGTTGAGTACATCCCTCCAGTCGTACACCACGTCGAATGTTTCATTTTGATCCTTGGTATAGATGTGTGATAGATATTCGTAGTCCTCTGGTCCTAGGCCAGCAGTGTCTGCGTAAATAAAATATAATTGTGTGACAATATTTAGTATAGTCGACCATAAATTTGCTTTACCACTTTTGACAAAACCTTCCATCGAAATTAATTAATTTTCTACGCTGATTTGACGTATTGATGACAACGTTATCTGTCAGTAGGCAATATAGCAAAAATATACCTTATTGTTTTGTGATATGCAAGCGATATTCACCCTAAAGGTGGTCGAGTAATTTTATGGTCGCCTATATATTTCTTGCAATGAACAAGAAAATAATTCTGTATGTGTACGCACGGCTACACATCAAGCTATACAAAACCAGTTTACGCTGGTCTTTTATATTATAGGAAGCTTATACAATGCGAGATCAGCTTATACTGGTTTTGTATAGGTTGACCTGTAGCTGTGTGTACATAATAAGACTGCTACGCCTCTAGCAGTTTCGAGTCTGGATTTGTGCCCGGTTAATAGCTCGGCTAGCCCCATAAAACATGAGACCTAAACATAGCGGCGAACTGTAGGTATACATTAGTAAACCTCTGCCGGGGAATCCAGGTGTGATGTTATGTTATGATATACTTACAAGACCGTGGTTCATCTGGATAAAGTCCCCCGTGGAGAGTCGGATCTGCTTCAAACAGGAAGTTGACCGCGTCCACTCTGAATCCCGATACTTTCTTGTCCAACCAGAACCGAAGTACATTCTGCAAGAATCAGGAATCATGGTATGTTATCACAAGTCGAGGAATGAACTTGCATGCACGTAATCCAATTAATGTCTACTTCATAAATAACTATATTATGGTTTGGTTTGACTTAGAACACTTGATTATTTGGACTTGATTAGGTGAATTTGAGATCTTACAGCTTCAAGGAACATTTAAACTTGATTGATACTTCTACGCGGTCAAAATGACGTTTGAAATGTACCCAGTTGTAATAGTAAATAACATTATTTCACCAATTTTAGATTTTAAGCTTGCTTATCCATTGAGCTACGTTGGCAACTGTGGTTCTTCTATCGATCTCCTAGTTTCTGATTTGGTCGCGTAGAGAAATGCCAGCTCTTCAATATTTTACTCAGAGACCGTGAGCTTTGCATTGGATAGTTTAAAAAAAAAGCTTACTAGCAATGTGGGTCGCACACATTACTAGTATTCTTGTTAACTCCTCGTCCTAAACTAAATGCTTGTATTAAAAGTGGGTCCACGTCGGTAGTCCAATGGGTGGGTTAACCACATGATCCAAGTCCGACGCCCTAGCCATTAGGCTACCGCCGCTTCTGACGATAGATAATGATTATTGATTATCCAAGCCATTGCTTGGATATTGCTAATTAAATAATTCTATCAATGCTTCTCAGCATTGGCGGCGTAAGGCGTGGGCGACGTGGGCCACCGCCTACGGCCTCGCGACCCAGGGGGCCTCGCGTCTCGAAAATTTATGAGAGAGAGGGCAGAGGCAGAGCGCCCCTCAAAATTTATGAGAGAGAGGGCAGAGGGCCCCGCAAAATGAATCTTGCCCACATCAAATTTCGGTCTTACGCCGCCACTGCTTCTCAGATACAGACCTTCATCTCGTCGCGCAGTGCCGCGTTACGGTAGTTAATGTCGGGCTGCCCAATGGCGAACTGATGCAAGAAGTACTGCCCTCGATCGGCGTTATATTCCCAGGCGCTTTTGCGGAACGCGCTGAGCTAGAAACGTAATGAAAGGATTAACTAAATCATTTTGCACAAACGTTAGCCGTATCGACTTTTTTTTTCAGCTCATTTTCTCCCACTGCTGGGCAAAGGCCTTCCTTCCCTCTTTCCAACCCGACCTATCCAAAGTTTTAGCGACCCAATCTTTTTTTTTAAAGCTTACTAGCAATGTGTCACATTACTAGTATTCTTGTTAACCCCTCGTGCTAAGCTAAATGCTTGTGTTACGAGTGGGTTTACGTCGGTAGTGCAATGGGTGGGGTTCGAACCGGCAACCATATGATCGCAAGTCCGACGCCGTAGCCATTAGGCTACCGCCGCTTAATCTTTCCCAAAAGAGTCGAGTTCATCGCGCCACCTCCGTCTGGGCCTGGTCGGCCCAGTCGCCGCTGTCGCTTCGATCCATGTGGGATCGAATTAGTGGTAGCTTTTGCTCACAGTTGGTTTGGCATACGGCAATCGAAATTAGCAGCATTAAATTGCATATTTACTGGTCACAAATCCAAACTGTTGCTTTTTTATTATCGTAATAAGATGACAAACAAGAATATTGATATATAAGTAATTTCAATGGTTACAACTACATTACACTTCAAACTTAAAACAAAAATGTTAGCACAATATTGCTAAGCAAAATATGTTCAAATGATACCCTAGGCTAACTCAGTAACAGACTTCTTCCACCTCGAAGTGAAATTTTATCAAGATGGTAATTTATGGGTTAACACGGCAAACGAGCAGGCGAGGTGATGGCAAGTAGTCATCGCCCATGGATATCTGCAATACCAAAGGAGTTGCAGATTAAGGAAAGGGATTAGGGAAAAGGGAGGGAAAAGAGAAAAACGAGGAGTGAGGAAGGAATTGGGGCTCCGGCGCACCACACTCATCTACTTCACGTCGATATTCAGTGGGACATAGTAGAAATTACTTACCCAGTTGCTTGGCGGTAAGGTCTTGGTGGCGTCGTCGGGGTCCGGTTTTCCGTCAGCCCAGATGTAATAGTTGGCGTATTCACCAATTCTTTGTACCGAATTCGTAAACCACTCACTCTCGAGACTCGTGTGGTTGGGTACATAGTCCAGAATTACGCGAATGCCTGTTAGTATAAAAACATGATGTTGATGTTGAATAAAACATCAAATTATAAATTTTAAAAATCCCCGACAATTGCATTATATCGCGACCAATTTTCATCAAAGATAGCAAAGAACACTCCCGAATAATTCACCTTTCAAACAAAAGAAACTAAATCAAAATCGGTTCATCCGTTCGGGAGCTACGATGCCACCTCTGATCAAATAAAAAGTTAAGATGGAACTTTGCGAATAAAGAAGTGAGGCCGTTAAAACTACGCCTAGCCGTTTACAAACACAATTTTACACTATATAACAATACCGAAACTACGCCTTATCTTGTCAGTCGAGCTTTCGATAGCTTGACTGACAAGATAAGGCCCTAGTTTCGGTATTGTTATATAGTGTAAAATTGTGTTTGTAAACGGCTAGGCGTAGTTTTAACCGGCCTCACTTCTTTCTTAACTTTTTATTTGATCTGAGGATGCCACAGACACACACACACACACACACAGACACGTCTAACTTATAACACTCCGTTGTAATTGCTTCGGGGGCTATCGCTTTGTGTATCAAGCTATTAACCAACCTGTTTATCGAGAACCTTCGAGGGCTTTTACACCATTGGCGATCACAATTATTATAAAGCAGGTTTTTCCCACTTTAGGGCATAGGCCTCCTTAACCTTCCATTTCCTACAGTTTAGGGCTTTTTAGCCCTATGTCTGAAGTAGGAGATTAGCTCGTTTACTCAATACTCAATATTTTATTGCGTTCCATAGTGTTTCATAAAGCTGGTAACATAGTATCTTGGATCATTATGGACCCTGTCGGGCACACAAAATTTGGAGAGAGGAAGAGGATTTAGCAGTATTTGGCGAATTGATTTGATTGCCCGTTTAACTTTCTGATCAAATCCAAACTATTCAAAAATTAAGAATAATTAGAGTATGATTCTGTCTTACCGACTTTCTTAGCTTCGGTCATCAGTGCGTCAAAGTCAGCCATAGTCCCGTAATCCTCTGATATTGATTTATAATCAGTTATATCATATCCAAAGTCGTTCATTGGGGACTTGTAGATGGGAGACATCCAAATGGCATCCACGCCAGTGTCTTTCAGGTACCACAGCTTACTTTTAATACCTGTTAAAAAATATTAGGATACATTCTTCTTCTTCTTCGAAGTGCCTCTCCAATTACTGGATCAGTAGGCCGAAGAAGAAAGTCGTGGCTGCGCAATATTCGCGAGTGGACCGGCATTAGCAGCGCCGCAGAACTGTTCCGCCTTGCGAAGGACAGACTGAAGTTTTCCGAACTGACGGCCAACCTCCAGTAATTGGAGAGGCACTTCGAAGGATACATTGCAATATATTTATGTGATTTTATACAGTTTAGATAAAAAAAGTCCAGGATCGTGTACTGAATTCATGGTAAGCGGTTGTGAGTCTATGTCCCTTCCACCCTTTATATGTTGGTATTACTATGAAAAATAAATTAAAATTACCGTTCAAGTCGCCGATTCCATTTGCATCGCTATCCATGAAGGAGCGCGGGTATATCTGGTAGACGACGGCGGACTCCCACCACACATCCACGCAAGCCACGCTCGCTATTGTAGCTGCGACCAGCAACACTACTATCCCACGCATGATGACTTACTACACCAAAAAAATATATTATTTATTCCATTTGTAATCAAAGCTATTGAGGACATCTAAGAACATGTTGTAAACAAACCTATCCCCACTCACTCTTTGAGAGTTAGATAGATGTTTGCAACATGTTTTGTAGTCAGTGGAAACGCGGGGTTATGGGCGTGAATTTTTTTATGAGATTTGTTTGGCCACCGTGGCCCTGGCCACTGTAACTCTAGTAAGCCAAGATTTACAAAATTTATCATATCAAATGCCTCCTAGGGGAATAATTTTAATATTTCTTTTAGTAAAAATATTTAAGTGGGGCAGCTTTGTTGGGCAAAGTGGGATCATTAGCATAGGAACAATGTTTCCGGTGATAAGTGACAATATCATGTGGTACAAGTATTATTTCCCTCCCCTGGGCGCCTGTTATGATATTTCCACACTTAACCTGTCACGTGACAAAAGCGGACACAATATGCGCCAGGAGCCCGGCACACAAATATGATTTACTGTGGCTATACTACCCTCAAATTAAAAAAAAAAAAAAAAAAACAAACAACAACCTGCACTCACTACTGCACCATGAATGCTGATAACCACCGGCCGTCAATAGTCCTTATATGCAAGCTGATTCAAGTGTTTTGTAGATTCCACTCGACATTAGCCTCTTAATGATAATGCTGTCATGATTTGAATAATTATCAAGAGTCCACAGGAATATTTTATGAGTGATGTAAGTACTGAAAATTATTGGGTTGGAAACATCAGTATCACTACATATCACACCGATTTTCATGCAGAGTTCACCACTGGATAGAGTGATTCAAAATAAAGGTTTATATGTATAATAAATACATATTATAGTATAGGAAAGCCGAGAAACCACACGGGCCAAGCCATGGGCGGAAAGCTACTATGAAAATGTAATAAAAGAAAAACATAATATTTTTTTTTTACCGAATTCCCCACAAAATGGCAGACGAAAACGCGGTAGGCCAAGACGAAGAAGGCGGGATGAGCTGGAAGTGTTTAGACGGATTGGCCCTAAATAGCCTTAAACCGAGAGGAATGGAAATAGGGTAGGGAGGCCTTTGCCCTGCAGTGGGACGAAAATGGCTGAATAATAATAATTGTAAAATCAATTTGGTAGTGTCAATATTGGGATAGGTATACCTGTTATAGGTAAACCACTAACCACTGCAGAACTATAGGTATTACGAACAACATAAACAACTTTTATTATATGACTTTTAGAGAATATTATTTAACATATTATTATACAAACTTTCAAGATTTCGTTGTTCTATCACATGTTAGTTCAGGGGCCGTATTACCACGTATTAATGCCATCATTTTTACGTTGTGAAAGAGGGACGCCACTATTTAACCTGTAGAGCGGCATCCCTCTCTCACAACCTAACAATGATGGCATTAAAACGTGGTAATACGGCCCCAGATTGTTTCTCTAACTAGGACCTTATTTTACTATGTGTAGAGTTTGTAATATTGAGCGTCGAATTTAAATATTTTTATGTTTGTATGAAAGCCTGATAAACAATAAGAAAATTAAAAACCAAAACAATAAAAAGAGTTAAATAAAGAAGGACAAATAATAAACTAAAGTTCAGATTTGTAATTTTCACTTTATTGAGTCATAGTCCTGATTTTATTTTATTAAAAAAATAAATCCAGCTGAATTAATCATATTTTCTGTCACATTCAGTAAAGAAAATATCATTTGTAAATAACACACACATAGTCATAATATAATGAGTTGAATAAGTACTAGTAAGTCCGTTACCAATATTGATGATGTCATTTACATACAAAATATAGTTGCGGTTGCTTTGTCAATGTACTTTTAAAAAAACTTTCATTAATTTAGGTACTTTAGCAAACACATTCATGCAAGATGATAAATATTACAGTGTCCCCGTAAATACATTTTGTATATTGTTTTTGTTAAACATTTAGGTAAATATAATTTATTATAGGTGTCATGAAAGATATTTCTCAAGAATTGTGTCGCTTTGGTAATGGTGCCGATACACGGAGCATTTGGGTACATAGAACGTAACTGGAGCATGCTATGATGTTACTTGTGTCGCTTGTCGCTTATAGGGCCACATCAGCATGTAGCTACAATCAGAATGTAGCTACAATCAGCATGTAGCTACAATCAGCATGTAGCTACAAACAGCATGTAGCTACAAACAGCATGTAGCTACAAACAGCATGTAGCTACTAACAGAATGTAGCTACATTCACTATGTCGCTACAATCAGCATGTAGCTACAAATAGCATGTAGCTACAATCAGCATGTAGTATATATTAATTTAGGATACATGCTGATTGTAGCTGGAGAAATGTTACATTGGTTTAAGAGGCTCCGTGAAAGGCAGTAGATTACTTTACAGGATGCTTATAATCCGTGCTTTAATAATGTTACATGCACCATGTGACTTGAGCGTCACTTCTATTTAAATCATATCAAAAGTTTAGACCATATACGTACTACAATTCGGCAAGGGTACTTACAATTGAAATTATTTTCTTAATACACGAGAAAAATAGATCTATTCGTAACGCTAAGTACTTTGTACTATTTTAGTGTACACCTCGGATGTTCAAAATAAAACAATTTTACAAACTAATGAGAACAAAGATAATGTACTGTGTGGGAAGAGTAGTTATAGAAAAAACTAAAATAATTGATATTTACGTCAATGACGTATGCGTAGTGCTCACAATTTGTTATACAATAAAACTTAGGAACTTCAATGTCGCATTCATCCACTGAGCCGCTGATATTCATTTCGCAATTTTGACGACATTTTCTTTTATATCAGACTTCCATATCGATTTTTTTAAGTAATTTAGATATAATAATACTTTCAATTGGTCGTGTGACCAGAACGTATACATTTTCGACTGCGGCCCGTGTTTAAGAATTGTGTTAAAGTTATTTAATTGAGCAAAACGTTGCTATTTCACACAAATATGTCGCAACTAGCACTGTAAACGCCATTCTTGAATACGAGCCTTATAATTTTCATATAAATAAATTGATCACACTATCACACTCATTTACAGATTCTCATAACTTCATAATATTTACAGAATGTACAAGATTTTTATATAATCGTTAGTTGTATCAAACCTGAATTTTTACACCACAAACTCGCTTTTCCATTTTTTTTTGTTGCAATCAATATACGTCATACTTATCAAGTTATTTTGAAACTGTTCATAATGCAAGTTATTTCTACGACAATCGACAAAAAATATTATGCACACTAAGTAATTAAAACTATAAATTAATATTGGGCTAGCATCAATAATTTTTAACGTTACATATTTAAGGTAGAGTACCGAATTTTTAAAACGATTTGGATATAATATTCATTTAAATATAAATTTGATATTTAGGATGCAATTGCATAAAATCTAACAAGAAATATGATCATTAAGGTACTCCATTTAAGATGAGTAATGTCAAAATTATTCGTGCTAGCTCTTCAGAGCAAAGTAGAGTATTTTCGTGGAATTGAATAATTAAAACAATCTGCATTGTGAGCAGTTAGAACGGTCCTAATAAAATCGACGTCAGTATAATTATAATACATATAATTTAGTCTATTTGGAAGGGTAGATTAGCTGCTATTCTCGGCTTTTTCTTCTTCATAGGCCGCGATGTCGGGTCCTGGTTCTGTTGTGTCATCTGTTTACATAGTTTATAGTTAATTTTGATGTTATTCGTAGTGTAAATAGTACCTAATATTTTGGACTCGAAAACATTTTTTTATAACCTGAATAAAATGCTTGAGGCCGTACCATGTGTTAACCAGATAATTTTTAGGTTGTGAGAAAGGGATGGACGCTAATTAATGTGTACAGCGGCATCTCTCTTTTTCAATCGCAAAATGATCCGTACGGCCGAAGAAAGAAAATATGATTTGGAGTCTGTGTAAAGATGAAAATCAAAGAATTAAGTAAGGCCTCGCACTATCAATTACAGTAAATGGAAACTAAACCACATCGCGAACTGTGGGAACACAGCAATACCTCTGGACATTGTTCTCCTTGGCCAGTATGATACAGTAAAATAGATATTCCAAACTTACCGGCGTGTTAGTTGGCTGTGGTTTCGGTAATGTTGACTTAGGTGCTTGCGATTGGCTAGAGTCTCGTCTGTGCGATGAACCACTTGGTTGCGATACACGTCTGTAAATAAGAACAGTATGATTGTAAATTGTGGGCTAAACAAAGTATCGAATGGGTCCCACAAGATGGCAGACAACAGCGCGGTAGGCCAAGACGAAGGTGGCGGGATGAGCTGGACGGATTCTAGTAGGATTGGACCAAAATAGTCTTACATCGTGAGGAATGGAAAAATGGTAGGAAGGCGTTTGCCATGCAGTGGGACGAAAATGGCTGAATAATAAAATAATGATAAAATGATTGTAAAGACTCGTTGATTGTTTACTTTTTAAAGTTTTAAAATACATACCATCACGCCTGTATTCCCCGAAGGGTTCGTCAGAGGTGTACTTAATGTACACACACAGTTCGCCGGTATGTTAAGGTCTCATGTAATAGGGGGCGAGCCTATTGCCAATAACGGGGCACAATTCCAGACTACGAGCTGCTACTGAGAATTTCATAGAAAAACCTAATAACAATAAGTCTTAAAATAGTTGACCATGAATAGAGCCTATCAATAAAAACAAAATTAAAATTTGTTAAGGCCAAAGCGGGCGCTAGCGCTAGAGTTGGGCGCGAAGTTAAATTTTTTCTTGGTTTTTCGCAAATTTTTCGGCTTGGTGAATTGGATTTTGGTGAAAAATTGTTTATTCGGCGAAAAATTTCATTTTACACCTAAATCTCCTACGATACCGATTTTTAAGCAAAAGTTTAATACTCAATCACGAATAAGTTATTGTTGATTTTGCAATTTCCACAGCCATGTACCTAGAATGTGTTAGAACCGAAAAAAAATAGCCTTAAATTAGGAATTTACGTAAAGATATGGAAATAAAAACGACCTTGTAGGGCTTAGCTCACAAGCGACTTGCAGCCTTCAATAATTATCAAAGCACTTGAACAGAAGTGGCGCTATTCAAATGAATATTGTATGACCTTAGTTATTATATAGTTGTTATAATAATTAAACGTTCAGTTTTGACCTTGAACGTAGCAAGTATAGGAAAAATTAACAAATATTTTTTTTATTTGCGTCAGACTGCGTCATTCGTCAAGCGGTGGGGCAGTATTCAATTTCCAGGTCGATCATCATTATCATCATCAGTCACTCGTCCACTATTGGACATAAAATTCTCAGTAGCAGCACTACTTGTAATGTGTACTCATATGCCAACGATATGTCTGTACATAAAGAGATATTTAAGAAAAAATAATAAAATGAAGTGTCTTTATAAAAGCAATAGAAGGCAATATAATTATTTTTTGTTCGATTGACCGCCTGTATGTTTGTACGTATATCACGCCAAACTACTGCACGGATTTGGATGTGATGCCTGTTTGTTTCATAGTTGTATTGCTAAAATTTAAAATTTCACCTTGACAATATGCTGCCTAGAATCAAAGTTGTCTGTGTATAAAATTCCTGTGTGCCGTAATTCTTTTCCTCCTAAACGGCTTGTTCGATTTTGATGAATGTATTATAGTAAAAAAAAATGTCCCTGTGTTCTTATCCATTACGCACCTTGTATCAATACGATCTCATTATTCGCAGAAAAAACGATTTGTAAAACAGTTACATAGATAAAATCAACGAGAAATTATCTTGTGACTCAGATACATAATGATATCAACGTCATTAATATTATGTGTATCACTCATGTATTATGTGCTGGGCGGAAGTTTTTGCAGTGAGTAAGCACTCACATTCGAGTGTGAAAATGTGGGTAATTTACAACAATTAAACTACAATCACGTTTTAAATATGATAGCCCTGATTTCTCCAATCGCTGATAAGTCTAAATATTAGTAGCTGATCATCAAGTGGGAACGTGTAACTCCAATTTAGTGAAATAGGGGTATCTCGACAAAACGGCTACTGGATGCAGATATGGAGCTGTGTCGCAAACTATGGCTCACCTCCTATCCTGTCCTCTATGCCCAGAAACCTGTAGTATAGACGACCTCTGCGCTGCCACTGACAATGCTTAAGAGGTGGCTAAGTTTTGGGCAAAGAGTATATAACTATAAAAAAAATCGTACCCTCGACACAAAGGAGTATTAATAAGTTGTTGTATTAATGAAAAATAAAAATAATTGCGGATCAATTATCGGACACGCAGCAGTGCGTTTAACGGCAATAGGATGATGAAACGGAAAAAAGGAAGACTTAAGGAAAATTCTACGCCAATTTTCTCAATGTCATCTCTCAATCGATCTCACCTTTGACTGGTCTGCACCTGCAGTGGCACAAACGGGTTGTTGACTTTATCCGCGTTGCTCTGAGCGGGGGGCGCGCCCTGTTTATTAGTGTTAGGCGGCGGTTTGATGTTCTGCAACAATAACGCAAGTTAAAATACTTATTAATATATATAAATGCTTAATTATATTTTACTTTACGGAATCACTAGACCATTAATACACTAGCCGAATCCAGACAGGCACTTTCTTTATGTAAATTATTCCATCACCACTGCCTCCAAGACGGTGAAGGAAAATATCGCGAGGACACCTGCATGCAGGAGAGATTTTCCCGACGACATGTGAAGTCTGCCAAACCGCAGTAGGATAGCGTGGTGGATTATAGCCTATCCGTGTTCTTATGAGAGGAGACCCCTGCCCAGCAGTGGGGTATTTAATTAATTACACTATTAAGTCACTCTCATGAATTCTTCTCACAAAACTTCAAACATTTCAGCAAAACCAAGTTCTATTCATCCGCAAACAATTCAAAATCTGGATTTGAGTCCAAGAGAGCATTAAGATCCCTCAGTGATCTCGGTAGAGGGGAGTTGGACCGTGCAACGGTTATATAAGAAATAAATAAAGAAAAAGTTTTTATTTTCGCACAAAATGACGGACGTCCAATGTGTCAGAAAAACCAAAAATTTAACACATAGATGGCACCACGATGGATCCACGTGACCACACTAATAAAATCTGTCAAGTGCCAATGCCAACATTAAACAAAATTTTTTGAGCAAACAACAAAACAATAAATAAAATTAAACTTAAAATAAAATTATATGGGATATGGGTTGATGATGATGATTGTTTTCATGGTATATGTTAATTCTCATTAATTAGGTGTGTGTTTTTTTTTAAGTCGGTCTTTAATAAAGCATTCGAAGAAGGCAAAATTGACGAAACTACTTGTAAGTATATCACGTACAGCAAATACAAAAACACTCAAGTTTTAAGATAAATAGTAGTACCACTTGTGATAACCCATTCTACACGATTCTCGATCACTGTGACCGTTACTATTGTAATCCCCGCCAAGAGTCCCCTGAACAATCAAGTGTGCTGTTGTACCTGCATAACTTTAAATTATCAGTTTTATCGAAATTACCTATTCCACATAATTTCAAGTGCATGGCGTGAATAACTTGATAATTCGTCAGTAAAGTCTGAACAAAATTAAACCATTAGACTTATGTTCTAAATTAAAATTTCTTTAACAAAATATTTCGACTATCAAGTTATTCACACCATGCACGATATAACATAACATACCATCACGCCTGTATTCCCCGAAGTGTTAAGCAGAGGTGTACTAATGTGCACCCACACTTCGCCGGTATGTTTAGGTCCCATGTAATAGAGGGCGGGCCTATTGCCGTTAACTGGACACAACTCCAGGCTCCAAGCTGCTACTGAGAATTTCATAGAAAAACTCAATAGCACTTTGCTCGACCCTAGGATCGAATCCAGGACCTCTAGTGTAGCAATCATGCTTGAGACCACAAACTAATGAGGCAAATAATCGATGAACCACTTTTAAAAAGCTATGCAGGCGAGGCAGCGGACAACTGTCGAGTTTTTAATAAATCCAATACCAGTCATTTGCTTTTCTAAATGGAATCTCGTGACCAGCAAATTATGTCTGTCATAATATTGGAGATCCAGAGGCCCAATTCCTCCCTCAGTCCACCTCTACCTTCTTTTCTCCTTCCCATCCCTTTTCCGCCTAGTGTTGCAAGCGACCATAGCCTTCGGCCCGCCTGATATAAAAAAAACATCAAATGTAATATTCACCTGTGTTTTTCCTTGATTGTTTGGTTGGTTCCAACTCGGTCCCAACGTGACATTGGCGCCAACGGGACCAACACTCGGCAAATGTTTGGGAAAGCCCGGATTTTGCTCGAACCCTCTGACTTGATGCGCTAGGTTGCGGGGGTTGTTGTCCTGGCCGCGGAAGTTGAAGGGTTGATTGCGCTGTTGGAAGTGTGGGTTTTGGAACTGCGGGAACGGAATCTGGCTGGGTCCTGGGCCTTGGAACGGCTGTCCGAACGTCGGGTATGGAGGGAGGGGCGGTTGGCTCTGTAGGAGGGAGAGAAAAGATATGTTAATGGTCATCTCCACTTTACCAGTCGAATGGGTTGGCATGAACGGGGACGTACTACACTCCCGTAGAACATCGATGTCAAATAGCAGTATGCATACTGTTTATTACGGTGAGTGTAGAGCGCCGGAGGCCTAATTTCTCCCTCAGTCCCCTTCCTTTCCCTCTTCTTCTTCCCTTCCATTTTCTTTAAATAGCCTCGGCAACGCATCTGCAACACCTTTGGTATTGCAGATGTCCATGGACGGCGAAGAACGACTACTTGTCCATTAGGTGACTCGACAGCACATTTACCGAGTATATAATATCTTCTTAGACTCTTTATGGAACCTAATAAAATGCAAGTTAGACTTTATTGTATTCTAAAATTTCATGATTAGTCATTGAGTATTCAGCCGTTATATATATATTTAAAAAAAAAGCTTACTAGCAATGTGGGTCACATATTACTAGTATTCTTGTTAACCCTTCATGCTAAGCTAAATGCTTGTGTTACGAGTGGGTTCACGTCGGTAGTGCAATGGGTGGGGTTCGAACCGGCAATTATATGATCGCAAGTCCAACGCCCTAGGCTACCGACGCTTCAAAATATTATACTGTTAAACATATTGATGTTGTAATATTTTGTGTTATCACAATGTTCTTCACCTTCAAGTGGTGAAGTCCGTTTCAAGGTCCTTCTACAATAAAACTCACCTTGTATGTGTTATTCCATTCAGCTGTATATACAGGTGGTGGTCTGCCTGCGTTGATCAACGGTGCGCTCTCCTTGCGCCAGTTCTGCTGATGCGCTGGTCCCCTGTTTAGAGGTACAGTATAATTATATTGGTTAGTTTTATGCTACTCTATTATTATGGGACCTCTCGCCCCCTATTGCATGGGACTTCTCGCCCCCTATTGCATGGGACCTATCGCCCTCTATTACATGCGACATCTCGCCCCCTATTGCATGGGACTTCTCGCCCCCTATTGCATGGAACTTCTCGCAACCTATTGCATGGGACTTCTCGCAACCTATTGCATGGGACCTCTCGCCCCCCTCCTATTACATGGGACATCTCGCCCCCCTCCTATTGCATGGGACTTCTCGCAACCTATTGCATGGGACATCTCGCCCCCCTCCTATTACATGGGACATCTCGCCCCCTATCACATAGGACATCTCGCCCCCCTATCACATGGGACATCTCGCCCCCTATCACATGGGACCTTAACGTAGTGCAAGTATACCTATACTTAATCCTACGGGGACTACAGTATCATATTTTATGTATCCAGCTGTTTCCCGCTGCTTTAGTCACATTCCAATGGACCTTTTTAGGCAAAAGGCAAAATGGTGCCAAAAAGGTGTATGGAAATCTGTTAAGTGGTTTAGTGAAATTGTATCATACGGAATTACTTTCGCATTTGTAATATTAGTATGGATGGATTATTTGTTATAGTTTTAACCAACCGAATAAAAATATCTGCGCCGAGGGGTCCAATTCATGGTAAGCGGATGTGCGTCTACGTCCCTTCCATCCTGTATATTTTACAATGTATTTTAAAAGAGAGTCTGTAAACATACCTCGGTGGTTGTGATAGCGGCACCGCGGGTGGGTTTTCAGTCTTTACTCGCCAATTACGATTTTGTTCCGAAGGGGAAACCTGATGAAAATAGGTGTCTATTAGTTAAGTTGGAGTCTTATGGCTTAGAAGATAAAGTTGCAAATATGGTGCCTCGTTAACGATACGGTTGGTGCTTCCTAAAACCTACCTTGGTCTTTTTAGCTTCTGCATCGGTTTCGCTTATTTTCAACAAACTTTTCAGTAAGTGTGTGCCGTTGTCCTGCAAAGTACACAGTATTAGTTAGACATCGTGTTAGGGCTTATGATATTTTAATTTTACATTTTAAATTGATAACTGTAACAACTACGTTACTATTTCGCATGAAATAGTCGAGCATAAGAAGTTAACGGTTCACCGGTCTGTGTTGCTGGGTTCTGGGCAGGGAAGAATGAGCCTAGAGGCAAATCTAATCTAAGTATATTCTAATGTCGTCACAAAAGAAGCTGGTATGATACTTAGGCCACACATCAAGCTATTGCATTCCAGTATAGCAGACTTAGCATTATAAAAAGTTTTCCTACAATGTGAGACCAGCCTATACTGTATTAGCATCCTATTCAGTCAGTACCAAATAAATTTGCATACGTGTACAAAATGATTTGAGCAACTAAGGAAATCAAACCTTATCTCAAACACACAAGGTTTGTTTAAGAATGAACAGCGTATATGGCAGCTGTCATTCTGACATATTCTTTATCACATTGTGATAACGTTGAATATCCCTCGGATATATAATTATGAGCAGTCTGTTCGCTGAAAATGAAGTACCTGTCCAGGAGGTCCATTGCTGGGTACAGCGTTACTGCTGTGGTTGCGATTGTCTGGGGACACCGCCTTGTCGCCCGGAGGACTGCAAATGTGTTTACATTATAATATATCCTATTCGATTCTATCATCATTCGAAGGTTTAATATAATCAATAAAATATGTTTTATTATTCTTCATCGCTAAAAAATAATTAAAAGTAGATAAAATAATAATAATAAATAATTTCAGCTATCTATCCATTTTGTTGTGGTAGGGCCACGCTGTTCGCAGCATGAATGTGCCGGCTTGACTGGAGAAGTACCACACTCTCGCAGAAGACTGAATTCCGAGTAGTAGCGTTTCGCTACTGCGGCCGGAGGCCCAACTCCTCCCTCAATCCTTCTCCTTTTCTCCTTCGCCTCCCATTCCTTTAATAAGCTCGGCAACGCAACTGCAACTCCTTTGGTTATGCAGATGTCCATGGGCGGCGATGACTACTTACCTACCATCAGGTAGCTCGCTTGCTCGTTTGTAGAGTTATTCCATAACATAATACCTATAGTTAGCAAATGCGGAGTGATGTCCGTCCTCGCGGCGCAGCAGGGTGGGCGGCTGCGAGAGGAACACGTCCTGCGGCGGGGACGAGCTCGTCAAGCTCCGCAGCTTGCGACCGTACGATATGTTCAGCATGTTGGCCGGAGACATCCTACCACAAACATTTATTATTGGAAGAAGAATTTGTTGAAAACAACAATTTTAATTATTGAGATAATTAATGAAGGAGTAATTCTTAATGCCACGCTAAAGGTCTTGGATTCTATTAAAAAGTAGAGCAGTGTTAATGGGTTTTTTCATAGAATTCTTAGCTCAGTTTGTAGTTGAGTCTGGTTAGTGGTAATCGGCTCACCCTATTACATAGGACTTAAACTAAACATAACGGCGAACTATGGGTGACCATAATACACCTTTGCCAAAATTTTCGGGGTATACAGGACTAATGGTGTGTATGTGTCACGATAACAACTATTTTTTGTCTTACCTATTGCCGTAAAAAAATAATTATTATATTTTTTCTATTTAACTTTTTTATATAGACTCGACTCGAAAATATTTCGGTAGTATTTCGAAGTCGGTGTTTTGTTTTAAAGTAATATTTTCGACAGGCACGGATTTCGATTCTTTTGTTTACGTTTTTTAATATTATTTCTGTGTCAATGTGTTACTCAAATTAAATCTCTGATATATATTATTATAGTAATCACCTGTAGAAGCGGTCCTGTTCGAACAGGTCCTCGGACATAGCGCCGGGGAAGGGCTTGTCGAACATGACCTGGTAGGTAGGCTCCGCGTTGAGCTTGTCAGCCAGGCGGACGGTGTTGGCGGGCGCGGCCGCGTACAGCGCCGTGACGGTCCCGCGGGCGCCCAGGGGAACTGTCATGTGGGGAGCCACGCACACCACGCGGTCGTATACCTTGAAGTCCGCCTTCGGATCCGGCTGGATGTTGCCGCAGTGCAACTCCGGCTGGTCAAATGCAAATGTAACACCTCCAAAATTGTTCCATCTTTCGATTTTTTTTACCTTACTAATATAATAAAATAATTTCACCATAGTTTAACTAGTAGAAAATGGCTAACCCTGCGTCCCATCTGACGACAAAACATGTTACAAAAAGCTGTCCTGTGTTCCTGTCACTCTTTGAGAGTTAGATAGAGTAGGATAGATATTTGCAACATGTTTTGTCGTCACTGCGAACGCATTGTACTGTTTTATCATTAAGTCCGCCATTGTACTGTTTCAGCATTAAGTATTTAAAAAAACCTGAATAGTTTGTTTCAACGAGCTGATCTCTGGAGCTACCAAACGGATTAAAAAAATCCTATAAAAAGGCTATAGTCTATCCAGCATCACACTACGATCCTTAGGAACAGGGCAAATTGGGTGTTTTTGTAAGTTTTGATTATTTAAATAATCTACGCAAATGTCTTGCAGATCTGGTATTGTTATGCGACGGGTCATTGAGCCCTCTAAATAATGGTTAAGCTACACGATGACTGACGTATACGTGCCATCAGTTAAGACAGGTCAACTTATAGCTTATATGGCCTATATAGTTTGTATGGCTTTTTTTCCAAAATTTTTATATCTGATAATACTACTTTTGTGGGTGTAGGTACATTAGTACACTCTGCCTAACCCTTTGGGGAATACAGGCGTGATGATATGATGCTGTCTGAACTTTTAAAAATACCACGATTCTCTGAGTTTGTTTCAGCGTTTCTATTCATAAGTCAATACACCAATACAAATATAGTTGAAAATCAACTTGACATATTATCTTACCTTGTACAATAGGTTCCACTTGACCTGAAGCGTCACTTTCTTCTCATTGGCCTGCAGCTCTTCCAGCTGTTTGTCCAGCGAAGCCGCGAGTACCTTCATCTCTTCAGGCTCCAGAGCTTCGGAGCCACATTCACGCCTCGCAGCACGGCAGTGAGGTTGAGTCTTTATCCATTGAGCTATTTCTTGGGGCTTGTTTTTACTATATGGAAAATATGCTCATGTTATTCGCTTAAGAAATCTTATTAGATTTAAATATAATGGCTTTGAAGTCACTTAAAGTCCTATATTATCCAGTTTGAGTGATTTTGGGTAGCCAGTTAAATATCGAAGCAAACAGATTGCACATAAATGATGTACACTGCTAGGTAGAATATTTTATCTCAATAGGATAATATATATGTCAGAATGACAGCTGCCGTCTACGGTCTAAAATGTATTTTATGTCGTTGAGATAAAGTTTAATGTCCTTATGTCCCTATTTGATTCCTCTGACTTAAAATAGAGAAGACAGAAATAAAGACGAGACGACATTAACAGTAATGGTAAGCATAAATTGAAGGTGGTTTTTGGCTAAGCTTTCTAAAGAAAGAAAGATTTTTTTTTCGGATATTGCTTGGCTTAGATTGTACCCAGTGGCCTCAATCTTCAACTAATATTCTTATACAATTAGTTCAGCAAAATAACTAAATGAAAAACTAAAACCTCTTTGGTATAAAGCCGAATAAAAAGAACACTTACCCGATGTCATTGGGGAAGAGATCGCTCTCAAAGTAAATATCTCTATTGGAGGATGCCAAGCTGTCGAATAGTTCCGGGAACTGCAGCTCGTAAGACTTGACCAGCTCAATGCAGCGCTCTGAGTACAGCCACGCGTTGGTCACCTTACACCGCCGCGTATAGCCCGATACCTCGAGATTCTAATGAACAAATGTATTGACATTACCTGTTAGGCTAATATGACACGAAATTATTTTGTCGTCACATAGATCGTGCTGAGAGTATGGATGAGGACGAGGTAGTGTGATGTCTTAATTTGTCACGAGTCGCTTGTTGGTTAACAAGCGGCTTAGTGCCTGGACCAAATGGGTTTTCCATTTGGTCCAGGCAGCCGTGAAAAACGTGTTTGGGCAGTCAATTAGTTTGGTTTGTAGCGACATCTAGCGGGCTACATGGAACTACGTCAAGTAAATCCTGAATCGCACCAGTGGAGTTTACCGCGCGATTAGAGTATATACAACCACCTGATATCAACCGTCGGGCCGTAGCCCGCCAGGCAAAAACACCTGCCTGGTTGGAGGATCCTCCCTTTGGTTTGAGGTACAATACACCTCGCCTCTCAACAGGTTAATTTAAAATTAACACGTGTTGTTTTCCTATTATATTTGTGCTATATAATGTGCCTTTCTTTTTTTTTCAAATAATTCACTAGTTATTATTTATGATCTCTATCTATACAGTTATTGTCAACTGGATAAGTTTTTTAAATGACTATAGTCATCTATTGACATTATGAAGAAAGCTTCAACATTCATTCGCATCTTCAAGCCTTCGTTCATATTACCTTCACTCTTTTTCTTTTTTCATTACTCATTTGCTTTTTTACCACCATCAATTTAAACGTATAATATTGTAATTCAAGTTTCGAAAATAAACGTATTTTCAGTGGTAAAAAAAATTCTTTAGATAAATAAAAGTTGAATCATGATTGTATAACAAACATATTCGGCAAAAATCATGACTCTCATTTTAAGAGAAATTAAATAAAAATATTTTACATGAAATGTACATGGTATAAAGCCTTATTTAATAGTTACCTTCTTGTTAAACTTCAAGTTGAGTCCCACGTTGATTTTGTTTAGGTTTTCAGTGGGCATTTCGTGTCGCTCACCGGATACCACGAGAACTGTCCCCGTAATGCGAGACAGCATTTGCGCTGATATACCTGTAGGTATTTATGAACGAGTCAAAACATTGACACATTTAGAAATTAGGAGGAGCTCGAAGTTTTTGATTTGTGCCCGGTTATCTATACTAATATTAAAAAGAAGTAAATTATAGAGTTTGTGACATTGTAATCTCTGGCTCTCCTAACCCGATTATGAAAATTCTTTCATCAATAGAAAGCTACATTATTCCCGAGTGACATAGGCTATATATTATCCCGAAAAATTAAAAGAAACGTATAGTCTACGCGAGCAAAGCCGCGGGCGGAAACCTAGTTTGTTAGATACGAAGGACCCGCTGGCTAGCTACATTGATTTCTCTTCCATTGGGACGCTACGACCAATGCTGGCTTCTCTAATATTTCCTCTGCTTGATATGTTCTTTTTTGTAAGAGAGCTGAAATCTAAAGTGAAGGAATACATAGTAATCAGTTCCACCCTGTATAGGACCGCTAAGTTAATCCACAGTAGGCTTTCGTGGTGGAATATAGCCTTATCCTTCTCTCTTTGGGAGGAGACCCGTGCCCTATAGTGGGAGTGTATAAAAAGGGGTAAGTAGAGCAGTGATAGCCTTGTGATATGACCATAAGACTGCCCTGTGAGTTTTCGAAGTCATACGAGTATTAATACTTAATATCACACGCTTAAACGGTGAAGGAAAACATCGTGAGGAAACCGACATGCCTGAATAGTTTTCGCGACGGCGTGTGAGGTCTGCCAAACCACCAACCAGCTGGGCAGACCCGTGCCTAGCAGTGGGACAATATTTGGGTGGATGATGATAAAAAGGGGTAGAAAAGATGTGTGTATAGTAACCGCATGCGGCGGCGGCGTGGTTGGCGCTGCGGTAGGGCTGCAGGCGGGCGGCGCGCGGCGGGGCTGGCTCCGCACACTCCCGCACGCACACCTTGATGCGCCCGCTGCGGATCGACTCCGAGTCCACCACCTACAACAACATTACATTAACGTTCTGAACGCCTCGCCATAACGGCATCTCCGTGCCCTGAATGCCAAGCCAAAAAATCTATATAAATACATACATCACGCCTGTATCTCCCGAAGGGCTAGGCAGAGGCGTACTAATGTACACCCACATTTCGCCGGTATGTTTAGGTCCCATGTAATAGGGGACGAGCCTATTGCCATTAACCGGACACAAATCCAGACTCCGAGCTGCTACTGGGAATTTCATAGAAAAACCCAATAACACTTTGCTCGACCTGGAGATCGAACCCAGGACCTCTAGCATAGCGGTCGTATATAAATACCAGCGCAAAAAACTAGGTAAAAGTAATGATTTAATACGTAAGAAAAAATATTTTTCTGTGACCTGTTTATCGTCGAGTATAGTCGACATTAACGTACAAAAGGTTCACAACACGTTTGGCAAAAAAAGGTTAAGTTTAATTTCGAATATTATGCGAGAAGAACCAAGAAGAAAATCCATCGACACTCTTTCAAAATGATTACAATTTAATCTTAGGTCTTAATGTTTATTGGAACCAAATTGCGGATATCCTTAAATAGGGGCAAGTTCCAAACACCCTAAACCGACGGTCATGCATGAGATTAATGAATGTAGATAAAGCGAAAGTAGTGTGCCAGGATCGTAGCTAGGGGAAATCGTGACAATAAGTATGTTTATATGTATGTTTATTAAGATACGACTCACAGTAGCAAGACTTCCGTAATGCTGTCCAAGTGTGAGTAAGAACACGGTATCTCCAGGTGGGTAGGCCTCCTGCGGCGTGCTGAACTTGCCTCCTTCCTGTATAATATGGGCCCGCACATCCTTCACCACCGCCTGGTAGGCATAGCCACATGGTACACTGCACCATTCTGGCTCTTGGACCATTTTCACGTTATCTTGGATCATGTATTTGAAACCTGAAAGTTTAAGTCGTATTTAATTGGTCGTTGGTGACCTAGTCGCAATGACTGCTTACGAATTGTAGGTCCTACGTCGAACCCAGACAAACGCTTAACTTTGTGTAAATTATTTCATCACCACTGCTCCGAAAATGGTGAAAGATAACATCGTGAGGTGAAGTTTTGCTCAAATTGTCCGCCTCTCTGTATTGCGTACACATACATACGCGGCATATTTGTTGTCTCTCGACTGTGATTGTACGTTTACTATTTACAGCCATCTTTTACATGAGATCATAAAATAATAATCAAGTCAACTAGCCCATTGGTATAAATCAAATCAAATTTATTCGTCAAACATGCGTTTCCACACAAAGGGAAACGCCCATTTTTGGCCATGCTTTGCCCAACAATGTGGTAAATACAAAAAAAATACGCATTTAGTAACTAAAATATTGCTATAAACTCCGGAATTAATTAAGACACTCAATCGGATTGCTTTATTTTACAACTTCCGGGCTTTGGTCAATCCGTCAAAGTAGGGAGGGATAGCGACTTTTACTGAAAAAATCGATACACTAAAACCGGTAAAAACAGATTTTTGGGAAATCTTTTTGTTTATGCGATTTTTTCTGCTTTTTTTATTGTCTTTTTACAGAAAAAAAGTGAAAAAAAGAAGTTGTGTTTGTCAATTTTTGGGCTTCAAATACAAACTATTGCACCGATTCCGTGTTTTCGGTTTTTTTTATACAGATTTTTCGATAAATTGATATCTTGGCGTCATCCCTACGTCAATAATAATCGTAAATCATAATTGACAACTGGTTGATTGACATTGACATTTCACATTTTGTTTGTTGACAAAATGCGCTATTGCGACTAATGATTTTTTGAATTGCGTCAAAGTCGCCGAAAAATCAACCAGAAAGGTTGATTTTTCGGCGACTTTGATTACGATTATGGACCCTGTAACCACTCCTGATGACGACCTTGGCTTTACATTGGATCTGTACCCGCTTCCCACGACCAAAAATCATAAAACTACAAGTATGTTTTTTTGTTTACCGTGAATTTTTGATATGATTTTTATAACTCGAACCGAGTTCTGAGTAAAAAATAGTGGTTGTTTCTTTATCTATAATGTCAACCCTAATGCCTATAATTTGTTTTATTCATGGGCGTCATTTGGCCAAAACCTCTTTATCAAATGGGCATTTCCCTTTAGTATGAAAGATCTTAAAATAAACATTGAAAAGCCCAGATATGTTTTGCCCAACTGAGGCGTACAAATATATACGAAATAATACAGGACTAAATTAAAAATATGTGTAATTAAATTATTCAACAATATTATTTAATAGCTCCAAAATATATGTATTTGTCAAATTGTATATAAACATAAAATAATAACATAGGATGTACTAATTTCTCATTATTATAAGATCTTCTTATAATAATGAGAAATGTCAAATTGTGTCAGTCAGAAATTCACTTATATGATAGTAGCATTTTTCTGTTAATAGCTTTTGCATGTTTTTTAAACAATTTTGTATTCATATCCTTGTATTCCTTTGGCAGTTTATTATAAATGTTTGGGGCCGTGCAGAAAATGCTTTATTGCATAAGGGTGGTTAAAATTTATAAATAAATTGGTAAAATGTATAAACTTACCTTTCAAATTGACCGCGTGAATTATTATTTTCACATCGCCCAATTCGATTCCAAGACGATTCATATTGCTAAAAAAATAAATAATATTTTGTGTGTTACTTTATACTAAAAAAACGTGCGATGAAAGTTCCAAATATGTAAAAACTAAAATTAGCCCAATCGCCTGCTTTGTTCGGGACTGTTTGGTTGTATAAATTAACGGTTGTAAAGTATCTCACTGTTCTATGATAGTGGATCTCTCGCTGATCCACTGTTTGTGCATGTTGCCGTTGTTTGCTTCGCTGGTGAAGCTGGCGGCGCCGTTCACATTGTTGTTTTGCTTTTCAACGTGGTGCAGCCGCAACTTCTCGTTCGACACCGATATTACTCTGTATAAAATCATAGAGATTTAATTTTGTAGTGTCTATAAATTGGTTGGACATCACAATGAGACACAGCTGATTTGTGTATCATATACATAGGATTGGATAGTAGAAGAAGAAAGAAAAAAACTTATTTTCGAAGAAATAACCAAAGGCCAAAGTGCCAAAAATCTTTAAAATAAAATAAACAATAACAATGGCACCTGACCGCGTAACCACGCCAATGTAAGGTCTGTCAAGTGTCAATGCCAACATGCAAATAACAATTTGTTTTGGCTTGCTCAAATGCTCAGTTCTGCTGATCTCTTTTGTTATATATTTTTTGTGTCTTAATATAGGTAAGCGTTATGGATTTCTTATGTAACTTATATTAAAATGAATCAATAAATAAAGGCAAAAAAAAAACAAGGAAAAGTAAACATAAAACGAAATTGCGAGGTATGAAAATTTCTATTCTATTAGATTAACAGTGCATGAAAATTTTGTGGAGAAAAGTGAGTCTCCTCAGTGCGAAAAAGGGTCAACGCTCAGCTTAATGCTGCGGACTTTCATTGAAAAAAAAAACCGAGCGCTGGTTATTAACGATGACCTTGGATGGTTATAGCGTCTTCCCATGGTGAAAAATTAAATGCATTCTAGGAAATAAGACCAGAAGTGATTTTTCTTTAACAAATTTTAATACTACCTACGAAAATAAACACACAAATAAGCTGACACTCAAATGATTTTAATTCTTACAAGTTAATCAGAGAACAATTCGAAACTAAACAAATGAAATATTAGACTTCAGTTCTAGGTTAACAATGACGTAATAAAAATGGAACAGTAATACGACAGAGTAACACCCTAACGCGACCACGGTTGGAAATGTAATGTGTGCGATGACGGTGAGGCATCGTCTTTTATAGATTTCCCCCCACTCTTGTCACTTGATCTTCTACAGTATGTTATAATGTTCGAACCGTTTTTTTTAAACTTAAAATAACCCACAGTCTTATAAAATATTAAAGGGAAGGAAACTAAGTACACTTAACATTCAGTTAGTAATTATCACATACAGTTTGTTAGATCTTATACTCACTTGGCTCTAGTGAGGTGGGGCCAGCCGACCCATATGACCTTCCCCAGTACCTCTCGTGCCACTGTCTCGAGAGGAGTTTCTTCCTCTATCTCTCTTATGATCTCTACTATCATGTTCTCATTGCGCGACGGCTGATCGAACACTTTCACTCTGCATTTTTTGAGACTGGTCTGTGAATTAATAGAATTTATTCAAATAATCGACACAAGCCGACATAGTCCAGCATAAAATGAAAATGCTTATAACTTCCTTATTTTTAAACCAATTTTAATTTTGTTAATCGACTCAATTTTATGAGATTATAAAAAAATCCCTATAAGCCTATTAACACGCTATAAAACGGTGAATAAAAATGTATTAACCCAAGGAAACCTGTGCCCAGTAGTGGTGCAGTGATCGATGATGACCAGACATCGGAATATGTAGAATATATTTACCTAAACTCCGGAAGGAAGGAAGCAACATAAAGTGAATGATACCTCCTCTAAAAACATAAAGAATTAGGAACATGCATGCGTTTTTTTTATTTTTTTTTATTAATTCTATTTATCATAAAAACACAATAGAAGATATAATTATTCACGGGAATGTTCAAATTTTTTCTTCAACATACATATCCAAATTGAGTTGTTTAAACGCCGCCATTTTTCGCGCGCTTCAGATGACGTCATGGGCCGCGATCATCGCACGAAGTGTTTGTTTATTACCGTTGTTTTGATTAATTCTTAAAAAACCTTTCTATCGATATTGCATGGTAACAAAATGCAAAAATACTATCAGAACTACTCCCGATAAAGTATTTTTTTCTTCTTTCGGTCATCGTAAATAGTCTCACCACTGACGAAAATCACTCAAGACACAAATTAAAATATATTTCCAAGATAATTCATCTTCTAGCAGCTTTCGACTATGTGATTAAATTCAATGTCGTGGCCCGTGACGTTTCATTTCGTTCGACCAATGACAGCGCGTTTTGTAAATTATTATTTTATACAAATAAATAACAATTATGTAACAAAATGTTGTTACAATAATACTTTAAGTATTTTTAAGATTCCGGAAAAAAATATATTAGGCAAATTTAAACTTCATGCATATTCCTAATTATTTACTGGACTTTATTTATAGATACCAATTTTTTATTCGATACTTCCTATAAGTTTAGGTAAATATACTCTACTCCGATCTCTGATGATGACTCACTTGATACTTAAGATGTCTCATGGTAGGGAAGCCAGGGAACAGCATGTCCCGCTTGGCGTTGGGCAGCATGCCGCGCTTGAGCATGGAGCCGGGGACCTCCAGCGCCTGGCGCCACACCGGGTGCTCCGCCGCGAAGCACTCCGGGAGGGCCGGGAAGTACTCCGGGGCTAACGTCACGCCTGTTACATTTCAAATGTGTTAGGCGAATATTGAGCTCCCTATAAAATGGTTGAGCTACACGATGATTGATGTATGCGTGCCGTCAGTTAGGACAGGTCAACTCAAAGCTGCTGTGGCTCTTTCTTCAAAAGGCCTGTTCAGATTTTGCCCTACATTGTTAAACTCGCATATCTAACAACAACTATTGTCTGGACTTTAAAAGAGACCATGATTCTCTGAGTTTGTTTCGACGTTTCTTCTCAGAGGTCGTCAGATAGGAAACGTCGGCGCCATCTAGTTAAAAAAAAATGTAAAAAATCGACTTGTAAAAGTGAAAAGATCTATTTACAGAAATAAATATCATTTCATCATTTCATTTCATTTCAATATGTGTCAAAATTTTAGGCGATTTATACACAGCCCCGATCTATGCTGCGGGGCGACGAACCAATACTGCGCGTGAATGCGTTTTCTGTGTTGCACTGCGCGTATTTTCAATGCAAAGAGAGATACTTTCAAGCAACGTAAGAACACGCACTGCCTATGCTGCCTAATGTGGTGCAGTGTGAGAAACGCCTTACTTCGATAAATAGCTACAGTTATGGAAGAAACCAGTGTTAAAAGCTTTGTCTCAATGGGATAAAATAATTATTGGAATGACATTTGCACTAAATTGTGTATAGACTGCCTCGTTAGTCTAGTGGTCCTAAGCGCGACTGCTATGCTTGAGGGCCTGGGTTTGATCCCCAGGTCGAGCAGTGTTATTGGGTTTAACTATGAAATTCCCAGTAGCAGCCCAGTCTGGATTTGTGCCCGGTTAATGGCAATAGGCTCGCCCCCTATTACATGGAACCCAAACATACCGTTTTTATATTTAGCACACCTCTGCCTAACCCTTCGGGCAATACAGGCGTGATGGTATGTTTATACACAGCCCCGCTCTACGCTGCAGGGCGACAGAGCCACAACACTGCGCTTTAATTCGTTTGTTTTCAATGTAAAGAGAGATACATTCAAGCAACGTAAGAACAAACAGTCGCGCGCTACGCTGCATAATGTGGTGCAATGTGCGAATTCGCGAAAAGGCGATTCACACTGGTTTCGTGATAATTAATTATAAATAAGTAAATTAACTAAGTCACATCAGGTTATACAAATCTGTAAAATTTCTCCAAATGATTTTAAACCTTAAAATGTTGCTTATTAAGAGGAGTGTCCCTCGCGAACGCAACAATGTTGCACAGTTGTCGCTGTCTCTGTCTCTGTCTCGAGAGGAGAAACAACAATACATTTGCAACATTTTCACGCGTATTTCTTATGTTCCGAATTTTGGAGATTACTCCTATAATATTGTTAATACGTAAAAAAAAATCTTGTAAAAATATATTCACTATATTATCTGGGTTTCTTTCGAATCAGAATGTTTCTGTATTGATACATTGTCGAAAAATACTAGCATAAAGTTGGGCCGTTTTTCAACGAAAATTTCCAATCTTTGAGCTCGTGTAACTTTTTAACCGTACATTGAAATGAAATTGTATACTACAGAAACACGTATTGTAATGATAAGATTGTTACTGCAAAATTTCAATGACTTTCATTGTTTAAAATTCAAGCAAGGGCCAAACTACGTTTCTATGGAGCGCGAAGCGGATACTATCCTCTTAAGTTCATCATCAACTGAGAAAATTTTACATTTTGTGGTAACTTGATGTGCTGACGACCGTACTACAGAATTAAGATGTGTCTCAATGTGTTAAATTTAAAATTGTGCATACTCTGAAAGATCTTTTATATCCTTGAGATATACTTAATTTTTTGGTTGTTTAGTCATTTTAAACATCATATCTGATGCTGGAAATCAGTCGTCAATGTTTTTATAGTCGTTTATGTTGACTTCGACTATAAAGTGTCAATGATAAAGTTAAAAGTTGATCGACCGCCAATGTTCTAACATACCCTGGTTTTGTGGAGTCCAGTTGTAGACCATCATAGGTCCATGCGTATTGCGTTTCTTCTCCTCTTCTGTTAATCTTTGATAACAGGGCTCCATTGCCGACAGAAGATTAACCTAAATATACATACTGCTTTTAATAAAGAAAAGTAACATTTGAAACACTTTGAATAAACCTTATATTTCTTTTTATTGTTCTAGACAAATGCTTCTTTTATCGATACACAAAAGAAGAAAAAACTACTTTTGTATAGGAAATCTGCCAAAACGTCAAATGTATTCTTCTGATTTCACTTACTCCACTATTGAAAACCTAGTCCTTCATATTATCTGTAGTAATATAAAAAAGCTGAAGAGTTTGTTTATTTGAAAGCGTTTAATCTCTAGACTAGAAGTCGGATTTCAAAAAATATTTTTGTGTATGATAGCCATATTTATGAGGAAGGCTTCAGGATATTTATCTAGCATCACAGCATCTACAATCCTTAGGAGCAAAAAGCGGGTGGAACCTTAGGGCACAGCTAGCAAATTATATTTTTGTAATACGATGTCGTTACCTCATCAATAAACGGAATGAGTACAACAGCTTCCCAGTCGTTCCTCTTGCCGTTGAGATCGGTCTCGAAGTTCACAGGATAATAGTGAACAATGGGGGAGTCCTCATCCGTCATCAGGTCGTGGAAGGGAGCCGGTAACAGCTGTTTACTTGCAGCTGGCAGAACCGCTAGAAGCTGCAACAAAAATATTATTAACTTTTGTAAAATATCGTTTATTAGCGTATGTTTTATTATAAATGCCTCATTAATTTAAGAGTTAGAGGTCCTGGGTTCCTGAATTAAGCAAAGTTTGATTGTTTTCTTCTATAAAATTATCAGTAGCAGATCTATTTATGTCCGTTTAATTGCAAAACGCTGACTACTATTACATGAGACCCACACATATTGACGTGTTTGTACAACACCCTGTGCTAAACCTTCATTAGGCATTCAAACATTGCCTTTACGAACAACGATTACAAATTATCTGTAATATAATTTTTAAAAATCAGTATGTACTGTGTCTCATGTGCTGTTATCTAAATAAATGTTTCTTTCGGGGAATAGAGTGGTGATGGTATGTCATGTTGTCAATTTACTGACCTGCTCAAAAGGTTTAAACGGCTCTCCAAGTTCGAATTGTATCTTGAGGTCTTTGAACCCTTTGATGTCTGAGATGTAGGGCGCGTAATGATGCGGGTAATACCAGCACCAGGAAGGACAACCCTTGTAGTAGTAGTACAGGTTCCACTGGATAGCTCGGACATAGCCCTCCGCTTGGTCGGCTAACACCTCTCTATAAAAAAAAAAACACTTTTCATATTCATCCTCCTTCTAGGCATAAAAGGTGTTTGGTAAATTATTGCAATCATTTGAATTTATCAGGCTTTGAAATGACGTTACTAGATGAACGTAGACAATGTTTTTTTTTAACATATTAAACGACAAACATGCACGAGGAAGATGAACGTAGATGAAGCGAAACATTCATGCCAGAGTCGTAGAAGGTGGAAATCTAAAGTCCTGCCAACCCTTAGGCGAGCCAAGTATTATACAATGTTAGTTTTTGTTTACCCGAAAGTAATTTGTTCAGAATCAGTAACAGAATCTATTGCAATGGTTTTTAGCCTATGTTATATTTTTACATTTAAAAATTATTCAAGTTGGACAACCATTTTTATAGCGAAAATCGGCGCAAGAAACACCGAACTGGGAGGTCAATCGCTCGCCAGTGCCTTACGGCGCCCTTAGCTCTTCGTACCCACCAACGCAAATTAGGTAAAATGGTAAATTAAGACACATTTTTGAGCTCGTCACCACGTGAGTTTTAATATATATATTTTTTTTATTTTGTATTTTTTTTACTTTTCTAATCAAATTTAGGTTGAGGTGTTTCGGCTTCAGGGTAAACAAAAATTAACGTTGAATATCATATTGTGCGCCTGAATAAAGTTTTTTTTTTCCTTCTATAGAAATTACTAGCTTTCCGCCCGCGTGGACTATACGTTTCTTTTCACGGGATAATATATAGCCTATATCACTCAGGAATAATGTAGCTTTCTATTGGTGAAAGAATTTACAAAACTGGTTCAGTAGATCCAGAGATTGCCCCCTACAACTTCACAAACTTTACCTCTTTATAATATAAGTATAGAGGTATAGAATAGAATGCTGGAATAATAGCTAGAATGTGTTTTAGACGTAGTTCCACCTCTACGTGTTAGCGTAGTGAACACAGGTTACATAAAAAGCTATACAATTACAGTTTATAAGCTGGCTTCTCACCGTCTGAACTAGAACTAGAAGCTATTGCCAGAGGTTTCCATCGCATACCAAGACTCATTAAAAATAAAAAGTAGCCTTTATTCTGTTCTATGGTGCAATCTACCTCTATACCAAGTTTCATAAAAATTTCTTCAGAGGTTTAGGCGTGATACGTGACAAACAGACAAAGTTACTTTCGCATTTATAATATTAAATAAAAAATTGATACTCAACTAATATATAGTCTTTTCGTATACTATAAAGTCGGCTTATCATGGAATTTATAGCTTTTTATGAACCCGTGCATACACAATCCAGCGACAAAGACAAACTTGACGAGTATTTACCAAACACCTTAACATAGATAGAAATAATGTCATTATATTAACCGGAAGCCGTCCTCGTCGGGACAAATACCGCCCCCGTATATCGCCTTTATGAACGGGTCTGGGCCGCTTGCATCCAACAAAAGATACCATTATAATAGACTTGTACAATCGCCATCACATCAGATTATACAAAACTTTCAAATTTCTCCAAATGATTTTCAACTTTAAAATGTTAATAATTAAGTTCAAAATCAACCGAGAAAATTTGTCATTTTGTGGTTACTTGATGTGCTGGCGAACGTACTAATATGGTCACATTAATCTTTCTTACACTGAATCATTAAAATCTGGATTCACTCAATTTAGACTAACAAAATCCACAGCTTAAATAAATGCAGTTTAATTGTTTTTGGAGACTTGTTTAGTTGTAACAAGCGAGTATAGATTAACTTACTCTGTGACTTTAGAGTAGTCTAACTTATTCATGTAATAATCCTTTTTGTGTAGAATGAACTCCATTTCTATGTTTGCTTCCTCTGTAAAAAAAGTTTATATACAGACAACGAGTTTCAGAACGTTAAAAAATAATGTGCTTATCAGTATATGCCGCTTTTGGAAATTTTCAATGAGTATTTTCCCTTTCTATCGAGATATATTAGTTATGCAAGTTAAAGATATTTGCAAATTTACAGGGTAGCGGACTGGTGTTTGTATTAGTCAACGTAACAGACCTTTTGAAAATATAATGCTTACACTGAAAAAAATATATAAATCGACCAATACAATTCCAAGAAGAAGAAGAAGAGGATACTCTGTCCCTTTCTCGCAAAAAAGTGCTAGTATAAAATTTGTATGGCACACGCACGGTTTGTCGTCACAACGTGCTATAGTACTGTCTTTATCTAGCATGAAATTAAAATGCTTATACCTTCCTTTCTTTAAAACAAATCTTTATTTTGTTTTTGTTGTTTGGCACTATTTATGGTATTTTTTATGGGGCCAAAATAATTTATATCGCAATTAAACTTATGTGGAATTAAAAAAATATTCACCGTCGCTAGTTTCCTCGTACCCATCTTCAGTATCCATGTCATCCATGAACTGTAACAAATAAAATACTACCAGTATATGCACTGAAATACATAAATTTATGGAAAAAGTAAAAACATTTTCTTCTATATCACACCATCCTTTTCTGTTGTACACACGGCTACAGGTCAACCTATACAAATCCAGTTTAAGCTGATCTCGCATTGTATAGGCTTTTCATGTAATAAGAGGCCAGCTTAAACTGGATATGTATAGCTCGACGTGAAACCATGCGTACCTAATGTTGCAGAAAGCTATTATTATTAGCTAATATTTTCTCAATAAGCAGTATCCTGACATTATGTTGCTAATTGAGGAGTAATGTTGCAACTGGGCAAATAAGATTTAACTAACGACGTCATAATGATGAAACATGCGAGATACCTTTGGGGACCAGAATTAAATTTTAAATTTTTATTAAACATTTAATGTCATTTGTTGTTTCCTGAGATACAGGTTATTACCCAGGAGATAGAGATTTGTATTGTGACATATTTGGTTTTCAGTAAACGTTTTTTTTATTTTTACTTATCAACTTGTTTACAGGTCCTGATGTTACTAGCCTTGGTTGGCCGTATAGTTGTTTATTTTACAGAGTCAACAGTCAAAGGGTCACAAGGGGTATTATCATAGGTAAAGTATAAAAAAGGGTACTTACCATGTCTTGTGTAGCATTAATAAGTGCTTGCAACTCATCATCTGGTTTTGACTTAATTTCATCTATGTTGACGTTAAATGTCTCGTCATTATTTGGTTTGTACTGAAAATTAAATTAAGAGTTTTAATTATTATAGGTAACAATTATGTAGATCCCATGCTTATAAAGCAATGTTTATGCCTGTTGTTGGCTGACGTCAGAACAGACCGCGTTAATAATAATACAAAAACATTAATTTATTGTCAGGCATCTATAGCCCTTACATATTAAATAAGCTTAAAACCTTTTGTTATTATTGGCTTGTAAGATATAAAACGTATAGTCTTATTCATAAAAATATAACACTTATCTAATAATCCACTTAGAACTTTATAGTGTGTTTTAGGGAAAATAATACAAAACACATTATAGGTATAGGAAAATTGTAGGACGTTTTATATTTTCATGAAAACAGCGGTTATTCTATAGCAGTTAAAATAATTTATATCTTGTCAGATAGAGAAGAACCATTTGATTCCTCTATTTAACAAAAAATAATAAATATGTCTTCACACGTATCCATATTTATTATTTCGGGATTTTAAACTGTATTGGTGAAAACCGCGTCATAAATTCGTTTATGCCGATAAAAGTAATGATAATATCTTATTTGAGCTATTAAGAACACAAGCATACCTCCCTCCTTTCTTCAGCATTAGGTCTCCTTCCAGTCTTAGCCTCAAAGTATTTCAGATCTGCATACGTGTCTTGGAACTTCTCTTTGTCAATCTTAGCTAGTTCCTGCATAAACACCTCAAATCTACCTAGGTGTAGATCACCTGCCTCGTTTATATAACCTGGTGGATATAAAAAGCAAATTAACTTGATTTCACCTAATAAGAAATAATTAACCTGTACTAACACCTATTTATATAACTTAACAGGGCTGTGTCAATTTTATGTTACATGCAATGTTAAATATATTTTTTTTAACATTGCATGTAGATTTTTTTTATTGAAGGTATGTTTGGCCTGCGGAGCTAAAAAGGCCTTAAGGGTAATAAAAATGCGATTTACATAAAAAATTACCATAGGAATAACACCTCCTTGGTATTTTTTAAATCTTAATATGAATTCATTTGTGGCTTTATTATCCAGATAAGGGCTGAATTCTTAGATAATATAATCATCACAATTCATAGTTAAGTATTCATAGTCAGACGTGCATCCTATATTACCCTTGAGGCTATTCAAAGCCTATTCAATGGCCTTTAAATGATTCCAATTTCCAACACAAAGAAAAAATCTGCCCACCTTGATTGCAATATGGTAAATCATTACATAGTATAAAACAAAGTCGCTTCGTGACTGTCTGTCCCTGTGTATGCTTAGACCTTTAAAACTACGTTTTTTAAATAGTGATTCAAGAGGCAGGTTTATATGTATAATACATACATATTATGGTACAGAAAAGTCGAGAAAACACGCGGGCGAAGTCGTGGGCGGAAAGCTAGTCATGAATATATGACTACGAAATAATGATCACTTACCATCTAAAGTGGGTAACACTGTCATATAAGTCTTGTATAGGAGCGGCAAGGCATCATTGCTGATATGCATATTTGGCAGGTTGGGTATAAAATCATTGCCCACCAAGAACCCCATCAGCACCCAGTCATCCACAATCTTCTCTATATCATACGGGAATGGTAAATTGCCCTTAATAGATATGAATTCTTGTTCTAAATATTCTCTTAGCAACGATAAATGTAGGAGGTAGAAATTAGTGTCTTCCGGACTGGTCGCCCGGTGCGTCGTTTTACCGAATTTCACCTGAGAAACAGATAAAAAAAAGTTTTAATTACTTTGTATTTTTTTTAAACTGCTGACATGTATGTTCATTGTTATTGTTATATTCTTTCTGTTTCCTGTCAAAATCTCCATATTCAACAAGGAGAATTAGAGTAAGAAATTGGTGGTGTATTTTTTCTTTTGCTCATCACAACATACTCGTCGCTTCAATATTGATAGAGTTTCTTGCTTTTGCCTCTATAAGGTTCAGGTTTTTAGAATAGTGAAAGTTGTTTTAACTTTTCAGAAGTACCTATTTTAAAGCTATTTTTAATCACAGATAGGCTTGCGCTTGACCACAACTTGGCTGATGTTAAGCAACGAAGTGGTCTACGATGGAGCGCGCTTGTCTAGATCTAATTGAAATAAAACATTTTGACTTTGATTTTACGTAAGTATGGGGCGGGGCGTTGACTTAAAGCCAGTGTGACAAAAGGCTAAAAATAAAAATTATAATAAACATTACCTCTTCTCTGAGCAATGCAAAGTGTGGCTCATGAGTGCACATGCCTAACATAATAAGATCTGCGTCGAGCCCGTACAGGCAGTGCCTCGTGTTGGGGTCATAGTCGGGCTGGGACCGGGACCAACGGATGTAGTCCATTATCTTATGCTCGCCTTCACCAGGCGTCTACCAAAAAAAAAAAAAAACAATAATATTGATATAAAACCTCTACGGATCTTAGCGCGTAATATTAACATTATTAAGGTCATGTTTCACCATGTGAAAGTAGCCGCTACTTAACGAATTTGAATGAAATATATCGCCGAGTAATTGAACGGGGACTTATCGGAGTTGATGAAATGCAACCTTAATAGTGGTTTATTTACATTATTAAATGGCGTATGTTGCTTTTATTTCAGTATGTCTTAAAAAAGTCTAAAGGTCCCCCTTTAGTGCTTCGCCACCTAACAAAAGTAATCAAGGTTCTCTTAAACTGACAACTATGTGTGATTTAAAAAAATCGTATTTCCCATTCGTTGCAAACTATAACCTTGACACAAGTAGTAATGTAAAGGACCACAAAAGATTAAAAACAAAAATAAAATATGTAACACACGTGTATAGAAATTGTAGGGCTATTCTTAAATATATTACGAGTACAGTCGCCGGCACATCAGGTTATACAAAACTGTCAAAATTCTCCAAATCATTTTAAACCTTAAAATGCTGATAATAAAGTTCAAAATCAACTGAGAAAATTTGTCATTTTGCGGTAAGCTGATGTGCTGGCGACCGTACATTCACTTTTTCGAATACATATTACAAAAAAATAATAAAGTGAACAATAAGAAGGTCGTAATTACCTCATGTCCCGACAGTACGACCTTAACTTTAGACCAGAGGGGGTCAGTGGACATCTTATACTTGACAAAGTACTTTAGCTGCTCATGAAGGCGAGCCATGAACACGGTTCCGGGCGTGATGCAGTTGCTGTCAAAACGCTTCTCCGTTGGGAGTACTTCGCCTGTTAATTTAGAAATAACAATTCAAAAATATTGTCTATTTTCAAGGAAGCATTTTTATTATTTTTGAAAAAAAAGCTTACTAGCAATGTGAATCGCACATTAGGTATTAGTATTCTTGTTAACCCCTCGTACTAAGCTAAAGTGCTTGTATTACGAGTGGGTCCACGTCGGTAGTGCAATGGGTGGGTTTCGAAACAGCCACCACATGATCGCAAGTCCCCGCCGCTTAAGCATTCGTATTCTAGCAGAAGGTTAGAAGTTAAACAGTAGTAATATGTAATATACCTTTTTCTTTAGCCACTTCTTCCAACTTCTCCGCTTCCCTTGCTGACCTAAATCTAAAAAAAAAAAAACAAATTATATTTGTCCCTTTTCTAATACTTTATTAGCGTTATTTTTATAATCACTATCACTACATATTATAAAACAAAGTCCTCCGCCGCGTCTGTCTGTCAGTTCGCGATAAACTCATAAACTACTGCACCGATTCCCATGCTGTTTACACCAATGGATAGCGTGGTTCTCAAGGAAGGTTTTTTACATACATACATACCATCACGCCTGAATTCCCCGAAGGGTTAGGCAGAGGTGTACTAATGTACACCCACATTTCGCCGGTATGTTTAGGTCCCATGTAATAGGGGGCGAGCCTATTGCCATTAACCGGGTACAAATCGAGACTCCAAGCTGCTACTAAGAATTTCATAGAAAAACTCAATTACACTTTGCTCGACCTGGGAATCGAATCCCAGACCTCTAGCGTAGCAGTCGCGCTTGGGACCACTAGACCAATGAGGCAGTCTAGGCAGGAAGGTTTTTATGTACATATAATACATACATATTATAGTACAGAAAAGTCGAAAAACCACGGGAGCGAAGCCGTGGGCGGAAAGCTAGAGATATATAAATATTCGCCAACAAGGCCAAGCAATCAACTATAATAAAAAATATTTAATGATTACATTCAGCCCTAAACGTGCTTAAAACATTTTTGCAAAATTTTTGTTACAAAAGTTTTCACCAGTTTCGCCTTCTTAGGGCTTCAGAAGTACAAAGGGCGAGAGTCACGTTGCGCCTCCACTCTATTAAACCAAAAAACGATGTAGGTATTTGTTTTATACATTTGCGCCCTCTACGACCCAGTCCCCCGCACCCCTTGCCCCCCCCCACGTGTTGTAGTTATTGAACTATTAACTATAATTATGCTGCCTCATTAGTCTAGTGGTACTTAGTGCGACTGCTGCGATAGTGGTTCGATTCGTCGAGTAGTGTTATAGAGTTTTTCCATGAAGTTCTCAGTATCATATATCTTTCTATCTAGTTAGTCTGTGGACTTACTAGATAGAAAGTTGACTACAAAAATATTACAATAAAATAATATCTATCATGATGTCTTATTGAAGTCTTTCATGTAACTAGCAAAATAAAGTCAACATTAAGAAAAGTATCAACAATTTTAGGTACGGTGGCCAGCACATCAAGTTACAACAAAATGACAAATTTTCTCAGTTGATTTTGAACTTTATCTTCAAGAATTTAAGGTTTAAAATCATTTGGAGAAATTTGACAGTTTTGTATACCTTGACCTGCTGGCGACTGTACTTAAAAATTTCGTGAGAATTACAAAGAGAAAAGGGTCATTGTTGAAGAAAAAAGTTCAAGTCACTATGTTTCGAAACCAAGTAGGGAGATTAGGGTAGAACAGAGTTCATAACAGATTTTGGGCCGGGAATATTCGTTAGATTATTTTTCTTATTGTCTGATTAGCCATACAATTTTTACACTAAAAATCTTTTGCGAGAAAGGGAGAGAGTGTCCCCTCTCAATACCCAGCAAAAACTTTAAATGATACTTTAGAACAATAGACGATTTAAATATTTTTTTCAGTATACATCTTATAAATAATTTTATTTTACAATAAGCCTGTTATTTCCAATAACCCTTATCAACTACCATATTACATATTTCCTAACATTGTCGAGAAACAAGAAAGAAGGCAGTTATAATATATCAACCCAATTTTAGTTATTTTGGCCACAAAAATACATATTTGCCTCTGGGCAAAGCTCAAGCAATAAGCTATATAGTATCATGGTAGAGAAAACAATATTAAAATAATTCATCATCACAATGAATATGGTCCAAAAGCCTGATCAGACAATCAAAATAATAAGCAAAATTCCTAGCCTAGACAAGAATGAAATAGAATAAGTAACAAATACAATCTCTAAGGCTGCATTTTACTAACTTTGAAAAAGTCCTGTCCTACTCCGCAGTTTGTTTATTTTTTTTATTTATTTGGAGAATAGCAGGTCTTCGGACTGTTTAATAAGTGCAGGAAAGTCATGAGTAATGTACATTTATTAGTATTATAATAAGCAAGCACAAGAAAAATGATTATTTAATGTAGGTATGTCCCTGAATTTACAGACCAACATAGCATTGTAAAGGTATTTAAGGTAAAACATTCTGTAGAAAATCAATATGTCAGTCATGAAGCGGAATGGTTCCTAAATCCATAGCTAGGTTCTATTAATGGTGGAACTAACTGTACCACATTTATAAAATACAAGCAACCCAGCCTGGCCTTGCATGGGTTGTAGATTATTATATAATTATACATATCTTCTGTCATAATGCTGCCATGCTACCCGGTAGCATTTGCATGAAAGCAATTTACACAAAACCTCAACAAATTATACACCTAAGTAAAGCTTCCTCATTAATCACTGTTCATTGGTGAAAATCTGTTTAGTAATATTTAAATTTATCGCAAAACTACAGATGTGACGACGAACTGTTTTATAATATTTAAATGTTTTTTTAAACAATTACCTTCTGCCTCTTTGCTGGTTCATCTTAGCTCTGGGGGCAACACCATCAATAGCCATAAAAAATAGTTTCTTAGGCTTAATAATTTGAAACAGTATACTGAGGTAGTGAAATATATCTTGGAATATTTTTTCTTCTGTTATTCGGAAATGTGGGTTTGAATCATCAGGATGTGAACAGTTGTGAATTATACCATTCATGTCCAAATACATGTTATCGAAATCAGGTATCTGAAACAAGGAATAGTTTTTAATACTCATAGTGTATGTTTAATAATTTCCTTAACAATAATAATATTGTGTTTTTTTTACTTTTTTATACAATAATATTTTATGAATTATTGTACTTATTGATGGGCCAGGGCCTTTGCCCAGCAGTGGGAAACAAAAGAGGCTACATAAAAAAACCTTTAACACAAATATGATTCTTACTCATGTAAATGCAAAATTATAGATTCTTTCGGGCCAATTGTGAATGTAACGGATAGTGGAACATATGTATGTCTCACAACAAATTGCAAAAGGGCAGCAAGCAAAGGAAATAATTAGAGGATACCTTTTCCAAGAGGCATACTGACCACTGAGAAACCTTCCAACAATAGAATTATCACAAGAGAGGAGTTTTATTTTATTTTATTTTATTTTATTTTATTTTATTCGGAAAACTTACAGCTAGCACAACTATAACAATCGTTACAATACAATAATGAAGGCCATTTACAAGTTTTCACGTGTAAACACTCGAACATAAACACAGAAGAAGGTCGGTAGAATAATAAAGAAAAAATAAATCAAAGAATGGAAACGGTTACAAATTAAACAATAAACGAATTCTATTCTATTCTATCTATGAAAGGGCAAAATTGGAGTTATGTTATTGTAAAGAAATTTTTAAACAATAACTGTTTAAGTTGAGAAACACTGGTATTAAATATATCCAAATCGTGTTCACGGTAGAGTTTATTAAAATATCTACATGCACGTATCAGGTATGAATTCTGCCTATAAGTGCACCTGGCAGGGGGAACATAAAGTAAGCTAGGCTTACGCAACAACCTGGAGTGTGTTACAAAACCTAGGCTGCTAAGCAGCTCAGGGCAGTCAATAGTACCATTTGCGATTTTCAAAAGGTACGACATATCAGCAATGCGTCTACGTTCATATAGGGGCAGGATATGAAACCTCTTACACCGCACTATGTAATTAGAGGTGTATTTCCGCGTTTTATACTGCAAAAAGCGCAAAAAGCGCTTTTGAACGCGCTCGATCCTGTCTATGTAAATAGCATAATTCGGGTTCCACACTTGCGAAGCATATTCCAGATGACTGCGGACAAAACTGCAATAAAGAATTTTAAACGTTTTAACATTTTTAAAGTCAGCTGACAACCTAAGTATAAATCCAAGAGCTTTAGAAGCTTTACTAACAATATTCTCGATGTGAGCATCAAACAATAACTTAGAATCAAACGTTACGCCCAAGTCTTTGACAACACTAAATCTATTAATAGGAGTATTACATAGCTTGTACTGAAATACAAAGGGTTGCGGTTTGCGACTAAAAGTATTGACGAAACACTTTGATACATTAAGTTCGAGTTTATTAAGGAGACAATAATTTTGAAGTTCATCTAAATCACGTTGTAGCCTAAAACAGTCACTAAGTTTAAATATAGGGCACAAAATTTTCATATCATCGGCATAAAGAATTATTTTAGAATCGGTAAAACATGTGCCAATATCATTAATGAATATAGTAAAGAGTAATGGACCCAAAAGGGATCCTTGTGGTATTCCTGAGGGTATTTGAACAGATACAGAACTATATCCATTTAACACCACTGTTTGGCAACGATTTTCAATATAAGAGCTGAACCATCTAAACAGGTCACCCCTAATACCCACTTCGAGCAGTTTACGCAGAAGGATAACATGGTCTATACGATCGAATGCCTTACTATAGTCTGTATAGACCACATCGACCTGAGCAGGTTCAGACATAATGTGTGTCAAATAGTCAGAGCAAACGAGCAGATTAGAAACTATGGACCTGTTTTTCAGAAAACCATGTTGATAATCACTTAGAGATTGCTTAATGGCATGATAAACTGGGGAATAAACAATTTTTTCTAAGACCTTAGCAAATATGCAAAGTTTGGATATAGGCCTATAGTTTTCTATGCGGTCTTTTGGGCCTTTTTTGTGCACAGGGGTAACAAGGGCCGTTTTCCAAGCATATGGTACTATTCCTTCACTAAGGGAACGCTGGTAGATTAAGGAAAGTGGTAAAGATATGCTTTGTGCGCAGCGAATGATAAGTATAGCAGGGATACCATCAGATCCCGCTGTTTTTTTGACGTCGATAGTTTTAAACAGCTTACGTACCTCGTCCTCAACAACTTTAATCGAGTTTATGTCTGAAGCAGTGTTTTGATAAAGATGGTATGTGCTGCCATGCAACTGCGCTACATAAGGAGTAGACGTATTCTGAAGGAAATTTGATTTAAAAAAGTCACTAAACATGTTACATATTACATCCCCTTCTCCTGATGAGTCACACTTATACTTCATAAGCGACGGATATGCATTTATGGATTGTTGCCTACTCTTTACGAAGGACCAAAAAGCTTTAGGGGATTTGCTTATACTATTTTCTATTAACTGAATATAGTTATTAAACATTTCCTTTTCTAATACCTTAGCGCGGTTTCTTAAAGTTATAAATGACTCATAGTCCGATAAATTGCGATATTTTTTGTATTTACAATGATATTTAAATTTTTCTTTTAATATTTTGATAAGAGGTATTTTAAACCAAGGGGGATATTTTGACGTTGATTTTATAACTTTAGAAGGGATAAAAGTTTCACATAAATTATTAAGTCTGACGTAAAAGAGAGACAAAGCATCATCCACAGTCCCTTTACCAAGGTCACTGTGCCAGTCAAAGCTGTCAAGTTCCCTCATAATTGAGGAGAAATCACCTAAATGATAAATATACTTTTTTCGTTGCTGAACCGGAAGTGAATGATATTCAATAAAATCTGCAGAAATGCTTAGGGCTACATGGTGGGGGTCTTCAGGGACTAAAGGATCAGAACATTTATGAATGGCTAAGTTATTGTTACAAAAAATCAGGTCTAATACTCGGTCATTAAGGTTCTTTAAACCGTTATACTGGAGTAGATTACATGTATTTAAAACATCAAAAAAGTCAGATTGAATCGACCCATAAATATTTACAGGGTAGAAAGAGCAACCGTCATCAGTCAGCTGCCACGTTAAGTTAGGTAGATTAAAATCACCCAATATAATAAAAGCATCAACTAAGTTATTAAATATGATGTCATTTAATTTAGTATAAAAACACGACAGCTGTGTAGACAGCGAGTTTCCTAAATTTTGTTTACATAGATAAACCGTACCAATGTGCAATTTATATGAGATATTGGGTCTAGAACGTTTAAGAGTTAGGGTTACCCATAAGTCTTCGGCAGATGAGCGCCATGTAATACGCTCCTCTGCAACGAGGTTGCGTCGAACAGCAATAAGAACGCCACCTCCGAGCGTCTGATTGGTATCCAAATAGTTTCTATCACGCCTCCAAACAAGATAACGGTCATCAAACAGTTCACTATTGTTAAGATCTTCCTTTAGCCACGTCTCAGTCAAACATATAACATCATAATTATTAGTGCATACATTTCTTAAAAAAGTAGACGTCTTTGTCCGCAAGCCACGTACATTCTGATAATAAATATTAATTGGCATACTTAAAAAGCAGGTATATTAGTCTCAAGAGTAACACTTTGAACAACAATAATAGGTATTTTATGGTAACATTAATACTATACGGTGATTTATTTAAGACACTATGGAATGTTATGCGGAAACTAACACTTACAACTTTAACGATGAACAAACAGGTTTCCCAATGTTTACCTGCGGTAATAGTAGTAAACATAAAGAAATAATAGTATTTTATTAAATGGGAGGTGCAGAATAGACAATTGTGAAGCCAATAGTTAAAATTATTATCAGATAGGTGACATATTTTTAATGACGGAGGTATAAATAAAATAAGTTTGAAGCAAGTAAGGCAAAATACAACCTTAAAATATACCAGATACGACATACAATAGAACCGATTAACTAAAAAATGTAAACAATTAGCGCAGGTAGCAAAACCTGACCCGAGCAGTAGAATACAAGCGAGGTGCACCAGCACAGCTAATGAATAGATAAAGGCGTACATACCAGTGTTTCTCAACTTTGTTAGACTTATGACATTAAAATAATCGAACATTGATAAATACGTTAACATATTTTCTTCAAATCTAATTCCGATTTTATTACATGCGTAGGGGATGTTGCATTTTTTTTCACAAGGATTTTGCAGTTTTTCACCCATATATAAGAAAAATCCTTTTCTTTGGTCAGAATTTTCGCCTTGTTGAGTAGCTGTTTATTATCAAGTGTCAAATGATCATTTACAAATATCCTGCTATCACTATTAATACCAAGGTCTGATGCTGTAAGTGACCTTTGTTTTTTAGCAGCGGCTATGAAGTCGTCCCTTAAGTATCGATTATGCAGGGATAAAATGATGTTTTTGGCGTCTTTATTGTGACGTTGGGGTACTCTAGCGATGTAATTTATTTGATCCTTCATGATGCAGCAATTTATTTTGCCGCCGATTTTGCCTACAATTTCGAATAGATTTTCCGACTCAGTTACTGGAACTCCCTTGATTTCAATATTATTGAGTCGCGAACGCTGCTCATTGTCGCGCATAGTGGCTTCAAATCTCGCAAGACGTAGTTCGAAGCGTTCAACGTCCTCTTTGGTTTTGTTTAGGGACCCAATTTGTTTATCTACTTCTACTAATTTGTCCGTGAGCTGTTCAACCGAGGTATGGGCGTACGTTAACGATTTCTTTACTTCAAATATCTCGTCCTTCATGATCTTAAGGTCAGATATATCCGCTTGTATCGTCTTCACGTTTTCGATCAGCAGAGGCAATGAAGATAGCTGTTCTGTAAGTTTCCGGAGTTCATAATGAATATTCTCCAAATCACCTTGGTTAATTTTCCCCGACTTTCCAGGAGGTGGGTTAGATGGACTCGCAAACCCAGCTTTGCAAGTAATACATTTGAATGTATTTTTTCTATCGCCAAGCTTACGGTATCCTGCCTCGGTAATTCCAGCACAAGGAAAATCGAAATGGTGGAGGCATAGTGTACATTGCACACCATCCCTGGCTTCTGTATCACAGCGATGGCAAACGAACATGACGAACGAAAAATAAAAAGTGAGTGAAGACAAAAATAAAAATAATATAACAAAATGCAAAAAGTTTGAGAAACTTTTGCCAAACTTGCAACGACACCGTAGGCACGCGTGTGTTCGGTTTGTCATCTACCGACTGACTGTTTTAGGATCAAAGGTCTATTGAATTGAAGTATAGTTCATTGCTGTTGGGGCCAAACGTAAGGCAACTGTTTGTATATGCATATTGACTACCTCATTAGTCTAGTAATCCCAAGCATGACTGCTACAATATAGATCCTTAGTTCAATATCCAAGTATCACAGTGTTAGAAGGTATTTCTATTAAGTTCTAAGTTCAGCCTGAGCCATGCCTCGGTAACATGATCCTATGCTATTCTAAAAAGTGCATCACCATAACAAAGGTACAAATACTTGAGGTGACACTTGCCAAGTCTTCTTGGGAATGGAATCGGTTTATAAAACAAACTTGTAAGCAGTTTCTTGAAGAACATACAAGGTATGATTAAAATAGGATAAACCATAAAAATATTACCTGATACTGCTTCACCAGCTCGTTGAGGCAAGGGTACCTCTCACTTGTGTACCTAAAGAACTTTGGTACACCCATTCTGATTGATTATTGTATCAAATACCTTACGAAGATGTTTGATAAGCGTTTGTTGTGCACTGACCCCAAACTGAAATAACCTATTTCACCAGTTACTTTGGTGGCGTCGCACACTGTATTTACACAATGGCGCTACCTACTGTTTTCTGATATTGTATGTAGTTGATAATTAGATGATTTGTATTTATTGTGAAAAAAATAACTTCCAGCAACCTACATCGCGGAACGGAGAATTTTTATAGTGTTGTTGTCATGTTGCACTAAATTCAACTTTGACCGAAGAGGTAAACTTACTAAAAACAAGTCAATACTAACTTGAAATCGACTACAAAGAACTGTTATTATTTTTAAACTACTCTCCTACGACGACGACGATGATGATAGGGCCACTAGCCGTGCGTTATAAAGCTATTGATAGTATTGATAGTGGAGTTGATATTTTGTTGGTTACACTATTTAAAGGATATAAATAACATAACATATTATCACGCCTGTATTCCCCGAAGGGTTAGGCAGAGGTGTACAAATGTATACCCACATTTCGCCGGTATGTTTAGGTCCCGTGTAATAGGGGGCGAGCCTATTGCCACTAACCGGGCACAAATCCAGACTCCGAGCTGCTACTGGAAATTTCATAGAAAAACCCAGTAACACTTTTCTCGACTTGGGGATCGAACCCAGGACCTCAAGCGTAGCAGTCGCGCTTAGGACCACTAGACTAATGAGGCAGAAAATCCCGGATATTTTAACCGGATATATAATTATCTTAATTTGAAAGGATATATTACATGTCCAATCCTTTTCCGGATATACTTAGCTCTAGGGATGTTAAAAAATCGATTATTAAAAGCGACGATTATTATTTCATAAGAATTGATTTTTATCGATCGATTTTTTTTTAATCGATTATTTATTAATCGATTTTTTTATTTTAAGCCACCCCTTTTTCGATTTTTTTCTACTGGCATCTATTAAAAATTACAAGAAACACCGCTACCCGCTAGCCATTTGAGGGGGGGGGGGGATTCTTAGATAACTTTCGAGCAACACAGCCTTAGCGATATATTACCGATCAAATAGTTCTGCCATTTTTTGCGGGGGGAAATGTTCACACAAGCGCAGTTCCGAATTAAAATTCATGGCACTTAGGCGTTTGGTTCAACGTGAAAGGTAACCCTAAATTGTTCATCGGCAAGATTTATCAGATTCGGATTTATCGCTCGACTGATCCGTATTTTGTACGGGCGATCGGACTCGATATTGGTACACAAATCTGATAATCATTTAAAATAGAATACACGAATTTGGTGTCTAAATGTAAGAAATTACGGTAACGATTGATTTACATGTGAAATGTAATACCATCTTTTAGTAGATTTGATGTTCCAGACCTCTTTTTGCAGCAGAAAACCGAACAATTTGGCATTTTGAGGACCGCTGTGCTGGACTTGGTTAAGTTAAAAATCCGAGCGGCAACTATATAGTTTTACCCGTCAAGCGGCATATTGTAGACACAATGCAAAATCTATTGTTATGTCCTCATGAGGAAACTGTATGCATTGACGGGTCATAGCATAAAATATGCCCATTTAGGCTTGTACTTAGGCAGATGGGAACGCTAACGAACGGCTTCTCCCTTTCCGTGTTGCTCGAAGTAGATAACATTATATATTGCAGTGTCAAAAAAAACGTTTTTTTTAGAAAAATCGATTATAATCTTATTAAAAATCGATTTTTTTGAGAAAAATAAATATCGATTTTTTTGTACTGTAAAGTCACATCCCTTAGCCCATGCCTATTCCGATACTCCGCATGGGAAACAAAACCGAAAACAAATAAATTGCCAGCCTATTGGGATTTTTATAGTGCTAAGCGCTAGCCGTATCATATCTCGTATGTCATTGTCAAACGTCTTGTAGACACTGACACTCGGCTGTCCCTAGTCTATTGTCAGGATTTTCAGTTGTCTTTGTCATTTGTGTCTTGTCGCGTTGTAAACATTATCGAACAAAAAAAGCGCGGGAAATTTCGGTTAGACCGGGTGTATTTTTTCTCAGCAATTTTTTATAATTAAATTTTAAGCAGATAATTGGTTCAGTTGAGGTTGTTATGTAAATATATTTTCTTTGTAGTGTATGTAATATTATTTTTGTGTAAATTTTTCCTGATTTTTGGTAAGTTTTTGTATATATTTGTAGCATAGTCCAAAACTATTCCCGGGTCGTATGAACGACCCGCCTATAGCAGATGTGGGGGATTTAGGCCCTGACTTAAGTCCCCCTGTAAGTAATTATGTTACCATATCAACTAATTTAGATATGGGTGGTATGGACACTGATGGGTCTGTAGCCACAGCAAGTGGAAGGGAATCTGATGCGTCGACCTCCGGTAAAGTTAGTGCTTCACGTAAGAGGCGCTCACATAAGCATAAAATAGTATGTAAGCATTGTAATAAAACAAAACGGAGTAGACAGGGAGTGATTCCTGAGGGAACCTCTTCTCACATGGACTGTACATGTATTCCCAGCACAGAAGTTAATTTAAAATCCGACTTCATAATAAATAACGATACATCAGTTCCACATTCTCAACCCTCTGAAATTTCTGCTTCCCAAACTTTGCAGTTGGATCCAACTGCAATACAAGCAATCCAACCAGTTGGTGTAGGTAGGAAGGAGTACCAGGCCTCTGATTCAGGGCCATACATAGTTCATGTTCAGCGTATTACCAGTACTGAAAACAGTGGCACCATTCTTCACCCTATTGCATTCGGAAATTTCCTTAAAAATAACAAATTTCAGAATATTGTTCCTGGCAGTGTCAAGAGAATTGGTAGGAATAAGTGTGTTGTAGCTTTTACAAACCCTATGTCTGCTAACATATTTATTAATAGCAATTTATTGCCTCTGAACAAATTTAAAGCATTTCTACCCACTTTTAATGTCACTCGTATGGGCTTGGTCCGGGGTATCCCATCTGAATGGAGTGTGGAAGAAATTAAAGAAAATATAACAACTCCCATAGGTACTGGTGAAATATTGAAAGTTAGACGCCTAAATTATAAAGTTCAAGTGAATGGGTCATATACATGGAAACCATCTCAAACCGTTGTAGTAACATTTGATGGTCAAGCTCTTCCTAAAAGAATTTATGTATGCTATAATGCACTACCTGTTGAGACTTATGTGTATCCCACCATACAATGTTTCCGCTGTTGCCGTTATGGCCACACTAAAAATCAATGCAGATCAGCTGCCCCTAGATGCTATAAATGTGGACAAAATCACTTAGGTGAAACTTGTTTAGTAGAAGAGGATTCTGCATCTTGTGTTAATTGTTCTGGATTTCACTATGCTACAGACAAGACTTGCCCTGAATTTCAGAGGCAAAAAAACATTAAACACACCATGGCTCATTCCTGTGTTTCATATGCGGAAGCAAGCAAAATACACCCAGCCACCTCAAAATCCTATGCTAATGCTCTCACTACTGTTACATCTCATGATTCTCACGCCAATAATAATTCATACTTCAGTTCACAACCTATACCCTCAACTTCTTCATCATATAAAAAGACAGTCTTCCTTAAACCCCGCGCTCCTCCTAAGTCAGCACAAGGTTATGACAGAGCAGCTCATAACGCCCTTCTTAGGGAGTTTCAACCCCCATCTTTGGCAAATGGGTGTGCTTTGTCTAAAGAATCCGATATGAAACTGCAACAGAACAAGAATGAGCAGGTTGTTGATGTTATTATAAACCTCATCAAAATGTTATTATGTAAAAGTACATCTTTTGAACCGTACGACGTTGAGCGGATAAGTAGTTTAATACTAAATAAAAACCAAAAAGATGGACACAATCATTCAATGGAACTGCCGGTCAGTAATACCTAAAAAAACTGACCTATTCTACTTAATAAATAAATTTAAGCCAAATATTGTAGCATTATCTGAAACTTGGATTAAAAATAATCAATTATTTGGTATTCCAGGTTATGTTTGTGTACGCAATGACAGAGCTGACGGATATGGCGGTGTGGCCATATTGATTAAAAATAATACCCCATTTTCACGTGTTTCTCTCCTTTCATGTTCTAATATTGATATTGTTGGTGTAATTGTTAATAATATTACTTATGTTTCCACTTACATTCCTACTGCTAATAACAATGCCCTACAAGAATTTAGCAATATGTTGTCATCCCTTTGTAGGCCATTTTTAGTAATGGGCGATTTTAACTGTCACCACCAGTGTTGGGGAAGTGGTGAGACAAAAAGAGAGGGGATCCGTTTATTAGAAATTATAGATGATTATAATCTATGTATTATCAATACTGGCGAGCCTACTCGTAGAACGAATGCAGGTGAAAGTGCTAGTGCTGTGGATTTATCTATATGCACCCCTAGATTGGCTTCATCTTTATCTTGGTCCCGTTTCTCTTCTTCTACCTTTGGAAGTGACCACTTTCCTTTAATAATTACTTCATCAGTAAAGTTCAGTACAACACCGAAAAGACCCCCTAGATTAAAGTATGGACTCGGAAACGCAGACTGGAATAAATTTAAAACGTTTGTCGATGCTAAAGTTGCTGAGCTCCCGCAAATTACTCAGGGTGGAGAAGATGATTGCTCAAAAGCTTTAGCGATGTGCTTAGTAGAAGTAGCAGACCAAGCTTTCCCTCTTAAAAAAAATCCTTCTGATAAAATTCCTATGCCCCCATGGTGGGACTCTTCGTGTGCTGATGCAGTTAGGAAGCGAAAGGAAGCTGAAAAAAAATATGCTGAGGACATGTCAGATGAAAATTTGGAAGGCCTTAGAGATATTATTAATGATACACGGATTTTTCTCAGAGATAAGAAACTTCAGGGGTGGAGGTCATTCTGTATGTCTTTATCACCCAGTACATGCCCGTCTGAAGTTTGGCGCAGTATTAAAAGATTTAGAAAAGCATTTAGTGATACTCCTTCCTTTACACAATTACCTCTTTCTCTTAGTAACAGTTTTCTTGACAAATTAGCTCCAGCATCAGCTCCAGAGTATGATCAAATTTACCCTAACTCTACTCTGTTAAATATTGATAATCATTCATCTTTGAACGCTCCCTTTTCATTGTACGAATTGAAAGGAGTACTATCATGCTTGAAAGACTCAGCCCCAGGAGAAGATGGTATTCCGTATTCGTTCTTCTCACATTGTAGTGATAATACAATATCATATTATCTACAAATAATTAATTCTATTTTGGTTTCTGGAAATATTCCAGAATCCTGGCGTTCCCAAGAAATCTTGCCGATCCTTAAACCAAATAAAAATTCAAATGATATTGTATCATACCGGCCTATTGCGCTATCTTCGGTTCTTACCAAAATTGCAGAACATTTAGTTAAAAATCGTTTAGAGTGGTATATAGAAAACAAGCAATTACTAGCAGGCAGTCAGTTCGGGTTCCGTAAAGGAAAAAGCACAACTGACAGTTTAAGTGTATTTACCACTGACCTTCGCATAGCCTTTTCAAAAAACGAGTCGGTTGTTGGCGCATTTCTAGATATAACAGGCGCGTATGATAATGTGCTTATATCTGTCCTTAAACGCAAGCTAATAAATTTAAACGTCCCTACTTTGATTATACGGTTTATCATAAATTTGTTATCAGTTAGATTTATTTCTCTTTTTTGCGGTGACAAGAAAATAACGAGGACAGTGTTCAAAGGCCTTCCACAGGGATCAGTATTGTCACCTTTGCTTTATAATATTTATTCTTATGATCTAGAATCATCTCTACAAAAATCTGCTGATGTTTTACAATATGCTGATGACCTTTTAATCTATACTACTCACAATAACATCTCAGATGCATGTAATGCTTTGACCGTCTCCCTAAGTCTTTTACAGCAATGGTTACAAATTAATGGGTTAAGTCTTTCAATAGAAAAAAGTACTGTAGTAGTTTTTACAAGGAAACGTAATATTCCCTCCCCAATTGTTACTTTTAATAGCATAAGCCTTCCTGTGAAAAATCATGTTAAATTTCTAGGAGTGATTTTAGATAAGAAACTTTCTGGCAAACAACATTTTGACTTTGTAGTTGAAAAATGCGAACGTCAACTGAATGCTATGCGGTGTCTTTCTGGAGTATGGTGGGGGGCACATCCTTTTAGTTTAAAACTGTTATATAACGCAATAATCCGAAGCATACTTGATTACGGAACATTCCTCCTTGAAGATGGTAACAGAAAGGGTCTTAAAAAGTTAGATAGCATACAGTCGAAAGCTCTTCGAATCATTTCTGGAGCCATGAAATCAAGCCCGTTAAATGCCTTACAGGTAGAAGTAGGAGATCCTCCACTCCACCTGAGAAGACAATATCTATCTGACCGATTTTTATTCAAATCGATGCAGTTTTCTAACCATTTGCTTCATTCAAAATTATTAAATCTTGATAATCTTATTCATACTTCATACTATTGGCGGCACAAAGATATTCCGTGTTTAGTTAAAAGTCTCAGGAAGTTTAATTCTATACCAGCGAGTGTACATAGGTCACCTACTCTTCCTTTATTTGAATGCAAAACATTTGAACCCTTACTTGTCTCCCCTGTAGTGCATTATAATCTCGGTATAGAAAAAAGTGATGTAGGAGCTAACATAAAATTTAAGGCTGCCGTTGGTGAAAACTGGAAAGATTGTCATTATATCTTTACGGACTCATCAAAGACCCGGTCTAGTTGTGTGGGAGTAGGTATATTTCATTCTCAGTATAAAGTAATTCAGATGGTTAAACTTCCTCCTGAAACATCAGTTTTCACTGGGGAATGCTTTGGTTTGTTCAAGGCATTAGAGTACGTATTAATTGCTAAACTTAAAAATGTTCTCATATTATGTGACTCTAGAAGTGCATTACAAACTATTGAAAAGTTTACATTTAAAATGAAACCCTTTTATCCCATCGTATTTGACATAAGAAAACAGTTGCACAAATGTATACTGAGAAACTACACGGTACAGTTTGCTTGGATTCCAAGTCACTCCGGAATCCAAGGAAACGAAAGAGCTGATCAATTAGCCAAACAAGCGGTGCAGAATGGTGACACATTCCCTTATAAATGTTTTTGTCATGATCTTGTCAGTCTCCCTAAAGATTATCTTCGACATTCCTGGGAACTTCTTTGGAGTGAGAGCTCTCAAGTAAAGGGCAAGGTTTATGCCTCAATTCAGCCCTCAGTCCAAGTCAAACCATGGTTTTCCAAAGTAAAAGGCTCTAAACTCATTACAAGCATGATAATTCGCATGCGGCTTGGCCACGTTTGTACTCCTTCCCACCTTGCTAAGTTGCATATCGTAGATAGTAATCTTTGCGAGTGTGGAGATGATGTTGGTACTTTAGATCACATATTCTTCTCCTGTTCCCGTCATGATCGTTCATCCTTCCTCCATTCTCTTGTTTCCCAAAATGTTTCCCTTCCCACTTGTGTTTCTTGTTTAGTAATGAATCCCATTGAATATTTTAACTTAATATCTGCATTCTTGTTAAAAAATGATATAAAGATTTAGTCTGTGTATGTTTACCTATATATGTATTTTTCCTAAAGAATAAAATACTTCCTTTCCTGAACCTTACAAAATTCCGTTTCCTTTCCGATATTTTCCGTTAAAAATATTTCCCTACCTTTTATTACCCGAAATTGGCACAAAGATCAAACTAGTGCCACACTACAAAAAAAAAAAAAAAAAAAAAACATTATCGAAATAACGAGTTTATTATAATAACTAATAAATGGTGAAGTTATCCTAATTAACAGCTCCATATATATTATTACTAATCTGTGTTTATTCCTTTCATCCAATTCAATAGCCTTGGTCAATAAATAACAAATAACCTCGTCAACTGCGTTGCGACTGGAAGAAAATCATGGAAAGCGATGAAATTGGTAATGATTTGGTGCGGCTAGACAACGGATACCTTGTCGATGAGGAGAATAATATACGTTGTGAATATGTTGTGAACTCCGATGATGTTTTAGGTTTGTATTCAAGATCTTATCCTATGTTTAATTGTATTCTTTTTGAACATGATTCAGTCTAAATGTAAAGCTGCCTCTTTGTAGAAAAATATAAACTATTCACATTGATATCATCACAATATAATAAACATACATACGACTTTGCATTCATTTTGTTTAGACTTTCTTTATATAGTGAAGAACACAATTTTGTAGGCATAACATAAAATATATAATAATAAGAAGCAAAATGTTAAATCATAAGATAGCACAATATATAGGTTAGGATAGCCTTAGATTCCTAATTATATGTATAACATACCATCATGAGAGATTTTTGAGTTTCACCATTCAGTACAGTAGATGGAATGTATCCATCTCATATTATTATATTGTTTTATAAAAATATGTATATCAACATGCCATCACCAGATTACTTCTGTGTAATAGGGGGTGAGCCTATTGCCATTTACCGGGCAAAAATCCGGATTTTGAACTGCTACCGAGAATTTGAAAAACCCAATAACACTTGGCTTGCCCCGGGAATCGAACTATATGACCTCTAGTGTGACGGTTGTGCTTGGGACCACTAGACTAATGAGGCTGTGAAATAAATATAATCTAAAGTTTAATTATGATCTGTTATTTCAGATGATGAAAACAACTCCGATTCAGGCAGTAAAAATGCTCCATTGAGAGAACAAGATAGATTTCTGCCTATTGCAAATATTGCTAAGATTATGAAGAGAGCTATACCTGAAAATGGAAAGGTAAGATTACAATTTAATATCTATTAAAGGTCCAAATTTCTGTTATGAAACCTTTCATATTTGCATCCATCTGAACAAGGGGACTGCATCCTATTACAATTTTATTCCAGTTTATAGACTTGAATTATTATTATGTTATTGTTCCCTGAAGTTAACATATAATTATTCCCTTAACACTGTCTTACCAGTTAAATTTCCTATAGACACACATTGTGTCTGTAATAATTTAAGTGCCAGAAGGCCCTTAAGATATGTAAGTTGATAATTAGTTGTTGGACATTTAAAATTATGAACGAACTAATGGCCTATGTTGTATAAGGAAAATATTTTTACACCTAGCAGTTTACTATGATACATTTGTCAATCAGTTTCTTCTATAAACACAGATAGCGAAGGATGCACGGGAGTGTGTACAAGAATGTATATCTGAGTTCATCTCATTTGTCACAAGTGAAGCCAGTGACCGCTGCCAAGTGGAGAAGAGAAAAACAATCAACGGTGAAGATGTTCTGTTTGCTATGAACGCACTAGGCTTTGATAACTATGTGGAGCCCTTGAAACTGTACCTCAAGAAATATCGGGAGATAGTGCTTTCGCCAGTAAGTAGATAAAGTATAATAGGTATGTTGGAAACAAATCATAAACACTAATCTTTAATCTTAATGATATCCAAGACTTAAGCTGCAAATAAACTCGGACGCGGCTTACGGTCGCGGCAGTAAACCGCGGCAGATTGGAATCTAATGTAAGAATGTACAGCTGAGCAAAGCGTAAGCGCTGTGCAAACTATCGGACGTAAGTCGCGGACGTAACCTTGAGCGTTCGGACGTCCGATAGCAATCTGGCGCGCTGGATATCCAAAGACTGTGCACACTTATCAGTCGCGGCTTACTGCAGCGTCCGTAAGCCGCGTCCGATAGTTTGTTTGCAGCTTTACTTAATTAAATTAAAAAATCGGTTAAGTGTCTTTAATCAATATCTACCTACCTAAAAACTCAGATCAAATAAAAAGTTTAGATGAAACTTTGCGAACAAAGAAGTGAGGCCGGCTAAAACTACGCCTAACGGTGTACAACACACAATTACACGCACATGTATTAGTTAACTACACCTTATCTTGTCAGTCGAGCTTTCGATACCTCGATAGCTCGACTGACTGGCGTAGTTTTAGCCGGCCTCACTTCGTTGTTTGCAAAGTTCCATCTTAACTTTTTATTTGATCTGAGCCTAAAAAGAGGAACTAAAATGTAATTTAAAGTAAACGAAATATGTGCAAAAATGGTTGCAAAACAAATTGGAAGGTATCCTTCATAAACTCTTGTACCTTCACATAACATTAGATTGTTTAATTTTCGGAAATCCCTTTAATTATATTGCTTGATAAATCTGACTTGGATGATTAAAAGGTAAAAAAAATCCTTCAATAGAATAACCCTATTGTTGGTTCCAACACCCAGCATTGCCCTGTTGATGTCACCATCTGAATGAATACTGAATCAATCTTTCATTTGTTTTCAGGTCACTATGAAATTAAACAAACCTATTATAGTGTATGGAGGTAAGAAATCTTTCTAAGTTATAATCTATAACGTTGTCTATAATAGTTAGAGTTATAAGCACGGAGGAGAGAAAAAAGCGGAGATGCCGCAAGGCAAAATTTCTTTAGAAAGCAGCGTCGCCTAAACGCGGGTGACAGGGGGACGAGGTACGGCGATGGCTCCACCCCGCGATAGAAAATCCGCCCTTTATTTGTAAATCCATCTAGTGGCGAATGGAATTATTACAGTCAAATTGAACTAGTTATTTTCATTTTAGTTCGTCTATTTGCCACTATGGCGTAACAAAGCATGATACTTTGATCCAGAACATTCTATGTGCGTTAGAATTAGGGATGTTAAAAAATAATCGATTATTAAAACGATTATTATTCCATAAAAATAGATTTTTTATGAGCAATTATTATTTAAAAAAAATCGATTATTTATTCATCGACTTTTTTATTTTAAGCGTACCCTTTTTCGATTTTTTTCTACTGGCATCTATTAAAATTATAAGAAACACCGCTACCCGCTATCCATTTGAGGGCAGGGGGGGGGGTTCGTTATTATTTTGCAAATTGTTCGTAGATAACCTTCGAGCAACAGGGAGTAGCCTTAGCGATTTATTACCAACCAAATAGTTCTTCCATTTTTTTGCGGGGGGAAATGTGCCCACAGGCGCTGTTCCGAATTACTACAAACAAAACTAAAACTGTAATGACGACACTAACACATACAAAATTAAACAATACCAACAAGCATTGCACAGCGCTGAAACAGCAAATAGCCGTCTAACCAGACGAAAAAACATACAGCACTAAAACGCTTTTTAAGTTAAGGCTCTCTCGCTAATAAGGAAGGTCGAAAGCGCCGTAAAATTCATGGCGCTTTGACGCATAGGCGTTTGGTTCAACGTTAAAGGTAACATCACTAAATTATTCATCGGCAAGAATTCGGATTTATCGCTCGACCGATACGTATTTTGGAGGGGCTAGCGGACTCAATGTTGGTACACAAATCTGATAATAATTTAAAATAGAATACACGAATTTGGTGTCTAAATGTAATTAAATAGAAAAATACGGTACAGATTTATTTACATGTGAAATGTCATACCATGTTTCAGTAAATTTGATGTTCCAGAAAATAAAAATCGATTATTAAATAATCGTTTTTACCGCAAAGTCACATCCCTAGTTAGAATGGCTCATCAATTAAAACCGACTACCTACCAACAGATGGCGCATTTTTCTTATAGTCAATTCTTGTTCTTGTTTTATGCATAAGGTATAAAATTTATCTATAAAGTAACTTTTAGTAAGCAAAATAAACATTAGCAAGTAATTTGAGCAGAAAATTAGCTACGAATAACATGCATTGATTGTATAAAAACACGTAATCTATAAGAAGTTGTTAGAAGTCTTAGAATGCTTCTCTTCAACGGTAGATGTCTCTATCTTCAATCTGGCGATCAAGCTAGAAAATTTGTGTTTATAAAATGAAAATATTAATTTTAGGGACTTACACGTGAAATATTATGCCATCAACATGTTTCAGTTTTGATCCGGAACAATTGTTGCATCCAACAACAGCGCACTTCATTATTAAAACAAAGTAACAATATGAAAAACCTATTAAAATACAACGGATCCACGGATCCGAACGCGATCAAATTCATTCGAAACTAAGGTTTTCGGCCCCGCCCACTGTGACGTCATGACCTAGTTGGAGGCGCATGACCTACTTGCCTTGTGGCATCTCCGCTTTTTTCTCTCCTCCGTGGTTATAAGCTATAAATCTATAATGCTGTGCCCCGCAGTCCCACCCCTTTGCCACGCTTCTAAGGATCGTAGCATGATGCTAGATAGCCTATAGCCTTATCCATGAATATAGCTATTTTACCTACATAAAAAAAAAACATATCCGACTGGTAACTAAAACTCTTCAGCTTTATTGTATTAGTTTAAATATATATGTGTAAACAAGTGATATTGATCATTAGCTATTCTTCTTTGTATCGAATTGGTCATTAAAACCACTATTATTATGTTTTTTGCAGAAGATGGAACACCTTGTGTCCCATCCGAAAATGACAGTGAAACGCAAACAGAGTCAGCGGTGCTTTATCCTTACAAAGAATTAAAAGTTATTGAAGATTACACTATTACGTGAATGGCTACTATTTTAAGATAAGTATAAGGTTATCATGTTTCATACATCCGATGGGTATATGGCTCCACTTACATTTTTTAATTACATTAAGTTAAGATTACATTATGTTATCAATGTTTATAATATACACTACATGATTATTAAAATGATCCGAACCAACCCTTCAAGTCCCATATCATAGACATAAAGAAGAATGGACCTCGCCATCCTTCTTTATGGTTTCGGCCTCATGAGACCGGTACCGGACGGTATAACCGAATTAACTTGTAATTAACTACTATAGTTTATCTAATATTTTTAAACGGACATTACCATTCTATTGCTATTACTACAATACTGCTATTTCAATTGTATCAGACCGGTAATCCAACTTGGGCACCTGATTGCATACGTTCTATTTTAAACTCTATGTGAATCGTATAGTAGTCTTTTTACTTTGTAACTAAGTTTCCTCAATTGTTTCAAAAAGTTTGTGTAAATATAATATAAATAATCCTGAGAATTGAGATATCATTTACGTCTTCCCAAAGCGCTGTACGGTTTGTTCGATATAGTTGTGCGCGTCTGAAGTTGTTTGCAAGTGGGTTTCAATATAGTTTTGCGTTTGTGATTATTTTTCCTTATTAATTTCGTTGTTTATGTATAAAACACTTGTAAAGAGATTTTACCAGCGCGGCAGTTCGGAACGGCTAATTTCAGACGAGCTGAGTTATTTCGAACAAACTAGCTATATTTTTTATATGGTCTGTGGAGATGCGATATACCCTAAAAGCCCTCGTAGACTACAAGGTGGATTATCGTAAGTACTAAATTATTTAGGCATAACTGTAGTGCGCAGGTTGGATTCCTATCAATTGTAGCGACATCTAGCGCGCTTTATGGCGAACTACGTCGAAGCAAATCCTGAATCGCACAAGCGAAGTTTACCGCGCGAATAGAGTATATACAACCGCCCGACATATATTCTTATTTTACCAAAATATAATAACCTGGTATTAGCTATTAGTTTAGTTGGAGTCGAGTGCAGTATTTATTGGGCCGATTTCAAAGCGCTTTGCATTATCAGACCCATAAAACGATTGATAAAATTTGTAGTCTGTCAGGGCTTTAAAAACATTTCAAACAGTGTGATAAATACAAATACATAATATTATTATACAATGTAGAAAGGCTAGTTTGGTCTAGATATAATCAACCGTCATTTTTGTGTGGTTACTTTAAGCTAGCGTGATAAGTATTGTTATTATCAATATACTTTCTAATTTATTTGGTTTTTTTATTGGGTTAGCGCACGGTCCTGTCACAGAAGCAAGTATTGGTGATGCCAAGATTGATACCAGTAGTCCAATAAAAATGTAATCTTTCTTCTTTCCCCGCTTTCGCTTCTCTGTGTACGTATACCTAAAGACGTTTTTCTTTATTTTAAATCTAATTTTCCAATCACCCATTTCTTCAAAATAACGATGTTCCTCTGTGGATGTGAAAATAACAGCCTTAGTAAAAAATATAATTATACTTTGTATAGGTACTGACATTTTTTTTCGGATCGAATAAACTTAAACGAGTTTAAATATCAATATCGTTTAATTAAAAGTTTGTAATCTACTTATTTCGTTATACATAAAAAATATTGGACGGACAATTGTAGCATATACCTATTTACCTAAATTCGAATTCATCATTATGTTCTTTTATTATTTGCAATTAAATAACTATTTACTTACCTATTCTCTAAACTTATCAGTAATGTAACCAGGCAAAGGCATCAAGTACAAAAACTTATTGAACACCATAATACCAACGGAGAAAGCGAAAGAGACGCCTAAATTAAACTCTGGATTGAAGTCTCCCGCTTGGTAAATGTCGCCGTTGAAGTTCTTCGAAGCAAACCTTTCGGTAAGGAAGGCCTTGCCACTCGCATATCGGCAGTTAGCGTTTGAATTAGTGTTTAAATTTGAAGAAGTTTGTATAAGACTTGATATAGTTGAGGTGCAATTTTCTTGGTCGTTGTATGGGAGAATGTTGAAGGTGGGCTGCTTGAAGACGGTTCTGTGCATGAAGATTGATGCGTAACGGGTGTGGGTGACGTAGGTTATGTAGTACAGCCATTCCTCAAAGCCTCTGTAGGATCTGGAAGAAAGAAGTTAAGAAATATCGATGTAGTGGTGGTATGCTGTCGCTTGCAAGAGAATTATTTGAGTATCTGTAGCTCCTCTAAGTGGACTTTTTACTTGAATACATCCCTTATGGTTTACACTTTTGATTGAAATGGGCTCTTACTGGAATCATTGTTTATATGCATAGTTTCAGGCAGATCATAGCAAGTGGAAATCTATAGTTTCTGCCTACCCGATGGGAGACAGGCGTGTCAATATGCATGTATGATTAGGCGGATAGTTTCGCCGTGGGCGCCACTGGCCGCTGGCGTGTTGGTTAAGTAGCTAAACAAGGCGTTCGACTTGCGATCATGTGGTTGCAGGTTCGGAACTCACCCATTGCACTACCGACGTGAACCCACTCGTAATACAAGCATTCAACTTAGTACGAGGGGTTAACAAGATTACCTACTGGTAATGTGCTACCCACATTGCTAGTAGGATTTGTTAAAGGAAAAAGGGAATTCTAGGAACTGTTTAGCCAGGTTTCTCCTAAAGGTTCAAAAATATAAATGAGATGTTATTACCTCAGCACTCCACTGGCTAGCATGACGTATATGCAAGTGATGTAGATGTTAACGATGGCCGACATCAGGCCGTTCTTGACAAACATCATGACAGCTATGGCTTGCTGCTCCGCATACACGTAGCACGACCACAGCGCCAGCGAGAAGTACAAGAAGTCCAGATTCTCCGATATGTCTGATAGGATCCTGATAAAATTGGCGCTTTTGAGTAAGTATAAAGTCAGTTCAATTGTGAGTTTGTAAAGGCGTTTTGTTTCTCTTATAGTTGGTAAATTATCGGGTGTATCGAAGAGATGGTCTCGATTGTAGACTCGAATGAAGAGGCAGACTAGTGGTAGTATGACTTGCAGGTCATTACTTTGTTCAAATAAAGGCGTGTGCGCATCTTCATTTATACAGGGTGGAATGGACATCGACGCACAACCGCTTACCATGAATTCAGTATATGCCTCTGGAGATGCGTTGATATTTTTTGTCGGTGATTAAAAAATAATCTGCTTTTTCCTACAAAAGTGCAATACCCACACGGTCAAAATGTAGGTATGGAACAGCTGATTTAAAAAAAAGACGAAAAATTTCCATGCCCGTCTGTCCAGTATCAAGTACTGAATTCATAGTAGGTAAGCGGTTGTCGATGTCCCTTTCAGCCTGTATAGTATAGGTACCTACGTAATCCTTTTAATTCAGATTTGGAAGATGTTTTTAACACACCTTTATTTTAATAAATAAGGACTTACGGGTAAATAACAGCGGCAGAGGCTAGCGTGCTCAGGAACGAGAAGGGTAATGAGACAAGGTTCCACGACAGCAGTAGACTGGCGCCACTGTACAATCCTTCCTGCGACTCCTGGTAGTAGCGAGTCCGATATGGGCTATCTGTAAGCAGAAGACGATCTTTGAAGAGGTGGCGAAATTGAAAATATTTTATTTAAAATAAGGGATACAAAATGATAAGATATACAAAGAGATACAAAACCAGTATAAACTGGCCGTAAATTGTGCGGAAAACCTTTACAATGAGAGGTCAGTCTAAACTTAACAGGTCTAAGTGGTTTTTTATAGTTTGATGTGTAACTGTGTGTACCAGAGCTTAATGTAAATCTGAAAAAATAACAAAACTCGAGCTGATTATTTTTTAATCCATCCCAAGTGGGGTTTCGTATGTTTGGGGATTCATCCATGGCGTACAGACACACACACGTACAGACACTACAGAGTAACCCGCACTGCGGGTGACTGTAGGTATAAACGAGTACCTACTTGACAATCCAATACGAGAAGCCAGAGGGCCTAGTGTTAGTTTATTTTCACATCTTGATTTTACGCATCGACTGCTTTCGCCATTCAGATGGCTCAGAACAGCAAGACCCGGGTGGTTCTCCACAAGCTCCTGGGTTACACTGCGCGGGCCTCCTACTCTACCTCCCGTCTGGTTGGCGGTTAGTCCCGCAAGTCTTCGCGAAGAGCCCGCGCTGGCTAGGGCCAAGCTTGCAATCCCCACCTCGACTATAGGACCAGTCCGACGCTACTAGAACCACTTAAATACCAGCGATCAACAGCGACTTTCCCACGCTGACGATAAGTAGGTACTAATGTAGTACTGGAACTTACATAAACAAATAGTATTCATGATGCTGACGAAATAGGTTCCCACCATCGCATTGAATATTAGTCCACTCTTTGTTATAAAGGCTCTCTGGTAGTCCTGAGAAAAGCATAAAATTAAAAATAGTAAGTAAATAACAAAAATGGCAATCTGAAAATAGGTTCAGTTATTCTCTAGAACAAAAGCAGTAATTTTCGAAATGCCATAGCATAACTACAAGTAACTCTTGATCGGAAAAAGCAACAAAATTTTTGTCTCGGAAGGTAATTTGTCTTACCTTTGCTTCGTTGTAGAATATCCACAATATGAAAAAGTACAACGGTAAAGAAAATAGCCTCATAAACATTTGTTTCATGCCGTTCTTCCTTAGGTTGAATATTGAAGCTAGCAGTCTCCTGCAAAGAATAATGACCATGAATCAATCGAGTCCAGTCAAAAGTTGGGAACCCTGGATGTTTTTGCAGCGACGATAGAATACGTGGGCTATTTATGATTCATTTGGATCAAAGTGAAATAAGTAGTAAGACGCTGTTTGACGGGATTAAATATAATTTTAAGACTGACTTCAGCAATATAAGTCACTACACTTATGAATAAATATTTAAGCTCCTTTGGCTTCGCTAATATCAAATTCTGCTGTAGGCTCTATGTTATTTTTGGGTGATTACATCAAATCAACATACATTGGTGGTTTTATAAATAAGAATAAAAAAGAGCTGCTTCATTAGTCTAGTTCAGAGTATACCAAGCGCGAGTGCTAAGCCTTTGCTGGGGTTCGATTTCCAGATCGATCAAAGTGTGTGGGATTTTTTCTATGAAATTCTCACTACCAGCTCAGATTTTGCATTTGCCCAGTAAGTAATAGGCTTAGGGGGCATGTAATAGGGGGCAAGCAATAGGCTTGCCCCCTATTACATGGGACCTGAACGTACCGGCGAACTGTGAGAGTAGCTACATTAAGTATATCTACTTCTGCCTAACCCTTCGAATATTACAGGTGTATTTTTTATTTTTTATTGGTGTTTTGTGGCTATACTATCACTACGACCGCAGTCGATGTATTGTGATCGCCACTTAATGATTTAAAGTTCACCGCTAAACCCTGCGGCTACTATAGGTAAACTGCAGGATTCCCTTAGGGGTGACGGTTTGTATACCAACTTACAAATACAGCATCCATATGACTTGCATGCCTCCCGGCTTGCCGTAATTAAGCTGTATCTTGTTAGGGTTCACGATGCGGTTGTTCTCGTGCAGATTGCCCTGCATGATGCCCTGGCCCTCCAGCTTGAACTTCTCCACTAGCGCTGCTATCTGGTGGTTGGACTCTATGAAGCGCTCCCGCGATCTTCGGTCTACTGTTGATAGGCATACTGTGGGTAGACAAGATAAGTTCTCTGTTAGCAGGGGACTGATACAATTCCACATTGATCCTTTGGTCTCAACAGGCATTCTAAATGGCTTTTTACTCAAAGTATTGTACAGTCGCCAGCAGGTCAAGGTATACAAAACTGTCAAATTTCTCCAGATGATTTTAAACCTTAAATTGTTGAAGATTAAGTTCAAAATCAACTGTGAAAATTTGTCATTTTGTGGTTACTTGATGTGCTGGCCATCGTACATAATATATAGGTTAAAATTGTTTGTTTCTCGTGTCGATTCGGATCTGGGGATAATTCAAACACCGCGTTCCCTCTGACGACAAAACATGTTTCAAACAGCTACCTATCCCACTCGTTCTTTGAGAGTTCGATAGATGTGTTCAACATGTTTTGTCTTTAGTGGAAACGCGGGGTTAGAAGTTATCAGGCAAAATTGAATCTATTTATTTTTATGTTATACAAGGTATTCTTATGTAAGTAGGTTCTTAGTAATGAGAGCCCTGGATATTTTTGTTAGGTAGTAAATAAGTTGCTAGGTAAATACGTACAATAATACATCAGAGGGTTTTCCAGTTGTGGGCAAGGGAAACCGATGCTGCCGAAGTAATCCAGAAGGTTTCTGGTAGGTCCTGCGTACACCACGTCGCCGAGACATAGGTACACCACACGATCCAGGAATGGGAACACATCTAAAATAAGATTTAAATAAGTAACTAAATACCTTTTTACTTTTGTGCGGTGTAACTCGAAATGATAACTTGAGAAATATAGGTGTATGTGATAGGGGAGCGTTGCGGTTTTAAAGATGATATAGTGACACGCATTGAAAGGGGTATGCTGAGATGGTTTGGACATGTAGAGAGAATGGATGAAAGGCGATTAACGAAAGGGATTCATAAAGCGAATGTCAGTGGAGTCGCCGGGAGGGGACGCCCTAGAAAGACATACCACGACCTTATTGGTGAGAACCTTCAGAAAGGTCAGGTGCGTAGTATGAATGTGGACGAAGCAAAATAAGTATGCAAGAATCGTAGCAGATGGCGTTCTGTAGTTTCTGTCTACCCCTATGAGAAAAAGGCGTGAGTGTAGGTATGTATGTAGACCTTTTTTATTGTACGGAAAATTCTCATGGCGGTCTGGTCGCAGACGATTCAATAGAGGAGGAAGCAAAGTACCTATATATTCTGACTCTTATCGACGAAAACCCCATTAGTCTTTTGTTGCTCTATAGTCGCAGCTATGGGATGTAAGACATTTTCCACGACCCCATGATGTCCAGCGCTCCTTGTCCCCTTCAAAGGGCGAAGCCTTGCCTCAAGTCCTGTTTCATTACCTAAGAGATACTTAACGCAAAACACGTTTTCGGCGCAGAGAGTAGGTATCAAATAGCCTGCTCTTAGAAATCTACTACAGTCACTTTTAAGTGGCGCTTACGTTAAAAAAGATAGAGAGACAGAGTAATTTTTAAACTCTATATGGTGATCGAAGGCTGGTCGGGAATCGTACTTGTACAGATGTTGCGTTTGCAATGAGTGCTTGTTTTCTATGAGTACCTATATCCTGATGTTGCCGTACATATATCCTATTCTGCATCACAACGCACTGTTCATAAAATGTCACAACTACAAAATCCCGACCATGATCCGTATTTTGCGAAAGGGTTAGCTATTTTGTTCCCATTACAACTCTTTTCCTGAAAATGGTTTAGGCAAATTCATGTTCGAAATTACCTATCTTAATTGACAAATTACCATTATGTAGTAAAATGCGCAACAAGTACGGCATGTCAATCAAAACAATTTATTGAATGGGCTCGCTGATGCTTAAATTATTAGGTACGATTCTGGTCTGGTGTCGTCGGGTCACAGTTTTTACCTAACCGATAATAACTTAATGATTTCGTTCAAATAACGGCCCAAATGGCAGACTGACAGGGGTAGGCAGTTAATTGAATGTCTAATTCAACTTCTAATTCAGCTGCGACGACACTTAAACAACATGTAGGCATGTAGGTAAAAACAATATTTTAATAGGTGGGTATACTTATTAAAGAAAGCATTACATAGTACACTGACCCACTGACAAAATTACGAAACACTCGAGTGAAAACTGACACATTTCAACATAGCGTTCACCTGTGTTAACAGATACGAACAAAGGTTTTCTCATTTTCTGTATAATTTAGGAATAAAGTAAGCCAGCACAGTGCGCCGGATAGTTAAACAAAATACCCGGATTAGCATTATAATGGATTGTATTTATGTAGGTGAAATGTCAATGGACTATAGAACGTTGTTGTATTGAATTAAGATGAATAAATTGTGTCGTTTTTACTTTAGACTTAGGTCAGTGTTACATAATCTGGAGCAAGTAACATTGTACTGGGAAAGATAATGTTTCAACCGAAGAGTACGTAAGTAAGTGGAAACAACATCGCGACCCTATGTCTATTGAAAAACTCAATAACATCTTTCAACCATAAAATGTAACCGAAGAACTCACGCTAACTAAGCTAATGTGTGCTGAGACTGACGATTTAATCTAAATCTTGGTCTACTCGTGTTTTCCTTTGCTCTTTTAGGTATTAAGAGTAACACAGCGGTATAAAAGTATCTACTTCTTAGAGAAAGTACATATTATAAATATCCAGATCTTACCTGATCGAGGTTTCTCCATAGTAAGTATGATGGCAGTGCCATATTTCTTGGCGGCGTTGGACAGTATTGAAATTACAAGGTATGTGTTAAGAGGATCTAAGTCCCAGGTCGGTTCGTCAAGGAGCAAAATAACTGCAATATAAAATAGTCAATGCTCTAGCAAATAAGTTCGGTAAATACTAGTCTAAAGTACTAATAAGAATGATTTATAAAAGGCAAAAAAAGTGTTGACTTACTTGGATCTCGTATTAACTGCACCCCTATTATCAATCTTCTGTATTCGCTCTTTGTTAGATTCGTCACGCATTTGTTGGCAACCTGCGTAAACAATTGTTTCAATAACAGAATCACCAAGGTGCACTCTAGAGGAAGCTATCTTTACATTTAAAGAGTGTACTTCTATCAAGAAAATATTCTTGATAAAAGTACACTCTTCTCACTTGACACCGGTGGTTGCGTAATCCGCACTGTTGTACCGCTTATAGTTCACGCACGGGGTGGGTGCGCCCGCACTTTTGTAGCGAAAAAAGATTACGCGCAGGTTGCGAGTGACCGCATCACCGCAACCGCGGCCGCGTAGCGAAAACCTATTACGCGAGCCCTGCGTGCACTCGCACTCTTATATATTATGGTTTTTAATTTATGTTATATCTACCTTGGAATGCCGCGGTAGCACCGGTAGTTCGTCGGTGTCATTGTTCAGCAGGGAGCATGATTTAACGTGATTATACGCACATTCGAAAAGTTAGAGGTTAGCGGGAAGCCTTGGATTAGAACTGGAGACCTTTGACTTGGCAGTCTGGTCGTATGGTCGTATCACTAGGTTATAACTGCTTAATTTGGATACAAGTAAAGTATGAAAAGTTTATCCATATATCCTGTAAGTGGGTTAATATTGACAATGAAAGAGCTGTCTCTAGGTTGCTGAGTCGGTAACTTACATTTGATAATGCTAGATCAGCCATAACTTGCTTCACTTTCGATGACTTCAAGTAACCTGAAATCTTAAAAAGTAATGAGAATAAGAATCAAGATCTGGACTTAATTAAAGGGTACTTATTTAAACGATGTAATAAAGGTACCTACATCTATCTAGTGGTCTATATCTAGTCGTCGCTGAGCTCAGGGTCCGGAGTTCGATTCCCAGATCAAGCAGTGATTGGATAATGGCATATGCTCGTCTGACCAACAAACTGTGACTGTATCTATACATACATACCCACCTAAGTATCTACATCTTTGCCTAACCCTTTAGGCAATAAAGTCGTGAGCGGCGATGACTACTTAAGTACCATCGGGTAATTCGCCTGCTTGTTGGCCGAGTTATCCCATAAAATAACAAAACATCTGCCTACCTTAGTAAGTGACAATGCCAGTGTCTGTTGCACGCTCAACCCTGGCAGTAGACGCGTGTTGTGTCGCACCAGAGCACAAGTGCTGTTGAACTGCTCGGCCTCAAGAGGGACGCCCTCCAACAAGATGTGGCCTTTGGCGGGCACGCGGCGGGCTATCACGTCGAGAAGTGCGCGCTTGCCACTGCCTACAGAAAAATAAACTAGTGATTTATGTTCTCCCGTAGTGTTGCCAGCATTTTCAACCGAATATAGTAATTTTTCAGAATATTTTTTTATAAAAATATGGTAGAATATGGAGGAGGGTCCCGGGGCCCAAGAACAAAAGGCATTGCATGGTATCTGTAGTTTGGAACTAGAAGAGATTTAAGTACGTAGATTGTCTCCTAACTGCTTTAAAATCTTCCTTTCTCTTGCCTGATAGAAAGTACAAACAGGATCTGAGACTCCAATTACCTACCTCCTACCTCCATGTTTCACACACGTCTGTCTGTCGGTTTGTAACATTATAACGTCTTAACTGCTGAAGCAATTTAGGCTCGAGACAGACGGACCGCATTTCAACTGCAATCCAACCGCAAATTGCAGTTCGGATGCAGTTTGAATGCAGTCACAGTTCACACGATTGCACGCCGACTGCAATTGAACTGCAATCGGACTGCACGTTTGGTTTGCAGTTCTATTGCAGTCGTGTCAACTGCATTCAAACTGCAATATGCGGTTGGATTGCAGTTGAAATGCGGTCCGTCTGTCTAGAGCCTTAGAGATAGATTGGACCTTGGAAGAGGACGCTATGCTACCTTTTGTCTTAGAAAGCTTTGGGGTGCCAATGAATTCGCTGACAACATTAGTTACCCTTTGACCCCAGTATAGCGGTGACCTCTCCGCTGTGCGTGGTGAAGGAAACATCTTTGAGTATGACCCCTGTCTTCACTCCACCAGTGAGACGCTGGAAGAAACTGCCTGGCTCCACCTATGTAGATAATCAAATATAAATTAGCTACAGTAAACAAACAAACAGCAGTAAAATTAAAAAAAATTAAAAACCCTCGACAATTGCGTTATATATTGACCCATAAACAACGCTCAAACATAGCTAAGAACACTCCCAATAAAAACAGAATCAGTTCATCCATTCGGGATGCCACAGACAGACACACACACACACACACACACACAGAGACGTCAAACTTATAACACCCAGTAGTTTTTGCGTCGGGGGTTAAAAACAAACATAAACATACCATCACGCGTGTATTCCCCTAAGGGTTATGCAGAGGTGTACTCATGTACACCCACACTTCGCCTTCGCCGCTATGTTTAGGTCCCATGTAATAGGAGGCGAGCCTTTTGCCATTCACCGGCACATACCCAAATCCCGAGCTGCTACTGAGAATGTCATAGAAAAGTCAATGACACTTTGCTCGACCTGGGAATCGAACCCAAGACCTCTAGCGTAGCAGTCACGCTTAGGACCACTAGACTAGCGAGGCAATCAGTCTCATAAAAACTAGAAGGTATTCTGTTCTGTGCAGAAACAAATCTCGTAAATGTTGGCAGTTCCAAAAGTCGGCTACTTAAGAACTGTCCATACATGAGACATTATTGCCTATGTTATAGAATTAGTTTTGCCGTACAAAAGACTTCAACGCGAGCAAGCACCAAATCGAGGGTCAACCATATTATTATAGCGACTTCATAATCAATAAGGAGCTGAGCTAGTGAGCAAACAATTGATTCTTTATTAAGTCAGAAAGCCCTTAAAGGGACCCGCGGTGTTCCTACACAGTACTTACCTACAAGCCCATAGATTTTGCATTGTTTATGAAAGTGTTCATAAGATTGTTGTTATCGAAGACAGGTAAATGTTTGAATGTTTTGACGTTTGAGCGACACCTGATACATATCTAATCTCTATTGAGTATTTCTGTTCGAAGTTATAAATTATGAAAGAAAAATTCGAGCTTGAAAAAGACCTGTGAACTTGAGCCAGACAGACCGGATGTTTAAGACAACTAAGCTACCGAGGTCTGCTGCGGTTCTGTCTGACAAATTTCTTTTCCACACCGCTATCGTATTTCTGCCTGTTCACAAAATACTGAGAGTTATTCAATCGTAAATGACATATTATCCGTCGGCATTTAGCTCTGCTAATGGGTACCTTGACATATAAAACACCTGGGTATGATAGAAAAAAGATAATACGACTTGTAAGGCAACATACCGGATCACCGGACGCCCAAAAGTCGGAATAAAAACAACTGCAATGCAATTTCACACAGTCAACTTCACAACAAAAGTGTTGCAATTGAATTAAACACAGAATAAACCAACAAACCTGCCCCGAGTGGAAAACATTACACAACTCCAAAGTATAATCACTTCCGATCATGTTTGAAGATAATTTCTTTCAAATAATCATTAATTAAAGTATAAAAACATATAGAAATTCATTTCCGAGCGACACAGCCTCCTCTTGTACGAGATTCAGCGCACTAAACTAACTGCGGTTAACTTCAACACTTAACGTGACAGTTAGCAACGTTGCCAAACTTAACTGGCGTTAACTTCGTGGCTATGAATGAACTTAATTTTTAGAACAAATTAGTGTTAAGTGAATATCAACTTTATTAGATAGCCATAGGATTTACTTTTGTAAGAGTTATCTGAGATATGGTTGTTAAGGTTAAGTATATCCCGTGACAAAAGCCTTTCCTTTAATAAATTACGGTACTTTTATTTAAAAAAATACTTACATCACATCAGAATTTACTGTTAGATCTAAACTTGCTCCCTGAAAAAGAAGTTAACTAAACTTCTTACTACATTGGTGAAATCGTTACTTAGGTAAGTATTAATATAGCTTTGTTGAACATTTAGGTATAATTTTACGTTCCCTTACTTTCATCGTTCGTTATTATAGTAAGAAAGTAGTTACTTAGTAAAAACAACCTATCGATGATCGTCGTCTTGTTGTCAAATCGTTGTCTTTACACTAAGGACAAAAGTACATCGCCTTAACGATGAAAGCCTCATTTTTCCACATAATTTCTACGCATCGTTGCCGTTCATACTCACCGTGAACCTCAGAAAGGCTAAACACCATTTCCGTCCCTCTCCCACTCGTTACAAAACCTGATATGAAGGCGAGACACCCACGCAATACTACCTTCTTTATGTTGATGCATTCCAATGATTAGTTGTCTCGTTCTTTTCTTCTAACTTAGGCGGGGTTAGACAGAGAAGGGGCGACTTGCGCAGTGTCACTGACTCAGTACGACTCCGTGCAGTCGGATAGCTGCTGGAGTTAGCCTTACTCGCTAAAATAACAACTAATATTCAAACGAGGTTTATTATCGAAACGAACGAAAATTAAACGATTTTACAACTGAAAGAACTTCTGAAAATTAATGTTATCAATGTTTTAGTGAGTTTAGTGTTGGGTTTGGATTGAGTGCTCAGTGATTTAGTGTTGGGTTTTAAAAGTGTGTGCCGCTGGAGTCCCGTTGGCCCGTGTTAGCGGGTAAGTTCAATGAAAATGTTGAAACATACACACTTTACCAATATAATAAATGTATCTTGCTTTAGAGCACTTCATTTAGAACTTTCTTTGTGTTATGAATAATTAGAAAAATAAAAACCAAGATAGTTAAATATTTTTTCTTACGATGGATCTACTCGATTGATCTGTAGATTTGTATTGGATTAAAAAAATACTTAAGTAGATAGGTACCTACCACTTATATTATTATTTCCACACAGAAATAAGAATAAGTTTTATTTAAAAAACATAAGTATCATGCCACCACCCCACTACCGTTTTTTTAACGGCGAGTTATTATGCTAACACCGTAAAGGAATTTACAACTTCTAGATCGCAGTTTAATTTTCTTATATAAGAAAAATATGAACTTAAAACAAACTTCTGACAATTATACGACAGTAGTTTGCAATAAGGCCACTCTGAGGCCGCAATGAGGCGTTAAAGTCGCGGATTATTTATCTTCAATCAATTTAATTCTAGTATTTATTGCTGTTGGATATTTGCTAGAAGTAAGGTATTCTGAAAATTTCTAATTTGAGTAATAAAATTCGATTCTAAAATCGTATTTTGTGTGCAACGGAATATTGTGTGTAGATTTAACTTTATGTTAACTTTGATTAAGAGCTTAAACGTTGCTAAACAAGCGAAAATTCTGCCCGCTACATCGTATGTAGTCATCGTCAGATTTAATTCTAATTTTGAACATATCTTACGATTCGTTGAAAATGTCCGTGAAACAATGGTTGATGTTAACGAACTTTTGGCGCTGGTGAGACAATGTGTTGCTGGCACCGTATCGTATCACCGAAGCGCCGTGGAAAACGCGACACAAAATACCAAAGGCTTTAATCCTCCATTAGACGATAGTAAATGCCAAGCAGTTGTTTAATTTAGCAAAGCTCGTCAATGTAAGGTGGTGGTGTACAAGATGACAAATTTGCATTAAGTCTGTAATTAAGAATTGAAGGGTTAATATAGCAAGCAATAGGTAGGCACTTGTAGATAAAATGAACGTAACAGAATATTTATTATTAAATTATTTTAGCTAAGCTTAACATTAGCATTTAATTGATTTTTATCTAGTTTAAGTGATGATCTCCTATATCCAATTAAACAAAAGGCTAGATGTGATTTTTTTATTCATAGCATCAAGATGCATTCTTTAATGGAGATCGTAATTTATAAAAAAAATACAAAAGCTATTAGTTAAAGATCACAAGGCTAATGTCTAGAATTCGGGCTTTTAACTACCAGAGATCTACTTTTTGTGTGTCAAACTCTTGCAGACTCTGATTAAAACCATCAACAGAATGTTCCACCTTACCACTGACTGTTGTCCGATGGTGTCGTATGTGCACAGGCATTTTCTCCTACAAAAAAAGGGTATCGAGAGTGTTCGTCCAATACCCCGACAAAACAATCAGAAATCAAGTTCATCAAAAAATTGCAATAAGTACAGTGGGTTATAGCTGTTATCTGACCCACCCTAGATGGGCCAGCGGCGTCTAAGTGGGTCGGGTAACAGCTATAACCCACTGTACATATCTACAGAAGTCTATAAACAAATTAAAATAGGTCCTGTACTGATGTCAAGAATCAGTTGAAGAATTCACAGGTAGAAGTATTATTTAGGACAGATTTTCAAAACAGTTATTCGGTTTGACATAATTTTTCAATATTTGTTCACTATTCAATGAACAATACATAACATCATACCATCACGCTTGTATTCCCCGAAGGGGCAGAGACGTACTTAATGTACACCCACAGTTCGCCGGTATGAATACATTCCATGTTATAGGGGACGAGCCCATTGCCATTCACCAGGCAAATATCCAAACCCCGACCTGCTACTGAGAATTTCATAGAAAACGTCAACAACACTATGCTCAATCTCGGAATCGAACCCGAGACATGTACAATGAACAATAACTTTTCTATACAATAATATTAAGTACAAAAAGTTAATCCTAAACCAGGCGAGGTGGGTCAGTGTGGCGAATGAAAAAATATGAATGACAATAGAAGTTGAAGTGTGTTGTGAGTTGTAGAAGGTGATTCACTCACAAATTGCATTTAATACCCATTTTTGAATGGTTAATTTTTTTTTAAATGACACCGTAGGTAGACTGTAAAATTTTACCGTAAAATACCTAGTTACAGACTTACGGAAGACGGAAATTTGACCTAGAGCTTTTGAAATCCATTCAAACGTCAAGCGGACATTCATATTTTTAAATGCTTAACTGATCATAATATTCTTTTAATCATTTTGCTGCCCTACTTCTGAAAAATAATTTGACTGATCTTTTGAGGAAGACCGAACAAGGCGAAAGGTATTTTAAAAGCGTTTGAGAATTCTAAGTAAGGCCTAAGTGGGCCAAAATTATTTAATAATAGGCTTGTTCTTAGCCATCTGCTCAAACTAATCGTGAGCCAAAATATCATGGAACGTAGAACGCCTAGAACCGTTTTATATCTATTAGCCAACTGTTACTTAGTTGTAGTTCTTACTTACTATTAGAATTATATTAAGCACAAAAGTTTTTTATTGATAACGGATTTCAAGTAAAGTTTGTTCGAAATAAGTAAGCCGATCGGAAGTTGTCTGCAAGTGGTTTAGAAGTGGTAAATTTTAATAGAAAGAGTCGGTGTAAAGATAATAATTATAACGTATATGTTTCACATTTCTAATTATTTTATTTACTAATTTCGATAATTATGTAATAAAACAATTAATTAAACGATTTTATCACCGCGGTAGTTCAGAACGGCTAACTTCCGATCGGCTTACTTATTTCAAACAAATTGTACCTATCCATTTCAGGTTATCTGTTTTCCATTTATTCCATCATCATCCTAGTCTATCCTATTCTAGCCGTTTCCCCAAATATGTCGGAGGCGGCTTCTAGTCTAAGCAGATGCGTCTGAATATCAGTATTTACCACGAAGCGACTACCATCAGACCTCCGTGACCCAATTTCTGGGCAACCCCAGTATTCGATCAATAAACTGGTTGTCAGACTTTATGGTCTTCGGACAAACACTGACGATTGTCAGAGGTGTTCGTATAACAACCGGGACCGAAGACTTTACGTGATTTAACTATCAACAGACTGACCGCAGCAGGCATAGATCTGTTGATCAACGCAGGTGTAACTTAGCCATGATCACCTCAAACCATTTATATTTTTAGTTTCACATTTATGATATTAGTTTGAAAATACACAACTACACATAGTGGTACAGCTGCAAAGGGAGGGAAGAAACACATGTATATAATATATTTACACTGTGGCGAAGGTTTTATCAGTAAAAAAGAACCTGCGCTTGCTGACACTAGGATAATAAGGCAAGTACAGATTTTTTAAGGGATAACTCGGTAAACGAGCATGCGCGCTACCTGATGGTGAGTAGTCACCGCCGCCCATGGACATGCGTTGCCGAGTCTATTTAAGGAAAAGGAAGGGGAAGTAGAAAAGGAGAAGGAAGGGGACTGAGGGAGGAATTGGGCCTCCGGTACTCCACACTCACCGCACGAAACGCAACAATATTCATACTGCTACTTATTGTCGATATTCTGTGGGAGGGTAGTACTTTCTCGGTCGTGGGGACCCATTACTGGCATGCCAGCGTGACACTAGGTACTACTATTGATCTTTAATTCTTTAAGTCGTTGTATTCGTTGGACTTGCGATCAGGTGGTTGCCGGTTCGAATCCTACAGATTGCATTACCGACGTGAACACTCATAATACAAGCATTTAGCTCAGTTCGAAGGGTTCATAGAGGCTGACCTTAAAATTTAGTTAATTCGTTAAAATTAATCTCTTGTTCTTATGCCTCGGTCTGTTTGGAACATTGTGAGCTTAGTGCCAATTAAATGTGGTTGAACCCGCACTAGACCATGACTGGTTAATATTTCTCATATTTTTAACTGTTGAACGTATTCATAGACATATGTATCTGATCTACATGCGTTTGATCTCAAATGCAAACTTGAAGTGCCATTACAGGTTTTAACGATGAAGCCATATACATATATGTTTGGGACCATGGTAATTAGGAGATTTATACCATTCTAACCGTTTGCCTTCAGTTTTACTCGTACATTTCATTTTCGCATCACATTTATTTTATCAATCTCATAACGTTTTTGTTCCTTAAAAAGGTAAGGTGCGTAGTACCCGCAAACGGCGCGTGTGTTGACAAGATGTATGAACGAGGATGAAGCAAAAGAAGTATGCAAATGACATTTCTACCTATTCCAATGGAAAAAAAGACGTGTGTGTATGATGACATTGTTTTCTAAATTCAATAACTTTGAAACTAAGGTTAGAGCGGAACTACCTATATTTAAGACTTAAGTCTTTTGTTTATTCTTTAGGCGTCACGTTTGCCAACTCCAAGAATTCGAATAGTACATTATCTATGTTGAAAATTCTACGAATGAAAAAGAAGTTCGAAGTTCAGTAAACATGATAACGTAAACATACTGGTTCCCTGAAATAAAAAAGAATACATACCTATGTATTCTTTATTTCCATACAATTCGACCTATACTGTTTGCTCTTTCGATCGCTCGTATTCCGTAGTAATAGCGGTGATTTTTGTAGTGCAACTTATGCTCAAATGACGTGTGTACATTGAACGAATGAAAATAATCATGCCAACTTAACTAACATGATTGCATTGGACAACATAATTATTTATATAGCAACTTCATGCATTTACATAAATATGTATGGACAGTTTATCGAACTTGGCAATTTATGTTTAGCTAATTATGCATGTACGTTTCTGTTTAAGCAATGAACTCGCGTTCTAGTTATGCTATCTAAGTACATACGAGTATGTCTGCTCCAACCATGCACGCTGTGTGGATACAAATATTTTTTTCACTATGGCGATCTGCAAGTTTAGTGGACTATGTTTCATCTTTAAGATTATTAAGAGTTTGTTCTATATTTTTTGTAGTGGTAGTGCCTCGTTGGCATGTCTACAGGCCACATGACGGAGGACGTACTACCCTTCCACAAAATATCGACTTCAAGTAGCAGTACCTATGCATACTGTTGCGTCTTGTATGGCGAGTGTGGAGCGCCGGGGCCCAATTCTTCCCGCAGTTTCTTCTCCTTTTCACCTTCCCCTTTCCCTTATCCTTGGCTTGGCAACGCATCTGCAACTCCTTTGGAATACCAAACGAGTTGCAGATGCGTTGCCAAGCAGATTTCCATGGGCTGCAATAACTACTTACCACCAGGTGGACCGCCTGCTTGTTTGCCGAGTTCGTTAAAAAATAATAAGGTTCAAAGTCTACTATTTAATTGTGTCATAACACAGCCATAGTGTAATGAAATTCATTACACTATGACACAGCCGTCATTCAATGACTTCAGTATTGTAGATTTTTGACAGTTTTGTCTACAAAATCTCTCAGTTCTTATGTCATTTAGTGCCATTGGATGACTATTCTGATACAATTGAAATGGTAGTCTTGGGCCCTTTTCGGCTTAGATAATTAAAAGCAAAAATAACGGCTTTATGAAAACTTTATTTTATTATTATCTTTTAAAATTGTAATTACGTACCTACTTATACCCAATAGTTGATCTTTTACTGTACGACTGGGTTAAGGCTTTTCGTGTTTAGTACCTAATGAAGAACAAGACATTTGGATAACAACTTAATATAATTTATTTATATAGGTACATTATAGTTTAAATATTTATCCAGTAATCTTGACGGTTTGTTTTTTATTTTTAGGCACATGAATCCATTTTTGCCTGGTCGGGTCTTTGCTATACAACTTGCGTCAACCATCTATTGCATTTTAGCTGTCAGTTTGTACAATTATGGCGTGTGCAATATATGTGGCTGTTCTTCATGGTTGGTGCAACCAGCGATCATAGTTACAGTCCCGCTAACCATTACCAACCATTACCAACGACAACCACGTCGTATTACGTAAAACACCAATACGCTGCACTGCAATTTGTAAAGCGTCTTCATGATTACACTGTTTTCTAACACAAAACGGTTTGTTTTCAAAATTTGCTAACATTCATGGCACAGGTATTTCCTTTGTATGCCTAATTGTTGTGGTGTGTAGGCACGTAGGCACTTCCGTAATTAGAATTAGGAAAATCGCAATAAACAGTGTGGGAAAATTTAAAAATGGTTGCAAGGATTTCTTTTTTTATTTAAATGAATCGTTGCAGTCTAAACAATGACTGTCTCATTAGTCTAGTGGTCTAAAGCACTACTGTTGCACAAGAGGTCCTGGGTTCGATTCTCAGGTCGAGCCAAGTGTTGATGGGTTTTTCTATGAAATTCTCAGTAGCAGTTCGGAGTTTGGATTTGTCCCCGGTTAATGGCAATAGGCTTACCCTGGGACATAAACACTTCTTCCTAGGTATATGATTTTCTTTTCTTTTTCTGAATATTGAAATAAGGAGATTAAGAATCAATCGAATCTCATGTGCCTTTTGTTTGAATATCTGTAGGATTGACCTTGCTCGCTATACCAAAATACTATGGCAAAATACGCGTAGGCAAGCCACAACCCCCGATTTTGACAAGAATTTGCATTGGTGGGAAAAGAAGTGGTTTTATTGATTTTGAGGTGTCGTAGCGTCATGCGTATAGCCTTCCATATGAATATGGCTATAATAATATAAAGAAATATTTTTTCAAATCCGAGTGGTTTTGCCAGAGATTAGCGCGTTCAAACAAACATACTCTTCAGCTTTATTATATAAGTATAGTATAAGTTATACTAGTTATATAGTATAAGTGATACTATAAGGGGATCGGGTTAAATCCGTGTTAAACAATACTTGTATTATACAGCAAATAACTAGTTGCGAGGCTAACTGGGAAGAACCGGATTAACTAGCTTTCCAAGGTAGAGAGGAAAGTTACTTTAAAATGCAGTCAGAATACTTTATTTCTATTCTATTTAGAGACACTTTGCTAGGCCTAATCAGAAAACCTCAATTGACTAGTTGAGTGATTAAAAGTTTTGACCAGATAAGGGCATTATTGACGTAGGTTGAGGTATCCTTAAAAAAATACTGTATCAGTTATCTACATAATATTATTGCGTTAGAATTATGTCCAATTAGCATCATTGCCAATTAGGTAAGTAAAAGATGATTTTGAGGATTTTGTTTTGAACATATTGTTTGCTCGTGCGACTAACTCTGAGCAAGCACGATACAAGATTCAAAGAAAATAGTGTAAATGAAAAAGGACCAAAATATTTATTGAATTTCAATTCACAAGATACAAAGACCGCGTCTTCCCAAAGACATTAAGTGATTATACAATAACGAAGCCAAGACGAATGGCTTTCGTTCAAACAAGGAAAGTGTTTAGATAAACTAGTCGTGAACACGAAGGGATTACAATTACTGTCATTATAATTATGCGAATATCGTGACGAGCGTCGTCGTGTTATCGCTTAGGTGTAAGTCACACTAGTCAAATATAATGCAACTGCAGCAACGGTGGGTAATCATCAAACTAATCTAATAATATAAATGCGAAAGAAACTCTGTCCGTCTGTTTTTCGTTACGTGTTCAACTGCGGAACCAATCGATGAACTTTTGGTACAGAAATATATTGGACCTCGGAGAATGGCATAGAATTTTGTCTCAAAAGTCCTTAAGGATACGATGTAAAACCTATCTTTATAAAATTATATAATTTTATATTGTTAAATAATATAAATAATAATTAGTCAAGTCTGCCAATCTGCAGTAGTCCAGCGTTCTGTTAGGAGACCCAGCAGTGGGACAATGTAAAAGGTTTATGAAGATACTATTCATTTTTTTCCTGGAGATTAATCGACTTTCTATTGGAAAGTCAGTAAAAGAACATTCATGCTGCACCTGCGAGTTGTTGCAAGTTTCAGCTGTCAAATGTGACCGCTCCTTTACAGTTGGTGCCCGTATTCTACGGAGACATGATAAAGCGAGTCATTGACCTGCTTAGCAAAGCATGTTTCCTATTGTACTGCGGTATCTTATGTGTTAGTTTAACTAGGTATGTATGTAAGGTTGCAACCTACATTGTGTACAATATGAATGTTTTGGAATGTTCCGTTGTTAACGAATATTGTTAGTTCATAAACTCGATCATGCCTTTTCCCATGCGATTCTAATTAGAAACTGCGTAACTTTGTTAATGGTATACGTTCTTTTAAATCACTAGGAAACTATGATCATCACTAGAGCCTCTTCCTGCCGTATCCAGGAGGCCCAAAAAGCATTTGTTGATGATACTTTGGATGAAAAGTGTTAAGTATTCTAATATAAATTCATGCAAAAAGTAGCATCCAGATAGGCAGTGCAAACGTTTTAGTAATTTTCCGGCAAAATAATAATATGTTGTATTAAAAAAAACCACAAGAATAGCGAAATCATTATACCTAAAATGATCTCAGAAAATAACTGTGGGATGACGTCTTGAGAAATCCCAATGAGTCATATAGTCATTTAGAATTCTTGACGATATGAGATACTGAGAGTTTGTTAATCACTGGTGCCATTTCTGGAAAGAGAAAAGATATGGTGGAGAAAAGGTAATGGAGTCACTAAGGAGAAAAATGAAAATAAACATTAATTAACTTTTTAGGATAATAATTCCGACTTCAAACATTCTGTAGTGTATCTTCAGAATAGTAAGTTAAACATCGACCAAGTTTATTTATAAAAGGCCAAATTATAAGCACATTCAATCAGAAAAAAAAAACGGTTTACGATTGGCATCAATATCGTGTAACCCGGAGTCGGTTAAAAACATTATGACCGACAATGATGAATTATATTTATTTCTTCAAACAGATATTTTAATGACATTAGTCATCTTCCCCTATAAAGACTCTTGCTTCTAAGCCATCAAATCATGTTATTAAGAAGATACAATTTTAAGATACGTGCGTCGTTTTAGGCGTGTAGGTATTACCAATATGGGAGTAATTTTACAATGTAGACGTGATGTCACATTTTAAAACAAGCGTGTCCTAATAATTATTGATAACCGTGAAGGCGAGCATGCCACCCAATGGTGCGTAATGCGTGCTCTTGAGCAATACCATTGTTTGTCGGCAATTTATTATTTTGCGCATCCGAGGCCGCGTATGTAGGTGGCTGCAATGGGTGATCGTATAACTAAAATATTAACTTTCATTGACATACCTTATTAATACGCAAAATACGTTTTTTGCCTTGGTTAACAGTTTTTTAAATAAAACTCCGTCAAATATCCGGGCAATGCATTTCTTCCTGCCTCCATTCCCTAGTTCTGTAACGTTGTTCATTTTTATTGGAAACGCGTACAAAAGGACCAAAATAAACATATATCATTTTTGTTTCTTCAAAAGCTTTTTCAATCGCATATTTAATGTGCATATTAAAAAAAAAATAGAAGTAGTGTTTAAATAGATATTTACTTGTGTGTGATTGCGTGTGCGCATAAATCCAAGTAATCATTAAGCTAAGATTTGCATAGCGTTCATTAGCGGTGGCATTGACATCCGAGACATGGGTGATGGCATTATTACGTCATAGAACTACTGATATCATGGGCCACTGGCCTTGTGGTCATACAACATGATGTGGTTATTAGTGATATATCACTTTTTATATAGTGATTCACGCTAGGATTAAAAAGAGCTTTGTAAATGTTTATAATGTTTTCGTTATCTTATTATCACTTTACATATTGGCTTTAAGGAGCCACTTATTACTTTATATTATAAAAAAAATATACATCTACAACGATTCTTATCGTCGAGAAGTCTTGTACCTAGCGTGAATCGTGACAAGGAAGCACGTCCGAAATTATCGTATTCTCATGAAGTATTTATTATATAAAGTTATCACACGTAGCTTGAATAAGGAATGGGTATCAGTTGAATGGATCTTAATTCTAAAGGAAATTTAAAAAATCAACTTTTGCTACTAGTACAAATACATGAGATTCCAATCTTCAAAATGGTTCTGTGTCGTACTAACTTGAAGAGTGCTTTCATTAAAATTACGTATATGACAAGGATAAATATTATATAATTATTCAACTGCATCATGCCCAAAAACGGAAAGAGGGACCAATATAAATGCGTCCCCATACATCCGCTAGCACGACTCGACTCTCTAATTTGTTATTACAAATGTTTTGTGAAAACGGAACACGTTTCACGGTTCATTAGTCCATTATAAAAAATACGTAAACAAAGATAAACGGAATTTTAATACGTACAAAGACTGGTTATTTTTTTTATTGAAACCGGTATATTATTATAAATACATTTAAAATTAACCTGCGCTGCGATGAATTACTTTCTATGAACTTTTTCTTGTCTCTTGTGAATAGATTATAATAAATTATTATGATCGATTCCAATCGAATAATGAAGAAAAACATCTATTTCATTTAGAATATATTTAAATATACTACGGTAATACAGGAACACGTTGCTTCAATTGCTATCATATTTCTATTCACGATGTCCACAATTTACATACCTACATAATGTATGTAAGTGAACGGGATTTATAGCGGGAACCGCAAAATGATACTTAATAGTAAGATTGTTCTCACAGTTTATAATGTCCATCATTGAAAGATAGCACTTTATCTTCATTTGTTAGGGCGAGAATCCGACATTCACTTTACGATACGGTTCTTGTATCTTAGGTAATATTTAGTTTGTAAATGAAGAGTAAAGACAGAAAAGATAGAGATTCCTTCAGCTCGGTAACTAATTGTCCATTATCTAGATAGATTTGTAATTTATACGCGTATCTAAGCACATAATCCGACTTGGTCCTTCGACACGATAGCCTGCTTAGTTTCTTTTTGTATATTATTATTTGTAACTAATGAGTTGTAGCTTTGTTATTCTAACTGCATTTTAATAATTGGCAGCAGATGCGGCGGTCAGCGCCCTACGTCATTATTGTCGACCCAACTAAAAAAAATATATTATCAGAAACGAATTTTCGCACGATGGTAACTGAATCTTTAACAATGGACAATAAAAGTCGGTTAAGTAATTCAATATCATTTATTATCGTTAGCGTTACTCCACTTTACTTTTGCACGCGCTACACGTCAAGCTATACAAGTCCAGTTTACTCTGGCCTCTTATTGTACAGAAAGCCTAAACATTGCGAGATTAGCTTAAACTCGATTTGTATAGGTTGACCTGTAGCCGTGTATACAATGACCGCTAATATTCAAGTGAGGTTATGGTCGAAGGAGGCAATTATGGTTTCGTGATTGATGCGGACACGCAGTTTTGAGAGAAACGAAGGGTACTTAAGAAAAAAATATAAAACAGAATTTTGGTCTTCATGGATTCGTTCAATTGAAAAACAGTAATTAGACTGGGTTTCTGAGAGCCTGGGGTTATCGCAAATGGTATTATCGTATTCTGAAGTCTCATATGAGTGCCTCATTAGTCTAGTGGTCCTAAGCGCGACGGTTACGCTAGAGGTCCTGGGTTCGATCCCCAGGTCGAGCAAAGTGTTATTGGGTTTTTCTATGAAATTCCCAGTAGCAGCTCGGAGTCTGGATTTGTGCCCGGTTAATGGCAATAGGCTCGCCCCCTATTACATGGGACCTAAACATACCGGCGAAATGTGGGTGTACATTAGTACATCTCTGCCTAACCCTTCGGGGAATACAGGCGTGATGGTATGTTATGTTATGTTATATGAGTCCCGCCGCAGTGCCAGATTTATACTTTTGTAGTTATAGGCCGCAAATCGCATAATCTCAAAACATATAAGATTATTCATTTTACCTATTTATCTTAACACGACAAAACTACTGGAAAGATTTTGATCAAATTTGACAATGGGATAGTTTGTAACCTGAGGAAGGACATACACTACATCAAGTCTCAATGAAATGTGTTTTTTTTTTCGACGACAGCGAACGCTGCTACTTAGAATTTTATAGAAAAACCCAATAACACTGCTTAACTTTGGAATCGACGACCTCTAGAGTAGCAGTCATTCTTAGGAAAACCACTAGACTGATGAGGCAGTCATGATCAATTACTAGGAATTTATTTCACCTTGTATACTTGTTGCACCGATAGATGCCATCTGTTCATCAGACCTTAACATCGTACTGATGCATTACACTAAACGTTTACTGTTTTCAATCTAATTGTTAGTTAGCACTACAGTAGAGTTAAGCAACTACGAGCCAAGGCTTACTGAAGATTAGTATCATCTATTTTTTAAATAGGTACAATTAATATAATTTATAGCGCGCGTTTCGCAATGCAGGGTAGTTTCCTAGCGCGCGCAACGCGGCCTGCGCAAGAGTGGCGGCGAACGGAACGGACGCCATTGTTTTACATTTTTATCAGAGCAACGATCCAGTGTGGATTAGTGTCGATGCCAAACCAATCCACGTTGGCTTTCACTAACTTTAAATTCTGATCTATTCGAATGATATGCGTAATGATTGTATAAAATTTCACTTGAAAGAGAAATTATTAGTCGGAGAAGATACTTGTTGGTGCCACCTTTTCCTAATAAGGAGTATAATACACGAAGATGATATGACTTATTCATAAAACTACGCGAGAACGACTTCGAGTTTACTTTGTAAAAATCATATGAGACAGAAGATATCAATGGTCAAAAGAAGTTTATTAACATAGACACAGTTATGCGTCAAAATAAAAATATATACCATCACGCCTGTATTCCCCGAAGGGGTAGACATGGGGTCCCATGTAATAGGGGACGAGCCATTAATCGGGCACAAATCCAGACTCTGAGCTGCTACTGAGAATTTCATGGAAAAACCCAATGACATTTTGCTCGAACTTGGACTCTAACCAGGACCTCTAGCGTAGCAGTCGCGCTTAGGATCACTAGACTACTTAATGAGTCATATAAAAAATAAAACTACTTTTGCAGTAGGCTAGTATGGTGGAATATACCCTAATGCCTGTAATTCTGAGAGGAGACCCGTGCCCGGCAGTGGAATAGTAAATGGGGGATGATGATGCTTAGAAAACAGTCTAAAAGCTCCCACAATTTTTTGTTTTAGTGCATCTATAACAAAAGACTATGCAGGTCTTTGAGAAAAAAATACGACCAAGGCTATAAATTGTCACAAAAGCTTTACTTTATCTCAGCAAACCAAACAATAGGATCAGCATCAACATTTTTCAGTTAAATGCAACATTACCTACTTATTGTCACTTAAAAAATTAAACGATAAACAGTTAATAACTGCAGTTTATCTCTCGAAGTAATTTCGGCTGTCACTACAAAAACGGTAACAGTAAAACTAAAACGGTAAATTAACCAAAGTGACACTTCACGCAATTAACGAGATTCGGTGTCACTGTTCGTATTAACTTAATCCGATGCACAGCATTACTGCTAATTTGTTTATAAAAGACAAATAGGACGCTCCCACGAACTTCCGCCGTCGTTGGGTTATTTGAACTCTTCATTATGTATTGCATTGCAACCAGTTTTTTTTAAATATATAAAGATGTTACGGTTTAAGACATTTATTTCTCATAACAGAATACAATAATTCACTAACATTGAGCAGCGCAGCGAGATCATACGACCAGATCATAATTTTTAATTCGACTATATTAGTAATACATTCATAATCTTGAGGAGGAGGGCAAGTACTTATAGATTTTATTGTCGTAGACATAAATCACTAAGCCAATTTAAGATTAAAGAAATAAATATAAATAAGAACTTAAGCACTTTTCCTCCTCTGTCCGACTCAACTTGTTTCTAATTATTTAAACCTAACATGTTATGACATTAAGGATGATGATAATATGCATTAAGGACCATTTTTTATTTATTTCATTTCACCGTGCTGGCGTGCTGCTCGATTCAGGTTTAGACTTTGGTGTAGTGTCCTTACGATGTTTCCCATCACTATCTACTTAAGTTATATTATATTAAACATCAGTGATATTAGGATACGAGTATGACTCGGCAATCCGCATATTACTTAGGAACTAAATTTATTATATTATTATCTTCTCCCTCTTAATATTCAGGAAATGCACGGAAATAAGACATCTTAGTTTGTCGTATCGAGGGTGTATTATACTCGTATTGTATACAAATATTACTACATACTATATTTAAATAACAAACAATACTACGTATTGTATTTTTATCTCAGGAGCTGTTGTGACCTGTCATTGTAAAGAACTGTTTAGTAAACATATAAGTGTGTGAGACTTATGATTTGGTAATTGGCCGTTGTAACTACAAACTTGTCACAAAACCATTCCTTCGAGACGGAATTCAAATATATGTTTGCAAGTATTAATAACTAGGTGACCTGAACCCAACACATGTTGAACCGTTTTGAATATTTATTTTATACATGCATATACATAGGTACACACTACACACATATATATATATATATACAAATAACATACGAAACTGGATCGATTCTGATTGATGCGACTTGAATATTTTAAGAACAATCATCTATATTCTAACGAAGGGGGCTTACATGTGTACCACGAGAAAATTTATCATTGCATTATCTCGTGTTTAGCCTATCGGCACAAGAGATAGGCGGTGAAAAAATACTTTGCAGGTATTTAGCGATAACCACTTAGCCACTGCACTTCTGATTAGGTTACAGATTCTATAGATTTGACACGAGAAAAAAGTTACAAAACACATAAAACCACTAAGTCTTCAATCTAATCCATGAAATATATTGTATCGTTAGCGAAAACGGTAAATCCAGTAGATATTGGTAAATGCAACGTCATCAGAGTGGCCAAGGCTGCCGTTATGAACAAGGTATGCACTCGCTACCGTTACCTAACTCGCATCAGATCCACTTCGCAGATAGTTCGGACAGGAAATTATTAGATGTATATTAGATAAAGTTTGCTACACCAAATCTTTTTTTTGTAATTACTTTTTATTGTAGTAGGTACCTAATTATTAATTACTCACAGATGCTTTATATTACCTGTTAGACACTTATAAGGTCAATCAGAAATACAATTAAATTACGAAGACAATAAATCTTTAGTTAAACTTTTTCCATTACGGGAAGATAAGATAAAAATTAAGATTAAGTAGACAACAAAAAAAATGATCATCATGCCTTGTTACCACAAAAAAATAACTTTTAGTAACTGTGTCGACCTTTATACGAAAAAGTTAAGGCGATATACGGCTACAATGTTGGACAACATGCGTTATCGTTTTTAGATACCTCAGAAAATATGAAAAATATAGAAATCCTAGCACGTCATGCTTACATTGATCATAATGCGCAACATTTACGTTGCTTCTACGCGATGACTACGTAATGCCTACGCGATGCCTACGCGGCGCCTACGCTGTTCCAACGCCTAATGTTATAGCCTCGCATTGCTTAAGCTAAGGTGATCACCTTAACCACTACACCAGACTTGCGTGAAAAATTTTCATTTAAAGCGAGACGATCCGCCTTAAAAATGCAGATAAATAAAAAAATATTGCACCGATGAGACATCGGTAACCGAACGGAATTGTTATGATACTAATTACAACAACTACATAAACTTAGAGCGTCATTTTGCATAGGGGCGGGCGTAAGTTAACAATTTATTTCCTAAAAGCGCATTTTTGTATACCTATCATTAATATCAGATTTATTTATAGATTTATAATTAATATCAGATTTTTAAGAGAAAACCTAATAAATTAGTGAAATGGAAATCGATTTTTAATGTATTTATGGGTATGCTAATAAAATCTACTTTTTAGTTACTCTTTAGTGCTTTTAATTGAATCCTCCTTGAATTATAATGATGATATTAAAATTATAAAAGTAAAATCAGTAAACAATTTTTTTTTAATATTAAAAAAAAAAACAGTAGCGTTGTTATTCTAATTACGTAATAAATTTGACATTGATTCTTTAAATAGGTAACCTTTACATGGCCTAACTGACATTGTATGTGGCTAGAATATTTATTAAAGTGATAACCTATTACAACTTGACTATTGCATTGACATTGGGTTAGGTCATGTTGCCCAATTGTACGCCATGTTTGACCACCAAGTTATTACTGTCATATTAGGTACTTATCAATGCTTTTATTAATGGTGGTACTGGTATTGTTATACTATGGTCTATGGCTGTAAATAGGTTTATTCTAAATATTGGCTTTATGAACTTGAGAGAAAGTAAGGTCATTGACCTGATATTTTATTATCTAAAATATTTTCTAATATGTGACTGCCTCGTTGGTCTAGTGGTCCCAATCGCGACTGCTACGCTAGAGGTCTTGGGTTCGATCCCCAGGTCGAGCAAAGTGTTATTGAGTTTTTCTATGAAATTCTCAGTAGCAGAGTCTGGATTTGTGCCCGGTGAATGGCAATAGGCTCGCCCTCTATTACATGGGACCCAAACATACCGGCGAACTGTGGGTGTACATTAGGTACACCTCTGCCTAACCCTTCGGGGAATACAGGCGTGATGGTATGATATGTTATGTTTAAAATATTTTCCCGCATATATAACCATAAAATTCTAATAGGAATCATGCCCCAGGTTGGAACTTAGATCGCCGTGAGGTTAATATATATAAATAAGATAATAAAGCATCTATGATGGGAATACACAGACACTGAAAAAAAAAACTAACATTTCATGTTTTATGGCAGCGATTTTCATTGCACCAAATGCGATTCAAGATAAAATTAAAATAAATCATAAATATTTGGCCTTCTGATTATCCAATCACCTGTTATTAGGCCAAATTGGGCATAATCAAAATTGCTTTGATTTGATTAATGATTTTCATTCATATTTTAGGAAGTTCTAGTCTTAATGTCAGGGTTTTTATTTATATTTTTTATCTAATAATACGTAGCTATTAAGACCATGACGAAAGCTCGAGGCAATAAAAGGAATTGATTATTTAATTTTACAATGTCTGCGCTGTGGGAATGAGAAATCAGAATAAACTATTTTATAATACCATAAAGCTTAGAACCTCCTTATTGTCTATGGTAGATATTCTATTGCACACTGATGACGTTGTCACGTTGTCTGCACAGCAGTAACGAGGTTGAGCCCGGTGATTTCACTTTAGCATCTATTCGTATTCCGTTTAATTGGTATCTCACCGATCGTTCCGGACGCTTTCTTCGGTCGCATCAAGGTTACTTTGCTCTCACCTACACTGAACTCAGCTGTTCTTATGCCTCGTGTGCCTGATGGAGCGCGTCGTACGTCCCCCTTTTAATTTTCGAATACCGTCAGAACGCGGGCTGACTATGAAATAGGCTGTATGACTTTTGACCTTTGCACGATTGAATGACACCTTTCAATTTGAATGGTGTTCTATTTATGTTATTTTTTTGTTGTATAAACAGTAGTTGTGGTTTTATGAACAGTACAAAAAATATAAATTTAATATAAATACATACCAAACACAATATTTTGATACTTTTATTTGATTGTAGCATCTAAACGAGAAAGTAATTAATTGTTTCAGATTAGGTAACTATTGTAAAAGTAAACGTTCTAATTTATTCATAATTTCCAAAAAACTAAAGAGATTGAAATCGAAAACAAATATGTAAGATGAATTAACCAATTTTGGATTTAAAATTTAAAAGAGAGAAAGTTTGCAATGACTGGCATTTTTGCAATATCAATAACCGTTTGCATCCAAACTGAGAAATCCTGAATTCATAAAACTGGTTTGGTGAATTCAGTGTGATTTTTCGTATCATAATAAAACACATGGTCAATTTAAATGACTGCTATGATAATAAAATTGCAATCTATAATATGATTTTATACAAAAATAGTTTTGTTATACCATCATGCCTAAATTCCCCGTCAATTTCGATCGTTTCGGCAGACGTTTACCGATATATTCTAGGTCCCACGGAAAACGGAGCGAGCCTATAAGAGCATACTTCAAAAACTCCCTCAGCTCGGCACTGGGTTAGCGTCAGAATTGTGTGCTCTAGGTTGGCCACCGCTCTAAATATTTTGCCTATTCGGCCAGGATCGAATAGGCACAGGCATAAACTGTTCATCTTTTGAGTCATTAGATAAGGCAAAATAATCTTTGTTACGTTATTTTAGTGAAGGAAAAATACGACCGCGGGCAGGATTCGAACCTGCGTCTTCTGGTTAAGTACACCAGACGCTATGACCGCTAAGCCACCGCGACTTCCACCCGCCATGTTGAAATTTGCCTTCACATTTTTAATTTACGTCTTTGAGGCGACGTGGAAAATGCCTAAAAAATACAAAAACATAATCTTTGTTACGTTTCTTTGAGTTCAGTGGTGGAAACCGTGTCTTTTTGTTCATTCTTTTATGTCCTTTTTCATATATTAGGGTAAATCTTCATGGATCGTCTGCCACGTGGAGAGGCGGCAGGTAAAAAGGCACTTGCCATCCCTTTCCCTATCAATGAGGGCCATAGGCTTTTTTTATTAAAGATAGAAAGTCAAGTCGAGCAAAAGAGCAAAGGAATGGCTGTACCATCCTTTTCTCGAAGCCATTCAGGCCATTATCGATCCCTTGTAACTTCGTTGTGATAAAAACTAGAAGTCTAAATTTTCAGTGACCAAGAAAACATTACATAGCTCGATATATTTCCAAACTGCCTCATTCGTCTGGTGGTCCTAAGCGCGACTACCACGCTAGAGGTCTTTGGTTCCGATTCCCAGGTCGAGAAAAGAATTATGGGGTTTTTCTAAAAATAAAAACTCAGTACAAGCTCGGAGTTTGAATATGTGCCTGGTGAATGACAATAGGCTCGCCCCCTATTGCATGGGACCTAAACATACCGGTGAACTGTGGGTGTACATTAAGTACACTTCTGCCTAATCCTTTGGGGAATACAGGCGTGATGGTATGTTATGTTGATATGATTTCCAAATTACATTAAATTCTTGACATTCGTCACTACCATTGCAGGGTTCGTTCAGGCCCTACGCAAGATTAGTCCTAACCACTAGGCTGTCACTGCTTGCGGACCTAACAAGTGTTTAATTCAAGTAATAGTGTTTTACTGTAGTGTGTTATTCAATTGTCACTGCGCAACACTTAACTGTAAGAAGCGGATTACTTGTCGCACTCCAAATAGCGCAAATAATGTGTGGTTACTCAGTGAACTTGAACAATTACAGCGTTGGTTTCTCCATTACACTGGTCCAATATCCCGTATAGAAAACGGGCTAGTCACTTGAAGGAAATTTCCAAGTTTTTCTGAAACAAGGTCTGTTCTTTTTTATTGTACGATAAGTCTAGCTATGCTGATAAAATATCGTCGATAATTCAATTTAAAATTAGAATCTTTGATGCTCAAGTATTTTTTTTTAAGAAAGATTCCTATTTTATTACTGGCACTGGGCACATCATACTGCATGCATCAGCTGCTTTTTCTACAAGCGCTGCTCAGATACCGCTCATATAAAAAGTAAGATAACTTAATTCAGGCAAACAAAAAAAAGAAAAAGAAAAATATTGTATTTGTTCTAAAACACCCTTTTTTAGTCCGTCATATGGGATTTAGAATGACGTGTTTAGCTAACAATGCATCGTCACCCTAACTTAAATGTGTATGCAAAATTTCAGCTCAATTGGTTGAGCATTGCTACTTTAAACTGTACATACATACACTCACGCGTTTTTCCCATAGGGGTAGAAACCAGAAAGATTTTGCCCGAACGAACAAACAAACATACATGCATTCCAAGTTAAATACTTTAAATTTTTCTGTTTGTCGTTATTTCCTTTAGGTATGTAGTGCTAATAGCTACTCATTTGTTTTATGAATAAAATATTTCATTCCTGATAATATCCTCTTTTGAAGTTTGATATGTGTATTAATTCGCCTAAAATGATTTATGCTCAGTGTTTGCTTACAAAAATTACTCATTCTTATAGAGTTTATTGAGGTTCCCAGTCTATGAGGCTGTGCTTCGGTTGACTTCCTTCATTAACGGACCACGTAGGAAAACGAGAAAATGTGAATTAAAACCTCTGTGTCTAATCGTTCGTGTAAATAACCTTTATGGTTGACTTGACCGAGGGTAGGTGGGATGACGTCGCCTATTGTCGAATTCGTTCTCAAGACTGAGAACTCATCAATATTAAGAGAAAACTCGGGATCAATCACCAGTCATTGTGCCATTGTGAATTTCCCAATGACAGTTGTACTTTTTTATGTAGCCTTTTTTGTGTTTCCAAGGGTCTTCCCCAATAATCTTAAGTAGTACCTATTGTAATAATTATTCTTGCTAACTCAATTCAAGGGGAATGGTCACTACTTATTAATAAAATCATAATATGATTCATATTACAAAGTTGCTAAGGAATTCTACAGGTTCTCAATATGAAAGGACTTTCTAAATGGCTCTAATAGTCTCATCAATTTTAAACCAGAAAAATGTAAATGATAAAATCCCCCAGGATTTCTGGGTTTCTTCATACTATCTTGGCAAAAAGTGTCTGGATAGTGAATAGGTAGGTACGCGATAAGGTCCTTAAAAGGTTTTATTTTTAATTTTTACAGGTATTAAGACAAAATGACATAAAAGTGATAATGTACCCTAGCTTTTTTTATGACTCCTAAGCCCCAAGAATCATATATGCGCATAGAATAAGAAGGTAACTAATACTAAAGCATAGTTTTAATAAAATTAATGCTTAAACAGCTCCCGTTGCGTGAACAATGAAATCATAAAGTCGGCAAGTAATTACGTTTTACAGCTAACTCTGCTTAAGACTAGAGCAACACGAAAACTGGGCTAATGAAAATATTGTGGACAGCGGAATGGCGTCGTCAGCCCAAACATTCAGCGGTTACCGTAACATAACGGGTGATATCTTAACCTTTCCGCTTTTCCCACTGCGAGACTAATCCATGTCTTATAAGAACATTAAAAAACTGGGGCATAAACATGTCGATTTTATTTAAAAAACAAACGGTACTGGCATAAAGCGATGGAATTAGAAAAACCAGCTGGAGTTTTGCAAGAAAAGACACTATCCATGCCGCGCCAAATGTAGCTGTAATATATTCTATCCGGAGCGGTAGTGAACCAGTAGTAACAGCCGTGGCTTACGGTTGTATGTTCGAACCCAGACAGGCGTTTTACTTTGTGTAAATTATTTCATACCACTACTCCCAAAGCGGTGATGGAAAACATCGTAATGAAACCGGCATGTCCCAGAACCAAAAATTCAAAGACATGTGACATCTAACAACCCGCACTGGGCCCACGTGGTGGATTACGGCCCACTCCCTCTCACCGAGAGGAGGCCTGTGTCCCAGTAGTGGGAAAATTATAGGCTGCTTATTATATGCCTATATTCCATATAGGTATATTCCATCCGCAGATAGGTACTTGACTTCATCCAAGCCTACATATTCAGGGACCATATGTCTGGCATGTGTGATTAGCGTAGATAAAAGTGGATAGATTGTTGTCCCATTAGTCTAGTTGTATCAAGCGCGACTGCTATGCTAGAAGTCCTGGGTTCGATTCCCAGGTCAAGCAAAGTGTTATTGGATTTTTGTATGAATTTCTCAGTAGCATCTCGGAGTCTGGATTTGTGGCAATAGGCTCGTCCCCTATTACATAGGACCTAAACATACCGGCGAACCAGGGGAAAGCAGGCGTGATGGAAAGTTATGTTATATTAACATCATTAGTCAAGATTGAACGAGTCCTCAGTAATTTCGATACCTACATACATAATATTAGAAAAAATACATTTTATTGAGATTCTTTACAAAAATATAATAAACAATGTTTGTAATTTTTCATGCCACTGAAGTGTGAGGTCAATGTAATAACCCATTTTATTTGTAACATTATAAGACTTATGTGAAGGTTAGTTTTAGCAATTAAATTCAAAAGTAAGGTTCCTAACAGGATTTAGACAATCACATTTACTACTTGCAGTTTTCACTAAAACATTGTTAATTCTTATGAACGTATTATTTATTCGTAGGTATTTACAAAGTTCTTTTAACGTGCAGGTAATGTCGGCAATACGAATTATGTTACTACAAATCAAAGAAGGTTATCATTTAACTATATTATCACTAAAGAATCGAGGTAAATATGACAAAAAAAAGAGACCTGCAATATTACCATTTCTAGATTATTATTTTATATCCTTCTTCTTCTGAGGTCGTCAGCTCAGCTTCTCCCGATCTTTTGATAAGCGAAACAGATCTTTAACGATTCTGGTCCACTCTCGGATGTTTCGGAACCAAGATTTCTTTGTCCGCCCAGCACGTCGCTTGCCCCTAATGATCAATTGGAGAGGGTCGTGTCTCTCATGGTCATATTATTAAAAAAAAAACTTTATTGAAACATAAACATTGCATTTGACACAAAAAAAAAATTTTTGGACATACCTTTTTTTTTCCACTACCAATTTTGTAGTTTATTCTAATTTATCAAATAAACATTTTCGTTCCATACATAAATCAATGTTCCATAGTGACAAGTTCTTACCAGTCCAAACGTCAACAATCTTAAGAGGAGTGTCCCTCGCGAACGCAACAATGTTACACAGTTGTCGCTGTCTCTATCCCTCGCGATGCGAACGCGTGCCCGAAAGGAGAAACAACAATACATTTGCAACATTTTCACGCGTATTTCTTATGTTCCGAATTTTGGAGATTACTCCTATAATATTGTTAATACGTAAAAAAAAAATCTTGTAAAAATATATTCACTATATTATCTGGGTTTCTTTCGAATCAGAATGTTTCTGTATTGATACATTGTCGAGAAATACTAGCATAAAGTTGGGCCGTTTTTCAACGAAAATTGCCAATTTTTGAGCTCGTGTAACTTTTTAACCGTATATTGAAATGAAATTTTATACTACAGGAACACGTATTTTGATGATAAGATTGTTACTGCAAAATTCCAAAGACTTTCATTTGTTAATATTCAAGATAAGACCAAACTACGTTTGTATGGAGCGCGGAGCGGATACTATCCTCTTAAGAGCAATTAAAAAGCCCAATCAATGGTTTATTGGCTCGACATCCGGTTGTTTGCTCGTAAAAACTGTTCGGATAATGAAATTAGTTGCTGTGTGAGCGCACAAAAAATGACACTATTCGCACCTCGTGGGATTACAACATAATCATGTGATAATTGCACTTTAAAAGATGGATGTTGTGGTTTGATATTAAAAAACAAGTTAAGTTTAGCTATTGTTTTTACAAAAATTCAAATCGAACGTTTGTTTTTGTTTTAATTATAGATCAATAAAATTGCAATCAAAATTAGTTGATTTTTAACACAACTAGATCTTCCTCTCATCTTACATGTCATGACTGAAGCTCGAAAAGCAAAATAACCAGTCTATCCTTCGAATATCGGGATTGCCCAGAAATTGAGTTGCGGAGGATGGCAGTCGCTCGACCCCAGTCATGTAGCGCGGGTTTTAAGAGGAGTGTCCCTCGCGAACGCAACAATGTTGCACAGTTGTCGCTGTCTCTATCCCTCGCGATGCGACCGCGTGCCCGAGAGGAGAAACAACAATACTTTTGCAACATTTTCACGCGTATTTCTTATGTTCCGAATTTTGGAGATTACTCCTATAATATTGTTAATGCGTAAAAAAAAAACTTGTAACAATATATTCACTATATTATCTGGGTTTCTTTCGAATCAGAATGTTTCTGTATTGATACATTGTCGAGAAATACTAGCATAAAGTTGGGCCGTTTTTCAACGAAAATTGCCAATCTTTGAGCTCGTGTAACTTTTTAACCGTATATTGAAATGAAATTGTATATTACAGGAACACGTATTTTAATGATAAGATTGTTACTGCAAAATTCCAAAGACTTTCATTTGTTAATATTCAAGATAAGACCAAACTACGTTTGTATGGGGCGTGGAGCGGATACTATCCTCTTAATTGTGTAAGTTGTCAATCTGGCCGTCGCAAAGACGGACTTGAAAAAATCATGGCCCTTGCTGCCCGCCCCCTTTCGTTTACAACCCGGGGAAATGCCCTCCCCCCCACTCTACGCAACTGCTCGACCCCAACACAGTTGGAAAAAGGCTACGACGATGATGATCTTACTTCCTATGTAGGAGCGATTTAAAATACGGTTATCTTTTGGGATGCCTCACCAGGAAATACCAAAGTCATCCACTTCCAACGTACCAGTCTACTACAATCTCAAGGGACTTTCCTTTGACTTGCGAACAATATCACGTACGGTGAGGCTGTCGACCTCATTTCGTATCCGATCTAATCGAGTAGCGCTTCACGTACAACGTAACATCTCCATTGTCGTGACATTGATCAGCACGTGTCGCTGTGTCGCTTCAAACGAGGCCTAATTTCCCCACACTAGTATTAGATTAGGGCTGCCATCAACGAGTTTGAAAATTCCGGTCTTCGTGCTCAGGTGAATGTGTTGCTGTATAAAAATGTCTTATCTTATTGGATAACTGGGCAAACGAGCAGGCGAGCTACTTGATGGTAAGAAGTCATCGCCGCCCATGGACATCTGCTATACCAAAGGAGTTGCAGATGTGTTGCCAAGGAAAAGGGAGGGGAAGGAGAAAGCAGAAGGACGGGGACTGAGGGAGGATTTGAGCCTGTCTCGATAAATGGACTAAAAAACATATCATCAATCGCCTGTATTTCCCTGAATGAATTCTTGATGGCCAACATTGGGGCAAACCCAAGCTCATAGCAGACCACTATCATATATTTGGGCATTAATGGGTCTTAGGACTTTAGTGATAGATTTTCATTACGCAATGCCTTCATCCAACTCAATCAAGGATCAATTTGGCGATCATGCCTTTTTATAAGCCATCAAAGATTAGAAAATAAGAGACTCCGTTTATTGTCAGGTTTTAGATTAAGCCGTTAACGAATTAGCATGTGTGAATAATGATTATGTTGTTTTTGTTTATTATTTTCACACGCAACTGAGAAGAATTTTAGAACCAAGTAAAAAAAAACAAAAGGGGCAAAGAACCACAAATGATAGAGGTAACGTCATTAAAAGCCTTATTTATACTCCAACCATAGCTTTCATTCAATGTACAGTAAGATAAATATCTGTTTCGTTTATTTTTCTGTAGAATTCCCAAGCTAACGAGACGGACTATACGCCAATTTTAAGTAATGAATCATCATGAGTACCATCATATCGATACATTACATGTCATATAGACCCGAGACGTGTGAACAAGATGTGTATCAGAGGTCGATTCTTATGCTAATGACATTCACACGAGGTTACGCCCGGTCAAGGTAACTGTGTCATCAATGTACGCGTATTTCTAATATTTTCTTAATGATCTCGATGAATTAGTATATGTATTATCACTGCGCTCAAATATTCATAAGTTTGCGTATGACTTATCAGTGACGCATGCTATATATTATTAAACTTTCTTAATTGATCACTAATCAATATTGGACGCAATGACTTACAAGAAAAAGGAGTATCTACTTAATTACTTTTAAAAATACAAGAAAATTACAATGAGGTTATGGAAAATAGGTCAGATTTCCGTATACTTCTTGTAGATAAAAAAAATATTTAAAGATATTTTCCACAATTTTTTCTTGATATCCTATTCTCCACGTCTGTTATTTTTTGGAATCCACAAAGTCAAGAATGGTTAAAAAGTAATTACAAAATAATTACAATTCTCGTTTTTTTTAACAAACCTGCCAATTCTAAATTTACTTATAACATCCAACAAAAGTGTAAGCAGAACATACATAATGCATGCGTGTGATTTACTTTTCTTAAAATCGAAGACATTTTCTTCACTATCAAACGTATTATTTCACGATTGCCGCTAGCCACTAATACCCCAATTACGTTTAAAACAGCAATCGTGTTGTGTGTTCATCCATCACTAATCGCCAATCGGCAGTGCCTAAGCGCCGTCGTCGTCTGCGCGTATTTATAAGCCGTTAGAATGCAGCCAGGATTGCTAACGTATGAATTCCAAATTTTTTACTTCTTCGGAAATATGACAGTCTATTTTTATAATTTCTTCAGTTTTTAGACATAGATAAATGTATCTTTTATTTCATGGTAGCAACCTGCGTGTACGCAATATCTGCGTCAATTTACAAATCCAAATTTCCGATGTTTCCAATGAACTTTTAAAAATCCCGGTGTTGGCAATTACTAACATCTAGCTAAAAAGATTAGCAAAATCAGTCGAGCCGTTTTTAAATGATGATCTTTCATACATGTGGCAATAAATTTTTATTCATTAGGAAGACATAATCGTCTCCGTTATGGTAGCAGAGAGATGTGTTAATTGACAATATTGGCAACATCTTCAAGCAAAAATGTTAGTACTCAGTGGTGAATATGTTATCTATAGTTGATGTAGCAATTTCAACTATAGAGACTATAGATAACAGTTAGACGAACAATTAGCCAAAAACTGCTTCATTAGTCTAGTGGTCCTAGGCGTGACTGCTACGCTAGAGGTCCTGGATTCGATCCCCAGGTTGAGCAGCGTATTGGGTTTTACAATGAAATTCTCCGTAGCAGCTCGGAGTCTGGATTTGTGCCCGGCTAATGGCAATAGGCTCGCCCCCTATTACCTACATGGGACCTAAACATACCGGCGAAGTGTGGGTGTACATTAGTTCACCCCTGCCTAATCCTTCGGGGAATACAGGCGTGATGGATGTTTAATTTGCGAAAAACTGAAAAGATAATTGAATCTGGCGCCTACGGCGATCTGAGACTATCCCCCTTAACACGTTAGCTGCGGCACCAATTTTTGCATACTTTCCGTTCTTGCGGCACGAGGTATAATCGGCCCGTACCGTGACCAGACGTTAGGGCGACACGCGGTCTATTAGACCCCACCTCCTTTTACAGACTAAAATCCATTTTCTGGCGCGAAATCAAATATAAATGAGAATTTTGGTCCTTATTGATATAGACAGTGAATTGATGAACCCTAATCCACCGTCGCCCCGGGATCTGATGGCTAGTTTAGGGATTATTAGCAAAACAAAATATGGGATCTTATACACCTCGTAACGCACTGAAATAGGGCAAATTTTCGCTGCGATTAGTGATGGGAAAAATAATATCGACGTTTTTAAACTGTCTTAACTACGCAACGACTTGACCGATTTTGATCAATTATATCTCATTAGATCGTTTTAAGGGCAAAACCTGGCAAAACAACACAAAGCTATCAAAGGATACATTTTTTTTTAAATAATCTAAATTGTGCTTGAAGGCGCCATAAAGAAAAAAAAACCGGCCAAGTGCGAGTCGGACTCGCGCACGAAGCGTTCCATTCTATACCATTAAGAGGCACCTATTCTTCCGACATCGTTTAGACATGTTCGGCGCTGTAAAAGGACGTGCTCTCCAATCGACGTGATGCACAACACTGGTCGCGGGAAGCTCGCGTTGAGTGCGGTACGAGGTCAGGGGGGATATGGGACGTTTTAGCCTCGTTCCGCACTGCATTAAAATTATATTAATTCAGTGCGGCACGAGGCCTAAGACATCCGGTACCAAGATAGGTACACCACTGAGTCCGGAACCATTAGTGATCTCAAATATATATTTATCTCTTTCCTACACTGGACCAATCCAAAGCTATGCCATTCGCACGACAGAGAAATTCACTTTTTTGCTTGCCGCACCACAGGGAAGTTGCATCAGGGGTGATTTAGGCCTCGCTTCGCACTTAACGTGTTAAAGTAACACTTTTGATCAAATAAAATATTTGTACGCCTCAGGGTGAAACATAGAGGATCTGTGACATCTAACACAATATTGTAATATGACCCATGTTTACAAATAAAAATTCTGATTCTGATTCTATTTAAAGAACTTCTGTTTAGTTATAGTTAATCAGTTTATTACCATAAGCATAAAAGGTTTTCTTCTACTGAAAAGATAATCGTTATTATTTTTGCTTTCTTAATACTTTATTCAGGTAGACAGCCCTATTTGTGCGTTTGCGTTACTATTAAACATTAATTTTATATACGAGAACACTGTCTTGTTAGAGTCACGGCCATGGTAGATGCTCATTAATTGTGAGAGAAACCTAACTCAATGTGACGGAAAGAGGAAAGAAAAGGGGTGTGATTGATAAAGGAGTATTTGCTTTGAGGTGACTTAATTAGTGGAATAATGGATGGATTTAGAGATCTTTGAGATATTTTTTTAATAATAATTAAATAAATAAATTCGAACATACCATCACATCTGTATTCCCTGAAGGGTTAGGCATAGGTGTACTAAATGTACACCCACACTTCGCCGGTATGTTTAGCACCCATGTAATAGGAGGCGAGCCTATTGCCATTAATCAGGCACAAATCCAGACTCCGAGTTGCTACTGAGAATTTTATACAATAACACTTTGCTCGAACTAGGAATCGAACCCAGGACCTCTAGCGTAGCAGTCGCGCTTAGGACTACTAGACTAATGAGGCAGTCATAAATATTTCCATTTCGTGTATTTTAATTTATAAAATACTTGTTTATATCATTATGCAGTGGTATCACTGCACTTGAACGCTAAAGAAGCGTGTTAAAACAATATTGCGGATTCACTAGTTTTGCAATTGTTTATTTTTATACCAATTCACCGTGTTTGAATATCAGCGGAGTAAGCTGAATTTTGATCCAAAAAATCACAGTTTGATGTGAACATTGCACCCTGCCAGTGCCAACTGCCAGTCAAAGTTACACAAACGTCTATCATTGTAATCTTGACCCACATAATGGCGTATAATTTTAATTATGACCAACGTGCAAATTTTACTCACCCGAACACCGACTACTCTTGCGCAGTTTTAAATGCAAATTATTGTTATTGTTGCAAAATATAACGTAGTTATAATTGTATTTTATTTATCAAATTTATATGCATCGTGTTACAAAATTGTTGTATAAAAAATAATACATAAAAGGAATATAAAATTGTAAATTATGTAGTCTTTATAATAATGTTTAATTGTTATATTTTTATTGTAGTTTATTTTTTTGTTACAATAATTTTGTTGAATTGTTACATGACAATCATATCCGAATGACGGAATGTAAGTATGTAACTAGATAAATATTAATATTAGTTTGTGTTTGTTTATAATGGTTGATGAGTTAATTGAAGCAATAAGTAGGTGGTGTATATTACACAGAACTATTTGACAAATTGAAATTGACGTGAGAGCCTATTTCAGTTTTTATAGATTTTCTCGCGGTTGAATGCGTCTGTCGCGTGTTTTGTCGTGACTAGTGGCCGTTTGATGCTTAAGTATGCCATTACTTTGATAGCATTCGTTTGTAGAGTTATCGTTAAATTGTCGTCACATATCACTCGATTCAAGATAAGTGAGAAACATTAAACGCTGGAATTAAACTATCTGCGTCTTGAATATAAAGTAAGTTGATTAAATGTTATTTATTTTAGTTTCTATCAAACCAGAAAACATTTACATCGGGTAAATGTTCTAGACATAACATACAATCACGCCTGTATTCCCCGAAGGGTCAGGCTGATGTGTCTTTAATGTACAACCATAGATCACCGTATATTTAGGTTATGTGGCGAGCCATATTGCCAATTTGCCATTCACTCTGAGCTGCGATTGAGAAAATCACTCTGCTTAAGTTGAGAATCAAACTCAAGACACTTAGAATCATTAGACTAATGAGGCAAAGTCGTTAAGTTAAAATATTTATATCATATACATAGATTGAAAGAACATTTTTAAATTTACTGATATTACACAATTACTCAAGTGTTACTAGGTTTATATTGCTAGAAGCATTAAATTTTAATATCAGAAATCTAATAAATTTTATGATAATAAGATATTTTAAAAGCGAGCGATTGCAGTATCATTGGTACATTATATTTATTGAGAATCGAAATGCAATCAGCCGAAGCGCGTTGATCGAATAAACTTATAGATTTATCGCATCGAGATAGCCAACACTCGAATAGACGATAAGTATTGAATCGAGAAGGGTTGTTTGAATATTTATCACAGTTGCAACATTACTATCAGTTTATTGTTTTGCAATTATACTGAATTCGTAGGCGTCATTTAATGATGCAACTAGTTAATGGTGATTTGTCTTTTGTATTCATTAAATGACAATCAATCATTTCAACCCTGACAGAAGATTAATCTGGATTCGATGAAAGACTGGTTCAAGCAGTGGTTGATATATAATATCACTAATGGTTTTGTTATGTAATCGGAACACTGTCATTTAGGATGTATGAATACCTAAGGCAACATACTATATTGATGCAGTCATTTATTTCTTCGCATAAAATCATTGGACTAATTTATTTTGTCAATGAAATTATTTTAATTTATTTGGTAATTTTTACAAATAGGTAACAGTATTTTCGTAAAAGTCTATATACTCAAAAGGAATTAAGCACCTATAGATGTGTAAAATAATTACATATATCATCACGCCTGTATTTTCCGAAGGGTTTAGCAGAGCAGTACTAATGTACACCCACACTTCGCCGGTATGTTTAGGGCCCATGAAATAGGGGGCGAGCCTATTACCAATAACTGGGCACAAAACCAGATTCCGAAGTGCTACTGAAAATTTCATAGAAAAATCCAATAACACTGCTCCACCTGGGAACCCAGGACCTTTACCGTAGCAGTCGCGCTTAGGAGCACTAGACTAATGAGGCAGTCATTTTATTTTCTACCCTAGTGGTTCCCAACCAGTGGGCCACAAGAGCTAGAATATGGTCCGCGTAAGATTTTAACATTTGACTTTTGTTTAAGATTTTAAGTATATTTTAGTTTATTTTACTTTAAAATTGGACCCACTGTATATCAACGAAACTATACCTACATACTATCACCAAGAACAAGAACTAAGCCATTTGCGCCGGAGCAGTATTATACATTAGTCTATGCGTCGGAGTTTATCTCGACAGCCCAACATTCCTGCACAAAGTAGACTAGATCATTCTGTGAGGGCATGAAATTGTAAGGCAACGGTAGTGAACTGCAATTTGCTTTGCTCGCGTCTCTAATTTAACCTCTTTGTCGCAAAGGTTCTTACGTGACTATCAAACGTTTATCTATCTACCTAATTTTAACGTTTAAAATTAGGTACTTACTGTATTTTATTTTATCAGGAAAATTGAGAGAAGTTTGTTTTCAGTCTCTTGCTGACTTATATACTCGTAATAAGTAAGTAGATAAACTGTATTCATTCTATACTCGTTGTTCTAATTATAATTAATTATTATTAAAATAGGAGCTATTTTCCTCAGATATTTTGTAATAAGCTCTGTTCTGTGGATTATCTTATAAAAAAAGGGATTGAAATAATTCCCAATTTTACAGAACTTACATTATATTAGAAAAGTTAAAGACTAAAAGAAAGAAGAAGAAAAATAAAGTTTAGTTTTATTAAATTAGCTTTAAATCTAAATTGAACAGCGCTGGCGCCTATGACTGCGACAACGATACAATGAAATGTAGAAAATTTAAATCGTAAGTAGTTACATTGGGAATTTCACCGAAGCTTACATGTCGCTCTTCTTGGTGACTTGAAGAAAGTGTGCACAATTGTTACTAGTTTACTCTAACATTTTAAACCTTATGTAGCAATTGTAACCTTCTGACGTAACTAAGGAATTAGTTCCACATCGGGATGCGTACGATTGCTTCGTAAGTACCAAAGAATTGCAGGTGCACGTGCGTGACCGTTACGAATGTATAGATATGTAACTGCTTTCACGAAAATGAATGGTTTTCCATTTTCAATGGTACTTATTTGTTTTTTTTATTCTGTTGCAGAATTAACCTGTTGGGCACGGGATACCTTTGTTTTGAAGTAAGTAGACCAATAACATTTGAGAATATATCTGATCTTGTCCTATTTGTTCTACCGAAACGCGATTACTTCAGGACTACATGTGTATTTTACAAAATCAATAATTATATTTTCAAAGACTAGGACTGCAAAGACAGGTGGGCAATCAGTAATATTTGTAGATGAATTAGGTACAGTTTGTTCGAAATAAGTAAGCCGATCGGAAGTTAGCCGTTCCGAACAACCGCGGTGATAAAATCGTTTAATTAAGTGTTTTAACACATAAATATCGAAATTAGTGAACAAAATAATTAGAAATGTGAAACATATACGACTGTAATTATCTTTACACCGACTCTTTCTATTAAAATTAACCACTTTTAAACCACTTGCAGACAACTTCCGATCGGCTTACTTATTTCGAACAAACTGTACGCCTCGTGGGTAGAAAAAATCTAACTAAGTAGTTATTGCCACTGTCCACTTTTTCAAAGTGATTAGCACATTACCTGCAAGTATTGAACTAAATCTCGCGAGAAGTGTGATGATTATCGACTAATCATTTAATCGATGCGCCCGCGCGTGTAACGTTAAGTTCTTTAGGAAGTCTTACCATATAAGGTACAAGACACGCTTCAGGAAGAAAATTATTGGAATATTGAAGATTTAATTTTATGATTTTCTTTATTTTTTGTTGTCTAAATTACAGTAAATTGAGCCATGAGAGCTTTCAATTGGGAATGGTCTACTCAAAGCTGCTCGTAATAAGTTTGTCACATGAACAGTTATATGACTAAAGGCCATACTTGACCCTCCCTTGACATTTTTAAGAGAAATTGCAAATATTAAAAGTTCGACCTGTTAGTCGTGTTTTCATTCAAATCGTCATTGAGTGAATACGCATTATATGATAAAAGATCGTATTCATTCGAACACGATTTGATTAATTAAACGCGAAGAAGATAATTAAAAACATTATTAATGTGTTTCCCTTTTACTAATTACCTACTTACTATAAATTACAGTATATTATATCGTAAAAACCAACACATAACCAACCGAGTATAAACGGTATCGTCGCTATCGATTAAGATCGATCACAAACTTTTACTTTCACATGGCATTTGCTTGTTTATGTCCGTAACATTTGTACAGAAAGTTTCTTGTTTCAATAAAACCGTAGTCATTTTGTGATAAAATGTATAAATAAACTTACAGTGCCGATGAAGCGAAAGTTGGTGGGTTGAATCGTCTTTACGTATGCTTGCAGCGCTTGCGCCCGTCAGGGTCAGGGATGTGGGTTGGCCGAGTTTCCCCGGATTTGTATCGGATTTTATCAGTAAGATTTGTGATCTTAATAACCGGGTTTGATGTACTCAACTCTGACATTTTATTCACTTGGAAATTTTACTAAATGCATGAACCTTTATAAAAATACCATGCTGTATTCGTTAACTTACGTGTATTTATCTCTGCTTGATTTTTTAGGGATAACATTTCGTTCAGTCGCAGGTAGACGTCCCTTAAAAATATTTTTAGAGACTAGCTAAATTAAGTGCAATTTCGAAAATCTACAGGGCTAAAAATGTATAAGAGTTTGCTACGCCCTAATGAATAATACTGACTTTAAGTTGACAACCTACTTAAATTTAAATAAGTTTCTTGATTTCAGAGCAATTGCTCAAAGTGGCTTTTCCCCGCCCCAAAGTATTTCAAGGAAATTAGTGAAAAACACACGCCTAATACAAACTACAGCTATATTCAAACAGACGTAGATCTCAGGATTAATAAATAATTTGAAGATGTAAATAATGTCGTCAACCAACATAGCAGAAACACAACAACTTGCGTGAAATCGTTTAAAAATAAGTAGGTAAGTATACACATAACCACCTGTCCCAAAGATAAAACAAATCTTAATGTACCAGCCAGTACACACATTCAAGAAAAACTCGTTGACCCACTGCGGCCAGAATTGAACACGGAATTTTAAGCAAAAACCTTCGTGAATGAATTCCTTTTCAATAACAAGCCAATGATCAAGCTATTAAACTCGAATGAAAGCGAAACACAAAATCATTATCAGCCACACCGCAATGCAATTTTTATGATTACTTCACAGATCTATGTCATCTACGGATATCAAAATTTGTTATGATTTCACAATTGTATCAAAAGTCATAGGTACATATTTGAAATTGGTGTTGCTAAACAACATTCAACAGGAGGGGCTCTTGACTAAGTTATAACTGTTCTGATCAACAGATTTGCAAGGTTAAGCTACGTCAGTCAGTGTCAGTCTGTGGATGGGTGATTCTTAACACAACGAGACCTCTGCGTGCTTCGGAGACCATGTAAAGCCGTCGGTCCCGGTTGTCAAACGAACACCTACAACAACCACCACCGACCAAAAAGTATGACAACCAGTCTATCATTAGAATATCGGTGTTACCCAGAAATTTGGTTGTGGACGCCTGATGGTATTTGCTTCGTGTCAAATACTGATATTCAGCTGCATCTAGTATCACTGGATGCCAAACCCAACATAACTAACTATTCGGAAAAGGATATTGAGAAAATATTTTTTAGAATTCGCAGTACTTGGATCTTTAGTAGTTTCCTAACGTTATGTATCATATTATGATGCAAAGTAAGCGGCCTTTTTAATTCACCTGATCAGTGCACTTGACTTTTCGAAGCTTCGTACGTTTTCTGAATCGGTGAAAGAAAACCAGTTTTTGAAGATTCAAGTTGTATGAGTTCAAGATAAATTTTAACCAAATCAACGTTATGGAATGTAGCTTGATCCCTTTCATTTTTAGATCTTGCAGTTATCTACAAAATTCTGCAACGTTTTAATGATAATAGATAGCCTTTATAGAAAGCCACTGTCTTCACCGACCTACTTGAGTAAATAAATTCCTTACACTCGCGTTGGAACACCGTTAAGTAATCAGTTTAATTCGGTAATTTGCGAAGCGACTACAAATGTTTTATAGAAGCTGCGAAACACGGTTGTTATCTAACCGTTGATTAAGCCGTTAGATCGCGTGTTTGAAACCCGTGGATGATGGTATTAGGATTTAAGTTGTATGGGGAGAATTTACCATTCACCTTCGAAGGTACTGTTAATAATAACAATCAATTTATGACTTTACTGCTATGTAACACAATAGCTTTTTAAATAAACGATGGACACAAAAAACATAGTGGTTTCTGAAAAGTTGAGATACAGATTCAGTTTTTGTGTTATTTTCGCCTGTATAATCCTACTAGCATTGATAATGATGATACAATATATACCCACATGCCTGATAAGTCTAGTGGCCATAAGAGTGACTGCAACGCTTGAAGTCCTTCCCAGGTCGAGCAAGTTTTTATGAAATTTAGTAGCAGTTCGGAGTTTGGATTTCTGTCCACTCAATGGCAATATGCCGGCGAAAGGTGGGTGTACATATACTATCTACACCTCTGCCTAAGCTTTTGGGGAATGTAGACGTGATGGTGTGTTAATATTACTTACATATTTCATTGCATAAATATCATAATATTCCCAAGATTTTTAGGAAAATTAACGGAAAACCAACCTATACATAGCTACCCAAGTAGTACACGTCGTATCTCTGTATACATAATTATGTCATACCGGTCATTAGCCATAGACTAATGACTATAAAGTATCCAGTTTCGTATTTTATTACAGTAGGTATAATATCTAAAGGAAGTAGCAAATTAAGTTTAAAATTTTACTTATATTTCCTTTTATTCAATAGCGTCCGGTTGCGGTTATGGCGACATTCCTACAAACTGAATAATGTTATGCGTTTGCGCAATACCGCCGAGTAATAGATAATTAAGTTAGAAGCGGCAGCGGGCCCATGAAACAAGACATAATATAGGTTATTAAACACATTAGTAGTGGCAGTTAATGATAAGTGTATGTACAGTCGCCAGCAGGTCAAGGTATACAAAACTGTCAAATTTCTCCAAATGATTTTAAACCTTACATTGTTGAAGATAAAGTTCAAAATCAACTGAGAAAATTTGACATTTTGTGGTAACTGCTGTGGTGCTGACCACCGTACATATGCATATAACCGGTCGTTGTGGAAGTCTATGGGGGAGGCCTTCGTTCACCAGTGGACTTCATTTGGCTGATATGATGTATGTATCCATACTCATATAATAAAATGCATAAGTCAGTTTGTCTGTAACCGTTTTAACAAATTTTTTTCTTCATTGCTACGCTAGAGGTCCACGGGTCTATTCCCAGGTCGATCATCGTTATTGGGTTTTCTATGAAAGCTGATCGGAGTTCGTATTTGGGTTGGTTGTGGTTAATGATATTAATAGTAGGGTATCGCCCCCTATTACAAGGGACCTAAAAATACCGGCGAACTGTGGTACATCGAGTACACAGAATAAAGGTATAGTTTTATAAATATACATTTTATTGTTTTAATTGAATTCGACACAAGACGAGTGGATAGTTGGATTTGTCGCTTAATAATAAACACCATTAGGTTTGTGTATCTAGGCCCGCTATCCGCTTATTTAATGGGCGCTCACGATGCATGCCAGTTAGATGCGCAGGCGCTCCTTTGCATACATTCATGTAAAATCTATGCTTCGTGCAGAAGAAAGTGAAATCATATGCAAATTACTGACTTAACCATAAAGAGAAAATCAATAAATACAAATTGCAATAAAAAAGTTTTTATTAAGATAGCAACAAGTATGGTTGATATTCTAAATGTATTTTGTGTGAAATAGTCAAAAGAAGAAGAAAGTTTGAGTGTACAAAGTGACTGTTTGGAACATAATTAAGATTTAAGTTAATTAGTTGCGATATCATACAAGTTAAAAGTTGTCTTGAGACATTTTCACTTTTATTTTCTATTATAATAATTATGTATTTCAGTTTCTAGATTATTTACTTATTGGAAAAATATTCCCATACCAATAAATAAGTAGTCTTCATCTTGTACGCGAGTAAATCAGTAAATTTTCATAGTACCTACTTATCAAAAGAGAAAATTAAAATTTCTTCTATTTATCATAATATTGGATTTTTGAGCACGTTGGATCCGCGAATGTACTTATTAATTAAAATAACGTGTAAATAAGCCTCTTCTGTTTTGTGAAAATTTCGTAACGTAACAGCTATTTTGACTTTTTGGTAATGTTTTTTTTTATTGTTATTTATTCCAGTTCGAATTGAATTGGACAACGTTTGTTGGGTTAGCTAGATAAGTATATAAACAGAACATAACATACCATCACGTCTGTATTCCCCGAAAGGTTAGGCAGAGGTATACTAATGTTCATTCACACTTCACCAGTGTTTAGGTCTCATACCTATAATAGGGGGCGAGCCTATTGCCATTATCCGGGTACAAATCCAGACTCCGAGCTGCTACCGAGCATTTTATAGCAAAACCCTATAACACTGCTCGACTTGGGGATCGAACCCTAGGTCCTCTAGCGTAGCAGTCGCGCTTTTGACCACTAGACTAATGAGCCAGTATATAAACATGTCTATCATTAGCGTCAGGGTTCATTCTCAAGGCGTCAGTAAGGCCATGATGTTCACTTGTTATTCCACTATGTCATTTTCTTATAGCCAGATATAAATAACACGTTACTGTAATGTTATTTTAATTTACGATTTCCTGTCATGTGAATTCTTGACAGTGGTAACAATACCATGGATTTCTAACGGTATGCTTTCGTAAGGAACTTTACATTACGTTTTCTGCACTCATCTTTTTCGCATTTGTTATTCATTATGTCGTTATCGTTTTGAAGAGTCATCATATCATCCTATTGCCGTCCACTGCTGAACGTAGGTCTACCCCAAAGAGCGCCAACCATCCACGTGTTGGAAAGCTACATCCATCCGCTGCCAGCCATGAGCCACCTTCTTCAAATCGGCGGTCCATCGTGTCGCTGGGCGTCCCTCACTACACTTTCCCAAACGCGGTCGCCACTCTAGCACTTGTCTGCTCCATCGATCGTCTGTTCGTCTGCAGACATGGTCGGCCCACTTCCACTTCAGCGCGCTTATTCGTTGCGCAATGTTTTAAGGAGTAATTCGATAAAATACACAATTACATATACCTATTAGACCTATACACATACGCCTTTGCTACGATTCTTGCATACTTCTTTTGTTTCTTGGACATTCACACATTTTTTCAGCGTCACACGCCGGTTGCGAGTGACGCACCTGACCTTTTTGGAGGACCTCGGCAATACGATCGGTTTTACTAACAATATTTATTTTATGTATATTTCTTTAAATTTCCATAAAATAAAATTACAAGCTCCATGGGGGCACAAAACTCCGTTGGATTTAGCAATATCTCTGGAATGAAATCCTATGTTTAAATCTCTTTTTAATGTAAATAAAGAAAGAAGAAAAGTAAATCATATTATGATTCATCGAAAGCGGCCTTATTAGGACAGCTGTATACACACAAATTATTCTGAAATATTTGGAAAGACTAGAGAAACGTTATCGTCTATTACAGATTATTCTAAAGATATAAATAAACTGTTTTAAATCATTGATGTTATAGGTGATTATCCACCTGTTAGCAAGCGATAATTCCATAAAAGCGTTGTGGAAGCTCTCCAATAAGAATTATTGGTGAGTTCATGACAACAAGAAAGTAAAAACGTTTATTTTGCTTACTTCTGCGCAGAGGCACACGGCGCCTGACGATCGCATACTGAGTGATGAACTGATGACTGATATGCAAACACAATGAGGTGTGATGCATGCCTTCACGCCTTTATTTTTATTCAAAGCACACACAAAAGTCTGAGAACTGGATGTTGCGTAGGCCTTAAGGGGATAATCTGCATTAATTCTCAAACGGAATTATTCTCAAAACTACTGGGATCAAAGTTGTAAACTGACAATAATATTGTAATCATGGCTTTTTATAAGTAGGTGGTGGAGTTTCTTGTCAGTTCTTTTCCATAAGACTGACTTTTTGAAACCGCGCAACAAGTTTTGACTTTTCAAAAGTGAAAATACCTACTTCTACTAGTCTACCCGTTTTGTCCCACTGCTGGGCAAAAGCCTCAATTCCCTCTTTCCAAGCCGACCTTTCCAAAGTTTTATCGACCCAATCTTTTTCAAAAGAGTCCAGTTCATCGTGCCTCCTTCTTAGTGGTCTAATTGGAATAAAATATTAGACTGATTTTGTTTAAATTATAATTCCAATCGGATATTTTTGATGTTTTTTTTTTAGAATTGTTGATTCAATTTCATTAGTTACATGAAATTCCCGTTAGACGTTGATTGCTAACTTAAAAGACTATTCGATATTATGATACACGGTGGAAAAATGATACGTGAACATTGACGCTATAATCCAGGCATCCGTGGAATTTTAGAAATTCTGAAATTGAAAAAACACTTGTCGTTAACTATTAGATTGATTATTTTATTGCAATTTTAACGCGGTATAAAACAATAAGTGTTAGAAAACTCAATCTAGATAAAATCTCTCAAGCAAACAATCCATCTCACTTCGTTCCACTTATCAGCAATCTTTTTATTTTTAATAAAGGCGAGGCAACGTGCTTCACACATTGCTATTGGCAATACGTCCATCCGTATACAAAACGTAGCTGGAATGAGTTCACAATAGTTCCACGAGGAAGAATTGGATGGCAATTCCATTATTCAAATAATAACTTAAACTAACTTCCAATGAGATGATTAATATCTGTTGTAGAACTCAATGCAGTAAAAATAAAAAGTATAAACGAATTGGAAACCTCTTTACGAGGCCTGTTATTTAACGTTACCTCAACTGCCTATAACTAGATTGTTTTTTGATTGATTGATTTGATTTTGATTTTACGATGCTGTTCCAAAACTTATGAGAAACAAATTACTATCGGTGAAATACAAAGTTACCGGATTTAGGTATTTCTTTTGTTTGAATAAAACTATTGCACCCAAGTCCATAATTTTTAATTATCAATCAATGTGATTATATTATGACCATTGGTCTGCAAAATCAATGGTCTCAAGCTCGAATCGAAGGCACGCACCTCTGTCTTTTCAAAATCATGTGCATATAATGAATTGATTATCACGCGCTTAAACGGTCAAGGAAAACGTTGTGAACAAAAATGCATGCCTGAGAGATTTTCTTGACGACCTGTGAAGTCTACCAACCCACAGTAGGCTAGCGTGGTGAACTACAGCCTTATCCCTCTCAAAAGAGAGGAGAGTCATGCCGCGAAGGTTGTACAAGCTTATACCTACTATGGTTTAGTTTTTACCAGTTTAAACTGCCTCATAGGTGTTGAGCGTGAGAATTTGGATTCGAATCTCAGGCCGGGCAGTGCTATTGGGGATTTCCGGCTCAGAGTTTGGTTGTATGCCCAGGGAATTGGCTCGCTCCCTATTATATGGGATTTGAAACATACAAGCGAACTGTAGGTGTACATTAGTACCTACATCTCTACCTTACCTACGTTGAATGGAGAGTATGTTTTATTTGTAAAATAACATACCATCACGCCTGTATTCCCCGAAAGGTTAGACAGAGGTTTACTAATGTACACCCACATAGCGCCGGTATGTTTAGGTCCCATGTAATAGGGGGCGAGCCTATTGCCATTAACCGAGCACCAATCCAGACTCCGAGTTGCTACTGAGAATTTCATAGAAAAAATAATAGCAAAATATTATCGCAAAATGTCGCGCTCAACCTAACGTTATGGTTGAGTGCGACATTCCATTGGCACATTTAATTCTGCGAAAATATCCACTGGTATGGTAACGGTAACCTTTATCATACTTGTTATATTACGTGAGTCACCTACCAGCCATGCTGGCATGCATGAAATAACTCTGCATGACGCAGAGGGCGAATGTGCCACTTAAACTGACCACTTAGAATCACTTTTGACGGTTTAGAGGAAACATAACATACTCTCCTGAGGGAAGATTCTCCCAGTAGTGGGATAGGAAATGGGTTGATCTCTTACCATCACGCCTGTATTCCCCGAAGGGCTAGGCATAGGTGTACTAATGTACATCCACACTTCGCCGGTATGTTTAGGTCCCATGTACTTAATAGGCGGCGAGTCTATTGCCATTCCACAGTCCGGAAAACTGCAGAGTTGCTTTGAACATACGATCGAAAAGTTTTTCAGTTCTTAATCAAAATATCAGGAGTATAAACCGCAATTACGAAGAGCTTTGTGTTCTTTTGACGAGATTTAACATTAATTACGATTTGATAATGCTTAGCGAGTCTTGGCTATCTGAAAATTCGATCATACCAGAAATGGAAAATTACACGTCTTATCACACAAAACTTCACTTAAACCAAAATGATGGTATAGTAATATATCTAAAAGATAGTATACAAGCAAATGTCTATGAACCCAGTTATTGTCGAGAAGTCAATTGTCTAGTGACGATAATTAACAAGGATCTAGCTATAATTTCAATGTACAGACCCCCAGCATTTAAAAACTTAGAGCCCTTTTTAGAAACCTTAGATAAAATTCTGCTTAGCCTTAACCAATATAAAAACATTATCATGATGGGCGATTTAAACATAAATATTATACAGGAACATCTCAACCCTAAATCTTCGGAATACATTAATCTACTTGCATCCTACGGTCTTCTTACCACACACACACATTACCTACAAGGGAATCAAATTGCCTTGATCACTGCTTCGTGAAAACTAAACTCAAAACATCAACAATAGTTTGTCACTCAACCGTAACTGATCACTCAAGTGTCATGATAACGCTACCCCTGAAAACAAATAATAGACCCAAAATAAACACCACTTACACAAAAACAGACTATGACGCCGCTATTAGAGACCTTAAACACATTAACTGGAATGAAAAATTTCACATGGAGGATCCAAATACTATGACAAACATATTTCTGACTACGATTAGGAAAATCGTAGCAACTCATACACTCACATACAAGCAGTCTAGACGACAGAGAATCATAAAGCCATGGATTACACCAGGATTATGTAGATGCATGCGAAATCGAGATAAACTACACCAAAAACTAAGAAAGGACCCTGAGAACTCAATTCTTATTCTTACTTATAAGCGCTACCGTAATACATGTAACAACCTGCTAAAAAAACTCAGAAACAACTACTACAAATCAGAATTTGCAAAAACCAAAAATAATCTGAAAAGTCAATGGGGCCTAGTAAAGCAAATGTGTAATTTAAACACCAACCCAAAAGTCCCGTCAGAGCTACTATCCACAAAATTAAACCCTCAAGACTCTTTAAACAACATTAATACGTACTTTGCTACTGTTGGTTGTAAGCTGGCAAACAATATTTTATATAGGACCGGCTTAAGCGAGTTAGATTTAAACAAGCGATGTGGACCAAAACTAAACAAACCTTTAAACTCCTTCATGCTTCTCCCGACAGACGAGTTAGAAATAAAAACTATAATAAATAATTTAAAACCAAAGAATTCTGCGGGGTGGGACGGAATATCCATGATATTTATTAAAAAAGCAGTAGATGCTCTTTTGGTACCCCTTGCGCTTATATTTAATGATTGCTTCGCGAAAGGAATCTTTCCAGGTGCGCTTAAAAAGGCCATCACTGTCCCCATCTATAAGTCAGGAGATAGAGACGTAGTCTCAAATTACAGGCCTATCTCCCTTCTACCCAGTTTTTCTAAAATACTGGAGAACCTAATAAATAAGAGATTGAAAAATTATCTAGAGAACCACAAACTTCTCTCGGATAATCAATTTGGGTTTAGAAAAAAAATATCAACTACTGACGCTTTGCACAAATTAACGGAACATATAGTCGAAAGTCTAGATAGGGGTCAGAAATCATTAGGTATATTCCTTGACTTAGCAAAGGCCTTCGATACCGTCTCTATTCCCATCCTCCTACATAAACTCGAGACCTTGGGCGTACGAGGAATACCACTTGAACTCTTTAGGGATTACTTGTCCAATCGAAAACAGGTTGTAAAAATTAATAACAGCCTAAGCCATGAGGAAAATGTCACCTTTGGTGTACCACAAGGGAGTGTGATCGGTCCGACGCTCTTCTTAATTTATATTAATGACCTTTGCAATATGCACTTACGAAATGGCCAAATATTGACATTTGCTGATGATACTGTTTTGTTATTTAGCTCTAACACCTGGCAAGATGTAAATGTAGCAGCGAATCAAGGATTTGCTTCTGTAACAGCATGGCTGGATAATCACCTACTGACACTGAATATCGACAAAACAAAATTTATTACATTTTCCATAAATGCAAAAACACAACCTTCTACAAATTCCATCATTATCCAAGCACACAATTGTAAAAATATTAGCACCTGCCATTGTAACTCAATAACTAGAACTAAATCCATTAAGTATCTTGGGGTGATCATTGATCAAAACTTAGACTGGAAAGAACACGCTATTAACCTGTGTAATCGCGCAAGAAAATTAACTTATATATTTAAGACAATTAGGAATACATGCGACACTAAGCTACTGATAAATGTTTATTTCGCCCTATGTCAGTCAATATTGACATACGGTTTAAGAGCATGGGGAGGAACTTCTAAAACCACTTTGTTATCAGTTGAAAGAGCTCAACGCATGATCCTTAAAGTTATGGCGCGTAAAAAGTACACCTATCCGACAACTTTACTATATTCAGAATTAGGAGTCCTAACGGTACGTAAATTATTCATAAAACTAGTGATTACAGCACAACATAGGGTTAAACCACACTTTATAACAAGACGTAGAACAGATATAGTATATAGATTGCCCAAATACAAGACATCCTTTGCACAAAAATTTCATAATTATCTCGGCCCAAGCATTTACAACAAAATAAGTAAAAAAATAAAACTAAAAAATCTCAATAAGCACGCATGTAAAAAAACTATGAATAATTTCCTTAAATCATTAGACTACAATAAAGCAGAAAATCTCCTGAAAAACCTGACATAAATAACCATGGGCACATAATAAACAAAACCGATATACTTACACACACAGCGACCTAAAACCAATACATACTAAATACTTACCCATAAACATTATACACATCAAGCAAATAATTTAGAAAACAAATACACACATCATAGTAAAATTATACACAACAACTATCCGCTACATGACATGACATAAATGGATTTGTGAGAATTTGTTGTTCTGAGGACGAGGAAGACTATCCGCTCGTGATACAGTTCCTACTAGTACGGACGGATAGGGTGAATCGATCTAAAGACAACCAATGCCTACAACCTATTCCGTATATTGTCGTTAAGCTAAATTAAATATTACATAATGTACTCGTATCGATTCTTGTATAATGCACATAAAATTTAAACCGGCAAACTGTATTCAAAAATGTTTAAATTTAAGTAACACAATGTAAGTCTCTTGGTTACACAATAAATTATTATATTATTATTAACCGGGCACAAATCCAGTCTCCGAGCTGCTACTGTGAATTTCATAGAAAAACCCAATAATACTTTGCTCGACCTGGGGATCGAACCCAGGATCTCTAGCGTAGCGTTTTGAGTCTCATGAAATAGAGACATTGCTAATGACATAAATTGAATTCCACGCGACTACTGAGAATAGTATAGAATAATAGAATAGATTAATCTTTTTTTTCCATTCTATTCTCAGTAGTAGATTGGAATTTCCAATTGAATAAATTCTATAACATTCCTTGACTTCAGAATGGAAAGACATCAGGATCAACAGCCGTCCTTCGAACCACTAGACATTATTGGTATTGACGTGGACATTTCATGATAAACTTCTCTATTAGTCTAGTGGTCCTAAGCGCGACTGCTACGCTGGAGATCCGGGCTCGAATTCCAGGTCGGTCAAAGTGTAATTGGGTTTTGCTATGAAATAATTCTCAGTAGCAGCTCGGAGTTTGGATATGTGCCCGCCTGTTATTACATGGGACCTAAACATACCGGCGAAATGTGGGTGTACATTAGTACACCGTTGCCTAGCCCTAAAATGATGGGTTATATTGTTCTGCATTATGTATGCAGTGATAGCCTTGTGATATGACCATAGGACTGCCATGTCAAAAGTCTCGAGTTCGAATCCAAGGCACGCAATTATCACGCACTTAAACGGTGAAAGAAAACATCATGAGGAAACCTGCATGCTTGAGAGATTTTCTCGATGGCGTGTGAAGTCTGCTAGCCCGCAGTAGGCTAGCGTGGTGGACTACGGCCTAATCCCTCTCATTGTGAGAGGAGACCCGTGCCCAGCAGTGGGACAATGTAATGGGTTGATGATGATGATGATATTGTTCTGAACAGTTCTTTTAATAAAATCATATTCGTGTAGAACTTTGATCTGCTGTATTCCTGATTATGATAATTCGAGATTTAGGGTTGTAGAATGGTGCATTAGCGTATTTTGGCGTCAGTTTTTTTTAACTCCTACGAATTCTTCATGAGCATCGTAAGTAGCGATCACACCTTCTCTGTTAAAAAACCGGAACAGTTACGAATTGTATCGGATGTTATGTTCTAATATAAGCAACGGTTGCGTTTGCGCCGGTAACGCGTAACGTAACGCGATTTACAATCTCTAATTGTAGACAATAATTGCATATTATTGCATATAATAGTTAGTTTCTTGTTTATGTGATGATATTTATCTCCTTTGTTTGTCTTGCTTTTTTATTCTTTTTTATTTTGTTCATAAAGTGTCTATATCTTCGTATTTATTCATGTGTTGATGTACTTAGGTTTCTTATTCATAGTGAAATAATTTATTAAAATCGGTTCGTTAGTTTTAGAGTTTATCGGTTACGAACAAACAATCTTTCTTATTATTACACCTATGCAATTTTCAGCACTTGCAACCAGCGCGTAGGTATGTTTGACCAAATGTACGTGAAAGATAAGATAGAATTGAAGCAAGTGACGGTCTGTAGTTTCTGCTAACCCCTGTCGGATTAGGGCGTGAGTATATATATGTGTACAGTAACAAGACCTAAAATTTTACAAATAGTTTATTATATTGGTTTCGGTAAATATTGTCCAGAAATTAGGTACCTATCGGATTTCTGAAGGCTGTCGTACTTACCTATATAATTCTGATATTAAGCCACATCTATAGAGATTGGAAACCGATCCCAATATAGTTAAGAAAAGGCTATAAGGATAATGACAGTGACAGGACAAAGACATTGATGACGATAATATCAATGCAGTTCCCATGTTAAGTTCAAGTTTATTCGCGGCATGCGTGAGTTCAATGCAAGAATTCTTACTTTACTGGAATTCGATTTACGAGATACTGCATAAACACATGTCTCGTGACTGCATTGTCAAGTACCTATGTCATTTAAGGGCGTGACACAATGTATACTCGGGTACACATCAAGCTATACAACGTTGATCGAATTAACTCAAATCCTGAAACAAATTTGTTCAGAATCGATTGCTAAATCGATTACATTGCTCTTTAAATATAGATGTGTAGGTTATTTTTTTTACCTTAAAATCATTTTTGTGCCGTGTCGAGTCTAAAACTAATTGAGGTGTCTACGGTTTTACGTTATTTTAAATATTTACTGACCTAGCAAAAGCAATATTGATCATACAGCTTGATGTTTAGTTTAAGTTTTATGACATAACATTTAATAAAACATTACTAGACATTAAGTTAAGTTTTACTAACATAACATACCATCACGCCTGTATTCCCCGAAGGGTTTCACAGAGGTGTACTAATCTACACTCGTAGTTCCCGATATGTTTAGGTCCCATTTAATTGCTACTGGGAATTTAGTAGAAAAACCCAATTACGCTTTGCACGACTTGGGAATCAATCCTACAACCGTACCGAAGGACCACTAAACCAATAAGGCAGTAACATACTATCATAATACGTTATAATGATGTATGCAGTATGCTAACCAGATAATAAGGTCACAAAATACATTGTACACTTGTGTGGGAAGTGTACATACATAATTCAGTCTTGTACAAGTCTTTGTACAAACATTCGTTATATCATAATTTTTTAGAACATGCACATTTTGGTACATCGTCTTGTTTAACTTAGCTAAACAAATACGTTTATTACAGCTTTCACAGTGCTCATTCAAAGAAAAAATGTTGTAAGAGATGGTGTAAATAGCTGATAAAGACAAATAGGAGAATCTTTACTTATTTATCATGATCAGATATCGGAATAGGTAGAGCTGATAGAGGATATTTACCTTAACTTCGAAGAAGGAAGGAACATAAAATATAAAATGATTGAAATGGATAGTTTGTAAGAATAAATAAAGTTCAGAGGGATAAAGCTTTAGTCCGCCACGCTAGCCTACTGCGGGTTGGCAGACTTCACATGCCGTCAAGAAAATCTCTCAGGCATGCAGGTTTCCCCACGGTGTTTTCCTTCACTGTTTAAGCGCATGATAATTAATACGTACATGATTATAAAAGACAGAGATGCGTGCCTTGGATTCGAACTCGAGATCCTTGACTTGGCAGTCCAAAGGTCATATCACAAGGCACTGCACTGCACTTATTAAGTTTATTGATTCTGGGATTTTAGGGGAGGTATTATCACAGTATTATATACTCTATTTTACTTCCTTCCTCGAAGTTTAGGAAAATAAACATACCATCACGCCTGTATTCCCCCAAAGAGTAAGGCAGAGGTGTACTGATGTACACCCACATTTCGCCGGTATGTTGAGGTTGTATATAGCCGTAGGTAATAGGTGGCGAGCCTATTGCAATTACTCGAGCACAAATCCAGACTCCTAGGTGCTACTGGGAATTTCATAGAAAAACCCAAACACTTTGCTCGACCTGGGATCGAACCTAGGACCTCTAGCGTAGCAGTCGCGCTTAGGACCACTAGACTTATGAGCCAGTCAGGAAGTTTAGGTAAAAATATACTCTACCTAATCTGATCTCTAGTCCAGACTGCTTTGTAAAGCAATGACAAAAAACTCGGCTTCCCACAAAATTATAGAGCATAGAATATTAATACTAATTCCAAATTACTTCCATTCAATCATCTTTGTAACGAACATCAATATTCAAAGGCAATCTGTCTTAATATCCTTTTGTTATAACAATTTCTGCAACGAAGTGCCTACGTGCGCTAGAATATGGCGGACATCGGCCGGGTCAGCGACCCCGAAGCGCTGGGCTCGCATGCCATCCCGGGTAAAAATAGCCCCTGCTCCAAGCTCCAAGGCTCTATAGCCTTCATGCACGCATAGCCCATTTGCCTCAGAACACAGATTTGCGTACAACATTGAAGCCGTAATAGAGAATGCGTGCACAAGAGTCACGCATTGACGTTTTGTGCGCACCGGATTATTTGCCTGACAATGTATGTCAGATGTAGATTGTGGCGTCAGCGAGCTGTTTCTCAATTATGGTAAATAATTTGAATACGTTCAGGCAGTAAAAATAATAACATGCATGCGTGGAGTATGGATGTTTCATTTTCTATATCATTGTCGATCTTGTAACTTATCTACTTGTTGCGCTAACAGAAAATGATTTGCTCAAGAAATGTTAAACACTACAATAACACTGACAAAATTGCTTTGTTCAAAGTCTTATCAAGTCGGTAACAACAATGCAGAAGCCTAACAGCATTTATTACTTTGCACTTAAAATGCTGACTCAGGAATCCTTTTACTATTCCAATTACTTTTATACTGCCCGACGAGTCGTTATCTATTAAATTTTGTTATTTTTGTTACTTTTCGCATTTGCAACGACATTTCAGACACTAATTGGTCACGCAAACGTTGTAAGTGCTAAATCTCGTATGGAATTTAGAGGACGCCAGTTATGTAACGTGGGTGGCGCCCGCGCATACAAAATTATTAAGTTAACGACTTTGCTCAGTATATAAATTTCACACAACCTTGACTTATATTAACAAAGTTGTACCTAGTTTAGAATATATTTCAAAACAATATTGACATGATAAACAGATATTTAAGAGTTAGGAGCATGCATTTATTCTAAGTCGGTCTAAACATTTCGGTAACGGGCTTAACAAATTCGTTATAATGATAAACGGAAGTGACGTTTAGAGAGGATGAAGCGATTCCTTAGAAAATAAAAAATAACTTCACATTAATTCATTGTTATTCTCATTCACTTCCTGTTTCCAGTGTACATTTTCAGTCTTGGCGAAAGGATGAATCTATATAAATAAAAATAAATGGCTACCTAAATGTGTTGCTATTTCTGTTCTTAAAGCAATCAGTTTCTTATAGGAAAAATATTAAGGAGTAAGTATTTTCGAATCCAAAAACCTTCAACATTGCATAGGGCAACATCTGTTGGGTTGGTTTACCAAGTGATTTTTTTTTTATCAAAGAGTTTACAGCAAGACGTTTCTAAGTTCCTCATAGACAATATAGAGGATGGAAGGTCGTGTAGGTAATACAAAATTACTTGTAATTAGCATACAAAGAGGTATCTCGCTCCTCGCCCACTGTCACGAACCTTCGGGCTTAATCATCCGATAATTGACGTGCATATGGTACCACTTACCACATTCTAGGTATTCATTCAGCGTATTATTATTAAACATTGTTTCCTTACCCATAATTATCCCAAGAATATTTACCAGAGAAGTAATTTTATGGTTACTGTAAACATGTTTCGAGTCGCAATTAATAATTTCCTTTTTTATGAGATAACTCTGCTAACGAGCAGAGGAGCACCTGATGGCAAGTAGTCATCGCCGCCCCAGATGTCCATCTGCAATACCAAAGGAGTTGTGGTTGTGTTGACGAGCGTATTTAAAGAAAAGGGGAAGGAGAAAAGGAGTAGGATAGACTGAGAGAGGAGTTGGGGCGCCTTCAGCACTCCACACTCACCGTACGAAATGCAACCTACTTACCTATGCATACGTACTGGTACTTGACGTCGATATTCTGTGGAAGGGTAGTACTTCCCCGGTCCTTCCAACACATTCATACTACCATCCAACATATTCATGTATAAATGGGGTACTACTAATCTTTTATAAAACTATATAATATGATATAAAATTAGACTTACCTACAGCTAGGTACTTAACATTTTACGCGACTGAGATCACCTTTAGGTATGATATGAGTCAGTTCAAACACCTCAGATTAAGCGTATTACATCGCTAAAATCCCAAAAACACCCTAGGTTTAAAGAAGTTTCTAGATGAATCCTTATGTGCCTTTGCCATATAAAAAATATATGTTATACTTAAGGTCATCACAAATAAATTGTATTGTTTAATTTTTTCATAAAATTGCCCCATTTTTTTAAAATTAATCGAAGAAAATAACAAACTTATAAGTAGGTAGATATTTAATTTAAAAAGGATGTGGTGGAAGACTGCCGTGAACAAAGTGTAAATATAACATACTATACAATCTGTAAGGCTTTCCCCGAAAGGTTGGGCAGAGGTGTACTAATGTACCTACATCCACCCACGTGAACCAGAGCCCATGATGTAATAGGGTCGTGCCTATTCCCATTAACCGGGCACAATTTCAGACTTCGAGCTGCAACTGAGAAATTCAAAGAAAACTCAAGAACACTTTGCTCGACCTAGGAGTCGAACCTTAAGACCTCTTGAGTAGCAACCGCACTTAGGACCACTAGAGTAATAAAGCGATTAGAGACTTATATTGGGTACTTACTAAACATGTAAAGTTAATATTATGCTTATTTTATATAACTCTATTATACTTAACTACTTAATTAAATAGAATATTACTATATATCTTATATAGGTATAAATACGAGATATAATGATGTACCTATTATGTAAGAATTTCAATTCAAGTTCTTCTATATTTAAATGGAGATTGAATAATGCAGCACCCAAACAAATGAAGACGAATCACTGGACTGATGTGAAATAAACTCTTGTGGTCATTAAATACAAAGTCACTATTCTTCGTTATCTTCATCATTATTAAACGGACACAATGGCGACTAGACGCGGCTACATTAGTCAATGACTACAGCCATCAATAAAAACTGCTTGCTTGTGCAATTATCATAATGGCACGCGATGTCACAGAACCGGTAGTGCAGCATCACGCTTGCAAAGTAGGTGAGGGTCCTCAACTACCGAAATGACACCTAAACCCGTTTAGGTATCGTTGTATGGTAATATTGAAAGCGTAATGACTTCGTTAATAAACAGGATAGGCATGGCTAATTGAGCTGATTAAATCGTCTCATACCTAGATTAAGTTACTACTTAAAAGAGATTAATAATCATCAGATCGTCGTTCCGCAATCAATCATAACACGAATTATTATTGAGTCTCCTTTTCTTAGCTAAAGAAACTTTAAGTTAGTATTTTAGTTTAGTTTAGTGGTTTGGCAGGCGAGCAGTGATAGCCTAGTGATATGACCATTGGACTGCCAAGTCAAAGGTCTCGAGTTCGAATCCAAGGCACGCACCTCTGACTTTTCGAAGTCATGTGCGTATTAACAATTAATTATCACGCGCTTAAACGGTGAAGGAAAACATCGTGAGGAAACCTGCATGCCTGAGAGATTTTCTTGACGGCGTGTGAAGTCTGCCAACCCGCAGTAGGCTAGCGTGGCGGACTATAGCCTAATCCTACTCGTACTGAGAGGAGACCCGTGCCCAGCAGTGGGACAATGTAATGGGTTGATGATGATGATGATGATAGTGGTTTGGCAGGAAGACCACAATTTTAAGGGTTCTCAATCTGCTATAAATAGTATCAGAATGGTCGTTCAAGAACATAGACTGTCAGATTTGGCAGACAAAACCGTAAAAAATCAACAATTTCGTAAACTGGAAGACGATTGTGTTAAAATGAAATTCCCGTAGCAGATTTTTTTTATGTGCTGAATAACCCTATGTGATTCATGACATTCGCCACGACGATGACGTAACAGATTTATCTGGAGAAGAGGCTTTTAGCGCTTCTTTTCTGATAAAAAGCAAAATCGCGGTCTCAAACTTTTACTCTTCATAAGTAATTATGAATACTTTGCTAACTTTTACATCCACTGTCCGACCGATGTATACCTACTAAAAACTTCCACAAACAAATATTTTTGCCATGCTAAGTTTTAAAGTTGTAAATACAACATGCTTTATTTCCCGATTTTTTTTTGTCATTCTATGAAGTTGTAACTTATCCAATTATACTGCAAGAATCACGCAAATAAATAAATCATCACACTCTTCAATTAACAGAATCTTCGTAATTATAGTACAATACTTATGAGATCCCACGGTTAATGGTTCTATTTAATACAACATTATATATGTCTGCTTCGAAGCATGGTGTTGGTTTTTATTTATGTGATGTCAATAGTTCCCGTTTTAACAAGATGTTGATAAAGACATATTTATTTGCTGTAACATGTGTGAATTACAATACAAAATTATATGCATGCAATGGTGTTAATATTTAAATATGAGCTACATGTCGTCTTCTGTAGTTTTTTGGTTTTCGAAGCCAGAAGAATCAGAAATCAGAAGGCTGATTATGTCACGCATAGGAAATAAATGTAAATGTATCTAAAATCTACAACTGATAAATGTTAGCGCAAACATATGGCCACGAACGATTGTTGAAAAAAATCTTTTTTAGAGGTTGTTTAGAGGATTCTGTCGTTTTTTTTACCTCAACGTATCTATACGTACGCATCTTCCCATCGACACCTGCGGTTGGCCACTGTCATGTCACGATATTCTTTTGTTGCCATCACAGTTTCAATAAGCTTTGTCGCGAAAACCTGTCGTATTATACCCGCATTATATCACATCACAACTCATAATTGAATTATAAACAGATACTAGTTGACATACTCATTTGTTTCGTAACATCGACAATGAGATGGTGAGATTGGCAGTCGCGCGCGCGTCCGGTCAACTCCGGCAGCAGGTGACGCAACCTACCATGGCCTTTGAATTCGGCATGCTATCCGCCAGACGGATTTGTACGGGATATGGCCAATGTCGATCGTTGGGAAATGACATGTGAACATGCCAATACTGCTATTCAATGTTCTTGCGCAGGCTTTTAATGCTTGACAACTGTAAACAATTGCTACTGCAATCGATTTCGTTTACGATTTTTAAAAGGCCACAGCTGAACGTGGACACTTTTAAAGCTACAAATATCATATTTGAAGTCTAAGGATAGACTATATTGGTCTATCCTTAGACTTCAAATATGATATAGCATATAGCAATATGTTGCTAGTTAAATCTACGAAGACTGACGATTGAGACTCTGCTGCTCAATTTAATAAGGTGTTCCCATGTGATTTCTTCTCCTCTTTCAAGAAAGGTTTTTCTCAATCATCTAATAGTTGTTTGTTTTGTTTCAGATTATGAAGTTTGAACGCTGAATGACCATGTGTAAGCTCAAGAAAGCAGAACACGACATCATATTGGAATGACATTGGTACGTATAGACTCCCACGCATTGTGTTTACAATCAAATAGCCTCAAGAATCAAAACTATATTTGGAATTGAATATAATCTAATAACACACATATCTACCTACTATCAAGCCTGTATTCCCCGAGGCGACATGTTTAACTTCCATGTAATAAGCAACGAGCTTATTGCCTTGCATTAACCAGGTACAATTCCAATGTTCGAGCTGCTACTGACAGTGTCATAGAAAAACCAATCACACTGCTCGCCCTGGAAATCCAGCGTAGCAGTCGCGCTTAGGACCACTAAGCTAATAATATACACATCAACAAAGCTCAAAAACATAATTAATTGGTATGTCAGGTACAATAGAGGCAGACAATGTCCCAGTCGGCGCTAGGCCTCGGTGGGGAGCGCAGGTACTCCGTGCCATCCAACCCACTGATGCACGACCACCGGGGCATGCACTCGGAGGACCTGCACGCGTGGTCTATATACAGGTAAATTCAGCAATATTTTGGCACCAGTAAAAGGGTCATAATGACCAAATCTAAGGGTCACTACCGCACTGATCGACGTACGAGTACGCAGCCGTAGTAACGTACGGCTTCTCATACTTTCTGTCTTTTCTACTTGTATAAGATAAACTGAATGTGTCGTGACCCTAAAGATTTTGCTTGTATAGTTTATCAGCAGCCAATCGGCGATTAGGTTTTATAACCGATGGAAACGGGTCCGTTGATGCTGTGAAAAAACTTGTTTATGCACTATACTTCACCTATATATGATCTACAACTTTTGTTGATGCTTTGCTTTCAAAGTCTATCTATATACAGACTTCCTATGAATGATGGGCTTAGAGGAAGAAGTAGAAATAAAGCTGATCGCAGATAATCATAGATACCGAAAAGAGAATCTGAAAGAGCGTAATCTTAATGATTTTTTTATCTGTCTTAGGCAAAATCTGAACTCGGACTTCACAGACAGTGCTTTGGGAAGTACAGACAAGAGTCCTCTGCCCTACGGCAACTTCCAACTGAGGGATACCACCGTGCAGTCCATATTATCACACCCAAGATATGGACCCAAGTAAGTTGATAAAAATAGTAGCTAAAAAGCTAGCTCAGTCTATTTAGTTACCATTCCATTCCATTCAGAAATTCGGGATTCAGAGTATAGAAAAACACGTAACTTTGTTCCGACTGCCTTTTGAGTTGTGCTGACATAGACACAAACATATATACGTCCTGAGAATACTACCAAAAAGTCGCACTAATAGAAACTAATATGTGACTAAAAATGAGAGTGACATCATGTGAATGCATAAAGGTTTTGGTGATCACAGTGTCCTCGAAAATCCATTGGTCATGGTGTTTGAAAGTGACCTGTGTCTATCAGAGTAGTTGTTAATGAACATGCACCAACAGCCATTGTTTTATAGTTTTATTTTAATTAAAAACGCACCACATAAAAACTGATTGTAATGTACAACGAACTTTATTACGGAACCGACCTCGATGTTAATGAAATTTATGTCACGGTATTTACCTTGTCCTACAGCAATGCTTAACGTTTTGTCACCAGATCGGCCCTTGGCTCGAATATGTACACGTACCTGAAGTTCGGGCTACCTCGAGTGTTTCCGCCGAACCATAACGGCTCGCAGAGGTCCGGCACGCCTAAACCGAAAACGTCCATCGGGAGTGGCATGAAACCTGTGCCCAGGTAAAATAGTGGAATGTATTTTTAACTTACAAACGATTTTGCACCGCACTTATTTAGCCTACCAAAGGCTAAATAGGCCAATTCTCGCATCAAAACCATATCTGTATTTATGGCTCTTTTGGGTTTATATGTATGGCTGGTAGTTTTCCGAAGATACTCATGAAGAATTAAGGGACTTGTTAAGTTGTGTTAACTCGGTAATGGACTTTAATAGGATAAGTCGTAGTATATACATACGCGTATTTTTTTTAAAAAAGCTTACTAGCAGTGTGGGTCGCACATTACTAGTATTCTTGTTAACCCTTAGTGTTAAGATAAATGCTTGTGTTACGGGTTTCGAACCGGCAACCACATGATCGCAAGTCGGACGCCCTAGCCATTAGGCTACCGCCACTTCAATTATAATCTATTAATGGGAGAGCTTATTTGAGAGGCTCATCTCAACGAGTTTATGCAGCATCTCTCCAAAAATACTCCTAAAGTTGCATTATCTCAAAGATTTCTTGTTTAATGATAACTGACTACCCACACAGGATTCAAAGACAAAGTCGAGGTATGCGCGAGACGTCATCGGGCTACGACAGTTCGGACAACGAGACTACCACCAACTACAAGTACAGCCGGAAATACCGATCTGACCCAGATTTTAGGATGCAAAACGTACATCCTTCATTGCAGGTAAGTACTACACTAGCTTTCTTCTAAAACATGTGGATGTGAATGGAATAATAAATGCTGTTTACTAGTTTTATATCTTTTTCAAAGTCCTCAATCTTACATTTTATTAGGATCACGCAATTTCATTCTTTGAAAACATGCTTTCAAACTTGCCTGTGAGGTCGGTGACAGATTTCAAGAGTTTATTGTAGAAACGCACACAATTTCTTAGAAATTATTTATTTGTTTTAGTTAGTGAAGTCGATACTATCTTTTCTCCTTTTTAGACAGAATATAGTTTACAAAACTCTGTGATAAGCTTAGGTGATTTATTTTTGTCAGCATTCTTGCTGTTTTTAGAGCCATAGGTTAAAACAAATTAAGAATCATTTAGCCGTATTCAGATTCAGGTCAATTCGTCCAACACTACCTTCCATTTTTGGTAAATATAGCTTCGCGAGGTTGACAGCTTAAATATACCTATTCGTCATTGTATTGTAGTACTTATATCATTATTGCTATATGTAAGGGTATTATAAAAACAGACCGTGAGTCTGTGGTATCAGCGATACCACACATCAGTTCAGATCAGAACGTCAGCGTCATAATTATCCTTGTGAGATGCGAATGCTTCAAAATATATTTCAGGTTCAATTCAAGACTGAACCTTCATTTTACACACGTCCTGATATTCATTCCTTTTCGTCCAGCCCAATACTGGCGTGCCAGTAGTTGCGATGCAGCAAGCCGGTATTCGCGGTGATGGCCAGTGGACGAACCCCCGCCACAAATCAGTGAGTGAAGCCAACCTGCTGGGCATAGACGCACGGCCACAACGGGGACACTACACCAATAGAAGAAATAGCGTCGCAGACTATGTCCCCGATGGAGATCACCAAAGGTATGAATATGAGAATTGATGATAAGTTGATTGATAAGTTAAAAGAATTGAAGCCCTTCCCGAATTAAAAGCCATTAGATGGAACAGGTGGAATACAGACATGCACCAAAGATATTAATAGGGTAGGGTGGTATAAGATTGCGCAGTTTGAAATCAATAGGTCATAAAATAAAAACTGTTAATCCTATCTGAGATCAATCATTTATTTATTTAACCTTATTTATCTGGCAACAAATTATTATACGAATGGTAACAAAAAACATATAATCTTTTAAGTAATTAAACTAAAAACACAAATCGGGAATTGCGCAATTTTGTACACCCTAGTGTGTAAAATTGCGCGTTGAGATCGATAAGATTGCGCAACTATATTATTTGCACACATCACAAATAAAAGCACCGGAGCCATTGTAGTCTGAACACTTGTCATGCCACCACTCCTTATACGCAATATACGTGATCCAGTCTTCTACTATTGGCTCCTTATACACACCGTTGCACCTTCCACACCTCCAAATCTTCTTATTATTAGCCTTTGATAAGTTAGTATCTGCAGTTGATTCGAGTCGTTGTTCAGTCCGCAGATGGCACCACTGCTAGCTTTAATGTGGCTGTGGGCTTGTAACAGGGGTCGGCTCTTAGACCTTATGTCTTCTCTCTGTCACCCTGATGCATGCTCTTTGTCGATGACATTGTGCTAGTTAGTGAGAGTGGCCCCGAGGTCCAGAGCAGGCCGACGGAGTGGTGGCAGAGATTAGAAAATGTCGGCCTGAAAGAAAGCAGAACCAAGACCGAATATCTGTTGTGATTTCGGCGGCCTTTCCAGTCCTGTTCCCATAGCCTTGGGTGGTGAGTCTATACCAGTTTGCTCCAAATTTCGGTATCCCGGGTCTCTAGTGCAAAGAAATTGTGGTATTGATCGGGACGTTACACAACGAATCAACTCAGGTTGGATGAAATGGCGACAGGTCACAGGAACATCTTGCGACCCACGGAAGCCTGTCAAACTGAAGGACAAAATATACAAATCCGTCATAAGACCTGCCGTGTTGTGTGGATCAAAGTGCTGGGCCGTTAAGAAGGTAGATGTAAGAAGAATACATGCAGCGGAGATGAGGATGTTGTGATGGATGTGTGGATGTGTTACTAGGATAGATAAAATAAGGAAATAATTTATTAGAGGAAATTTAAAAGCGGCGCAAGTGGCAGAAAAGTTAAAGGGAATCGTTTGTCATGGTATGGGCACGTGATGAGGGAGGAAGCAACGCATGTAACCAAAAGAGTTATGAGTATGAATGAGGAAGGATGGAGGGGTAGAGGGACACCAAAAGATGGATGGATTGTGTGAAGGCAGAAAAGGACAAGCTGCGCCGACCCCAAATAAACTTCACTTGAAAATCCTGGCCACTAGCCACGGCCAGTTGTTGCAGTCTGATGAAAAGCAGGTGTAAAAATTGAAGATATACGGTTATAGGTCTCCCTGAGTGATTACACAAGCATTTTTCACACTCGCTGGAATAAAACTTCTTCAAAAGTCTGGATAGGGAATTCCAGGGAGCATTTTTCAGTATTATAACGATGGAAAGATCATAAAATAATATATAAAAAAAATATTCTCTATTATGTATTGCGAAGCAAAAACACCCATAAATAATTAATTATTCGATCTTAAATTTAAAAATATTATTTATTTTTAACTAAAATAATATCGGACGTCTAAAATTGCGCGCGCAATCTTAAGTGCACCCAAAGTGCGCAATTTTACACATTGCAATACTACTCTAAACATCGCGATACTACTACTATCTATTAGAAAATGTTCGAACTTCTTCCTGTGAGGTCGAAACATGAGTGAAATTGCCGCAACAAAATAATAACAAATTACAAAAATTACTTAGAGTTTTGGTACAGTAATACATTTCATTTCATCAAAAGATAGATCAAAAGTCAATAAAAACTTTGTCCTTACGTATCTTTTTTGTTTTCCTCTCATATGCGATGTTTTTGTGAGCATATGCTGGTTGCGATCGCTAACAAAACACAACTGAAGTTTGCTACGAAGCTCACTCCGTTACCCTGCTATGACGTATGCGCAATCTTATCGCCCGCGCAATCTTATACCACCCTACCCTACTAGAGATGCGAGAAATAGCTCAATGAAAAGAAAAGAGAGATATAGCTCTTTCAATCAAAAGAGATATATCACTCTTTTAGCTCTTTAGCTCATTTAGCTCAAATTGAAATCCTGAGTCAATAAGTTATTCGGTGAGCGAGAGATATACTTACATACCCTTTCATTACAACATGTGAGCGATCAGCGAGCTAGATATGTAAATATGCTTAAGCATTTTCTACTTTGTATCTATAAAAATAAAGATCGATTTACAATGAAGATTCATTGAGCGAATTGACCCGGAGAGCTAGATATGTGGATATCCTAAAGCATTTCCTACTTTGTCTCCATTAAAATAAAGATCAATTTACATTAAAGATCCAGTGAGCTAACTGATCCGGAGAGCTAGATATGTAAATATGACAAAGCATTTGCTACTTTGTTTCGATAAAAATAAAGATCAATTTACAATGAAGATCCATTGAACTAATTGATCAGGAGAGCTAGATATGTAAATATGATAAAGCATTTCCTACTTTGTCTCTATTAAAATAAAGATCAATTTACATTGAAGATCCATTGAGCTAATTGAGACCGAGAGCTAGATCTGTAAATATGACAAAGCATTTTCGACTTTGTCTCCATAAAAATAAAGATCAATTTACAATGAAGAACCACTGAGCTGATTGATGCGAAGAGCTAGATAAGTAAATATGATAAAGCACTTTCTACTTTGTCTCCACAAAAATAAAGATCGATTTACAATGAAGATTCATTGAACTAATTGAGCCGGAGAGCTAGTCTCTCAGCGAGTGAGTGAGTGAGAGCTAGATTGGAAACAAAGAGCTAGCTCATTTTTATCTCTCATTCGCGAGCTACCCATCTCTATACCCTACTAGTTTAAGCTGTCTCTTAGCTAATGGACGTCTCACGTTTATCAGATATAAGTAGAGAGACAGGACACAACTCTGCCATCATGTATCCTGCCGCCCTATCTCTGTTTGTTAGGTCTACTCAGTATCGTACGTTTAAGCAGGTCTATCTATACAAATAAATCATAATAAAGTGTCCGTTTATAATGTCTAGCAGCTATTTACTAAATGCATAATGAAAGTACATAATATACTGTGTAATATATCTACATATTTGTTTGTCTGTCTGTTTGTTCCGGCTCATTTCCGAAACGGCATACCAACTTTGACGGGACATTCACTGGCAGATAGCTGATCTCATAAGGTATAATATGAGCTATTTAACATGCAAGGATCCTAGAAACATCGAAGCCGGAGCACAGTGAGTATACCGCGTGGAGATTAGGTTATCACATTAATTGCAACCACATATTCTACATAACGTATTTTGACCATACACAACTAAAAAAAATAAGTACAATAAGCATTTTAGCCCTGGGATCGTTTTTTCCATTTTAGTATTTAACAACATCATGTATTGAATAACGATAATCACCTGACCTAAACTAGTAGTTCAAAGACCCGAGAAAATTCAAACGTTGCCGTTCCGTATTACTAACAATTATTAGAAACATAAACTAGTTAAGCTAAAAATGACCTTATAACTAACACTATTAGGCCTTGTCTATGCGCAAAATTAAATGTTAAGGGACCACAGCGAAAGATAAATAAAAAACGTTCTTAAAAATATTGGTTTAAGGCATAAATCTCTATGCGCGATACGGGGGTAGGTGTCGTCAGAATTCGTCCTTTGTCGGCGCCGGCGGCGGCGGCGCGCGACTACAAAGTAAAGAAACGGAAGCGGCGGCGCGTGCGGAGCGATTGATTCAGTACGCTTCCGGGGTCCTTAGGGATAGTTCGTGTGTTGCTTATTCGCACACGCGCCCTTCGTATTTTTATTGTAATTGTTTTGAGAACATTTTCTTAAATTTCTTGTTTTTTTTGTTGGATACGTTATTATTAGTTGTAGATTAGTTAAGTGTTGTGACAGTTCCTGCGAGATCGGACGCTTTTCTCATTTTTTGTTTGTGATAGGACATTTTATTAGTTAGTGAAGTTAGTGAAAGTGGGTGAGCATACGTTATCATCAGAGTACACCGACATGGTTGATTGAATGCAACCAAAACAGCGCTGCTGGTGTTACGAACATACCGACAGAGGTATATCGTACCTACCTATGACGGTGCTCATATGCATTCAGTTGCATGGCGGCCATAACGTAAATTTTAATTAATCAATTGAACATTTGGACAAGTGTAGGTTTATTAAATTGAATTATTATTATTGTGCAAGAATACCATAAAGTTTGTGTTGAATTGTTGATATCATCGCTCCGAGCGTCCTATCCTATGCCTACTTGCAAGTATGTAGGTACTTACTCGCCGCGGCGGCGGCGGCGACGTTGCCGCTTTTACAGGTCAGTATACTGATATTATTGAGGGTGATTTATTTCGAGCCAATATTTACGGTATTTATTTTGTTTGAAAAATTTAGTTTTTTATTTTTAGTAAAATTGTTTATTTTATTACTCAAACAGACTAATGATAACTTGGAATGACCGCTGTTTAATTTAATGTGATAACCTAATCGCCACCCGATATACATATTATAAGATGACTTATTGGTTTCAGCTACCTAATGTCACCTTCACACCTGGGCGGTCGCATGTCGAAGGCAGGCAGCCACATGTCAGTCGCACAGTCCAGGAAACACTCCACCCTAAGACCTGGAGATCACCTGGACGGATATACGCATTCGGCCTACATTTATCCTAATTATTATGTAAGTTTATCCCAGAGCCTGTGTTTTCGTACTGCTTTCTAACACTTACGCGAATATTGGACACTGTAATAAAACTACTTTTTTGTCGGTGATTAAATACTATCAATATAATGCAATACAATCTGTAAAAAGTAGTTTTATTTCAATGCCTGTGTTTTCGTGTTAGAATATTCAAGCGAGAATTTCCCAGAAATGTAGCAGGTTTTTCAGTATTGTAACCAAGTCATTGTATACCCTGTAACGATTTTTTTACAATCGTCACATAGTAGTCGATTTTTAGTTCGGATTCCTACCACATTAGTTTTTTCGGATCAAATAGCTGTTACCCAGGTTCGTAATAATCAATGACAATGATAATTCATTAAAAAGTCATCTGTCAAAAATCTATGACAGCTTCACTCTACGACCTCTTCCGACTATGGCCTGATCGTTCTTTTTGAAATTTTTGTTATTTATTTTTAATCCGGCTTCATAATGCCGCGATTCTATTCAAAAGTGAATATTTAACTTTAAATCAAAGCCACATGGCTTGATTACTTGTGATGGATCCATATTTTATTGGTGAGTCAAATATTTTTATTGCTAATGTGTTCGTTGCATTCGATCATCAAAATTTTGTTTCAATGTTCTACATTCCGCATTTTTTATATTGTTTCAGGCATATTTTAGCCGATTTATCCACAATGGTGGACACATAATTCTTTGTTTGTTCGAAAAACGGTAAGCGATTGTGATTTACATGACCACGTTTCGACATATATTTTTCGTTTTCAAGTTTTTAATCCAGGCTTATTTCTTTACAGCCTCGGCGTTTTTCACCATAGTTCAATTGTCCGTAAGGATACCTTTTTCACCCTACTTATATTTTTCACCACAATTTTCGTATGTATATTTTTCATCATACTTTATATTTTTTATTCCTCGTCTGCGTCACGCCTCGCGGAGATGTCAGGAGGGAGGCAATTATAAAATAATATTTTTTCTAAAATTCTAACAAGATGCAATAATAATAATAATAGTAATACCAATAATATTTTGGCAATTTATTTTTAAATTTAAAATTTAAGCCTTCATTTATTGTTAATTTTTGCATGCAGCCTACAGGCAAAATATAGACAAACAAAAGAGCTTAGGCCTTTTATTTGTTTCCTCCCACCGGCAGATTAAAAGCCAATCTCTCCGTTGGTTAGTTTCCGGTAGCATATTTTTAGGAGTGAGCTTCTGGCGCCCGAGTCTCCATTATGGTATAATTTAATTGTTTTATTTTGGAGCTCACTCATATATTACACACACCCAAACACTCTCTCTCTCACTCTTTTTTTTATTTTTTTTATTACAATTTGGCGCTTGCGTTCAGGGACATGAAGTAGGTTTGCCTTATATTCTTACTTGTTTTGGTATATTATTGCATCTTGTACTTTGTTATTATATTGTTTACAAACCCTTTTGTTTGTTAGTTTGAAACATTTTTAGTAAATAACTTTTATTTACATCATTAATATTATAATATAACCTTGTAAACAATATAGCTATTGAACTTTGTTATTATCTATATTTATAACTATTTGCTATTTTAGCATAATGTGTTTGTTCTCTTTAGCAACAACAACATAATTGTATGGTGTAGACCGTGTTTGTTATCCGTTCAATTCTTGTGAACATATTGAGGTGTAACTTTTTATAAGTTAATTTAACATTAAGTAAACAGTGTTTATAATTCTTAAGATTGAATCTTGTAAGTTATTATTGCATCTTTTCAATTTAAAAACAATTATTATTCCTTTGAATAATATAACTTAACTTCAACAATAACTTTTAAACTTGATAATTATCATATAACTTAATGAACTTTTAGTTCTTGGATTTTGTTTTGAATCTTTTAGTTTTGCTTTGCTTTTTGGATTTTCTTGCTTTTCATCATGGATAAAGAAGTTCAGTTTCCTCCACTTTCTATATCTGAGGATAAACATGTTTCAGTTGGTACTAGCATGGTTGCTAATGCTAATGCTGCTGGTATGGTTCAGGACATGATAAATTTGACGGAAGTGCATAATCCTTTTGACAATAATGACAGAATTGCTCATTCTTCTTCAGCCTTTGCTGCAATTGTTTCACAGAATAATTTAGTTTTACCTGACGATGATATTTATGATCCTTTCTGACAATTAACAAATATTTTTCTATACCTAGAAAAATATTTGTTAATTGTCAGAAATCTCCTTGTAAATTCAAAAACTTTAGAGTTGAGAATAATACTTTGTATAAATTTTGTAAAGATAAATTTAATCCTAACAGTCGTCTTAACTGGAAAATTGTTATTCCTAAAGAACATATTTTAGATACTATAAAATCAAATCATGATGATATTAATTCTGGTCATCTAGGTATTCATAAAACTTTAAAGAAATTAAAACAACATTATTTTTGGAAAGGAATGTTTAATGATGTTCAAAAACATATTTTGTCTTGTGATACTTGTAAAGCTTATAAACATACAAATTCTCCTCCTTTTGGTATTATGGTTAATCCTAAAAAAGTTGATAGCCCTATGCTAATGCTTTCAGTAGATATAATAGGAATTTTACCTAAATCTTACTCAGGTCATAAATATATACTCTCAGTAGTTGATGTTTTCACAAAATATTGCTGGATATTTCCTATGGTTAATGCTACTACTAAAATTATTAATAAACTCTTTGAAAAGGAAATATTTCTTAAGTTTGGTTGTCCTAAAATAATAGTTTGTGATAATGGAACACAATTTACTTCAAAACATTTCGTAGACTTCTTAAAAAGTTTTAATATCACTAAAATATTTTATAATACTTTGTACACTCCTCAGAATAATCCTGTAGAACGTTATAATAAAACGGTTGAAACTTGCATTGCTTGTTTTGTAAAAGATGATCATAGAACTTGGTCTAAATTTTTACCTCATGTTCAATTAGCTTTGAATAATAGTGTAAATCTTGCTACAGATTTTACACCTAATTTTCTTATGTTTGGTAGAGAACTTGTTTTTGATGCTTCTTTACATCATTTTAGTAATTCTATTGACAACTTAAATCAACTTGAGTTTGGCGATAGGAATATTTTTGCTACTTCTCTTAATTCACTTAGTGACATTTTCGTGAAAGTTCAGGCTTATTTATTAAAAGCTTATAAGCGAAATGCCACTTATTATAATAAGGGTCGTAGGGTCATTTCTTTTGATGTGGGTGATGTAGTGTGGAGGAGAAGTTTCGTTCAATCCCATGCTCCTGCTTATTTTTCGGCAAAACTTGCTCCTAAGTTTATTAAATGTAAAATTATAGAAAAAGTATCAAATAATGTATATGTTTTGAAAGATTTGACTAAAGGTTCAGTAGGCCGTTATCATGTTAAAGATATAATTAAATTTTAATTATCATTTGGTTCTCAAGTTTTACATCTTGATTTTGATAATATTGTTGAAGCGAGCTTATATTTGAGTGATGAATGAAAGTTTAATAGCTCTTTGTATGATGATAGTATGTTAGGTAACTTCATATCAATTTATTGAATTCAATGTCTAAACTTTCTAAAATGTAACTTAGGAAATTTTGGTTAACTTTTCAATTAGCTTCTTCCACCCATGCAATTTATGTTTTCTACATCAAAAGATCTTAATATGTTTTTGTTTATAAGATAGATAACGTTTTCTTATTATAATATTATCTTCTTATATTTTTATATCTCTTCTGGAGATTATTTGTTTTGTTTGTTTTGGATTAAAATCTTACTTTCTCTTAAGATTTAATAATCTTCTATTCTTTAGTTTAATTAAAATCTTGCTATTTAGGATTAAATAAGTTTCGATTTTTAATTAACAAAACTTTTGTTATTTATAAATATTCTACTTAGTAGAACTTTAGTTTGTTTATTCGTGTTTCATGGATATGACTTTTTTATTGAGCTCAACCTTGGATTTGACATCTGAGGAGACGTCCTCATCTCTATAATTTTTCTTTTGCGATATTCTACCGGATTGTTGTAGGATTCCTGATTTTTTAATGGATCTCGGATTATTATTCTTGATTTCATTTTTTTTGCTATTGTGCTCGGAAGTTCGGTGATGTTGTGCCGATCACAATATGCATTATTTTTTTTTGCACTTACTTTTGACGTTGTGTTCGCAAGTTCACTACGTGCAAGTACTTGTTTGTTTTTCTTTTTCTATTGTGTTCGGGAGTTCGGTGGTGTTGTGCCGATCACAATATGAATATTTTTTACAGTTATTTTAATAGCTGCTTATTTTTGGAATGCTTGTGCTTGGAAAGTTGGTGGTGTTGAGCCAATCACAACATTCAATAAATCATTTTTTCCTTTTTCTATGGGAATTTTCACTTCACAAGTTTGTTGAAGTGAAGGTTCATATGTTGTGTCTTGGGCATACAAGATGTCCGATATGCATTGTTAGGTAGTGTGCTAGTCAGTGGCGAGGGTGCCTAACTGATCTCACAGATGTTAGTTGTTAGTCAGCGGCGATGGTGCCTAACTGAACTCAAGGTAGATGTTGTTAGTCAGCGGCGATAGTGCCTAACTGAACTCATGGATGGATAGTGTTAGTCAGTGGCGAGGGTGCCTAACTGTACTCGTGGATGTTATCGTTAGTCAGCGGCGATGGTGCCTAACTGAACTCGAAGTAGGTGATGGATAGTGTTAGTCAGCGGCGATAGTGCCTAACTGTACTCAAAAGTAGGTTTTGTTTTTAGACTTCGATTTTCTAGTTTATTATTTTATTTCATTATTTGAAATTTATTTTTTCTTGGAATTTAAGGCTTGGCAGGTTTATCCTTTGCAGTCTTGTTTCAAAGTTATAGTTTGTTTAGTTTCACCTTAGTATTTCAATACTATAGGTTTATTGTTTGTATTTATATTTAAAATATTTTTTTGAGAACTTTTGCTTTTCTCTTTTGTTTTGTTTTTTTTTTGTCTTTGCCTTAGTGCATAAAAGAAAGTTCCTTTCTTTTATTTTTTGGGGAGGGATGTAATGTAACGATTTTTTTACAATCGTCACATAGTAGTCGATTTTTAGTTCGGATTCCTACCACATTAGTTTTTTCGGATCAAATAGCTGTTACCCAGGTTCGTAATAATCAATGACAATGATAATTCATTAAAAAGTCATCTGTCAAAAATCTATGACAGCTTCACTCTACGACCTCTTCCGACTATGGCCTGATCGTTCTTTTTGAAATTTTTGTTATTTATTTTTAATCCGGCTTCATAATGCCGCGATTCTATTCAAAAGTGAATATTTAACTTTAAATCAAAGCCACATGGCTTGATTACTTGTGATGGATCCATATTTTATTGGTGAGTCAAATATTTTTATTGCTAATGTGTTCGTTGCATTCGATCATCAAAATTTTGTTTCAATGTTCTACATTCCGCATTTTTTATATTGTTTCAGGCATATTTTAGCCGATTTATCCACAATGGTGGACACATAATTCTTTGTTTGTTCGAAAAACGGTAAGCGATTGTGATTTACATGACCACGTTTCGACATATATTTTTCGTTTTCAAGTTTTTAATCCAGGCTTATTTCTTTACAGCCTCGGCGTTTTTCACCATAGTTCAATTGTCCGTAAGGATACCTTTTTCACCCTACTTATATTTTTCACCACAATTTTCGTATGTATATTTTTCATCATACTTTATATTTTTTATTCCTCGTCTGCGTCACGCCTCGCGGAGATGTCAGGAGGGAGGCAATTATAAAATAATATTTTTTCTAAAATTCTAACAAGATGCAATAATAATAATAATAGTAATACCAATAATATTTTGGCAATTTATTTTTAAATTTAAAATTTAAGCCTTCATTTATTGTTAATTTTTGCATGCAGCCTACAGGCAAAATATAGACAAACAAAAGAGCTTAGGCCTTTTATTTGTTTCCTCCCACCGGCAGATTAAAAGCCAATCTCTCCGTTGGTTAGTTTCCGGTAGCATATTTTTAGGAGTGAGCTTCTGGCGCCCGAGTCTCCATTATGGTATAATTTAATTGTTTTATTTTGGAGCTCACTCATATATTACACACACCCAAACACTCTCTCTCTCACTCTTTTTTTTATTTTTTTTATTACAACCCCTTAAAAATCACCAAAGCAATGAGAGAAGACGCAGTATTCCAAACTGGTTCCTTGGTGCCTCTGTAAAAATTCCTTGTATTTTTGCAGGTAAACAGTTTAGAAATAACAGCACCAGAGAACAAGTCAACGCTCCTGGTATCTGGACTGAGCTTCGAGGTGAAGTCGGGAGAGATACTGGCTGTTCTCGCAACATCTCACCACGAAGCTACCGGTCTACTGGACGTGCTAGCTGGCGTGCGGAAGGTATGATTACATCGTCCTTATGTCCAGACTAAATCAAAGTATATATAAACTTGCAGAAAATACCCAATTTCGCTAATATAATTCTTAGATAATTTTCTTTTGATAGTACTCGTAAACTACACACAATTGCCATTATTAATCTGTTGCTACTGCCCATGCCTATTCACATTTTAGGTCAGTTTAATACTAGACAAACCAGCTTGGAGATCTACCCAAAGCCACAGACATCGACAAAGATATTCAAAACTGTATTTCAGAAACTGACAGGCGACATAGTCATCAACGGGCAGCCAGTCGCCTCCTCAACTCTTCGGAAGATAGCCGCGTACGTTCGTAAAGACACGTCGTTATGCCCCGACATGACAGTTGAACATACCCTCAGATTCCATGCTGCGTTAAGAAGACCGCGGAACAACAGCCAGGTCAAGATGGATGATAGGGACCGGGTATGTGGCATTAAATGATGCCTACTTCTTTCTCGTAATTCTCTGTATCTCCTGGTTTAGAAAATAATCAACTCGCACTCTTCAAAATCAACAAAACTCGATTTTGCTGAACACATAACAGTCGTCTTGAATAGCATTGATGTAGATGAAGCGAAAGTAGTGTGCCAGGATCGTTGCAACTCGAAATCTATAGTCTCTGCCTACCCCCATGGGAGACAGGCGTGACAATTTGTATGTATGAATAGCATGAAGTATTCTTAGCATAAATACTCGCTCAAGAGGTACTCTTACTGTAGAAGAGATCTATTTTTTTTTCGAAATTTTGCATTAAGGACATGTCAAAGACATACAAAGTACGCAAAGCATCAGTGCCTTCCACTGTCGATCATAAATCCCCTTTACTTGAATTGCTATGAGCAGTAAAGTTTTGATCTCTACTATCAAATTCACAAACTTTCAAACAAAGCCTAGTTTAATTGCAAATATAATATAGTTTTTCGGTAATAATTATCCGCAAACAACAGCTAAAATTCAAAATCATGATTCCAGATCAACCTCCTCATAGAAGAACTAGGATTAGAGCAAGTCCGGGATACCAATGTGGGTCGGCTCACTCGTTCAGAGATCCGTCGCCTCAACGTCGCGTGTCAGCTGCTCTTGGACATGGCTATTCTAATCCTGGACCAACCTACGAAGGAGATGGACATATTCGACACGTTCTTCTTAGTAGAATACCTGAGGAACTGGGCCAGTACGGGCAGAGTAGTCATTATGTCGCTGCATCCACCGACTTACGAGATTTTTGCTATGCTTACTAAGGTACGTCTCATGTCGCCAGTAGTCTGGAGATTTCACGAAGCCTTGCTTCAAAAAAATTAACTACATTAAAATGATAATATTTTTACAAAAATCGATGTGGTCTTTGAGGAAATCCGAATCTGACCTAAAAATCCATCCCCTTTTATTTATTCTTCTTACTGGTTACTATGCAGGCCCAATATGGGCCAGCGTTTCGGTTTAGTTCGCTTATTGTGAATTCATTCTAAGAATGTTTTTTATTATGTTGCGGCGAGCATTTAGTACTAAAAAGGCTTTAGTTATAAAATTAGAGTTAGCTAAAAGCGATTTTAATATACTGGAATACGTTTCACTTTCAGGTGGTGTTAATATCTGCTGGCAGAACAATGTTTAGCGGGTACAGAAGGGATATGTTGCCATATTTTGCTTCCATCGATTATCCCTGTCCTGCGTTCAAAAACCCCTCCGATTATTATTGTAAGTACAATTTGCTACTGCTTTTTACTTTGCTGTATTTCGCGGTTAGGTAACTTCAAGAGGATTGTTTTGAACTGAACAACGCTTTATTCATCATCATCATCATCAACCCATTATATTTTCCCACTGCTGGGCACGGGTCTCCTCTCAGAACGAGAGGGATAAGGCTATAGTCTACCACGCTAGCCTACTGCGGGTTGGCAGATTTCACATCATGCCGTCAAGAAAATCTCTCAGGCATGCAGGTTTCCTCGCGATGTTTTCCCTCACCATTTAAGCGCGTGATAATTAAATTAATACGCACATGACTTCGAAAGGACAGAGTTGCGTGCCTCGGATTCGAACTTGAGATCTTTGACTTGGTAGTCCAATGGTCATATCACAAGGCTATCGCTGCACTGACGCTTTATTACTTTTTTCTTATTATTACGATTTTATTTCTAAGACCGTTATTGTTTACAGTGGACCTAGTGACGCTAGATGATCTGTCAGCGGCGGCGATGTTGGAGTCATCGGGGCGCATCTCAGCGCTGGCCAATGTGTTCGCGGGTGCGCAGGCGCCGCCGGAGCCGCCGCCGCCCGTCCCGCTGCCCGCGCCGATCTCTCGCCCCAACGTGTTCGCGCAAGCCCTGGCACTCATACAGTAACTACCTTTTAAACTTATTGGCTAGGTAGATAAGATAAATAGAGGATTCGGCCAAAATTAACGATTTAAACCAAAATCTTCTACGAGAACAGTTTTTAAGCAAAAGTTTCAATACTCAACTAGGAATAAGTTATTGTTTATGTCGAAATTTCTACTATGATGTACTTAGAATGTGTCATAGACGACCAATTTGCGACAAACCAAGAAAAAAACTGAATTTAGCGCCCAAGGCTGAACGCGTAGCCTTAATATCCATTGCTGAATGAAGTCTTTTTGTTTATTGTTATTATTAGATAACATTATAAATTGACAAACAAGAACAACTTGTGATGACTTCATTGACTTCATGGACTTGAGTTCAGAAACCAACCGCGTTTATATGGAAACATTTATTTCGGGAATGGCGTCGTCATGTTGATGTATTCTTTAATAACATGATTTCCGTTACTTTTCAGAAAGAGCCTGTTATTTACGCAGTCGACGACAGTATCCAACGTGATAACGCGAGTGTTACTGGCGGCTATTATGTCACTCATCACCGGTACTATTTTCTGGGACTTACCAACTACTGATCCCAAGGTAAGCAACTTAATTTACCCTTTATAGACTTCTTTATAGCCAACAGTGTCTAAATTACCTCTTGTTTTTCCCACATGATTGTTTTTATTGTTTTTCCTTAACGCGCTGTATTTAATTCCCTTGCAAGGGAAATTGCGCTCTTTACGCGCAATCCATTTTTATAACGCAATAAAGCTTGTTGATGTGACGTGCACCTGATTTTAATTTTCGTGAATCTCAATATTCCTTCCTGCTCTCCACTCTTTATTCTATTAAACTCCAGTATTTTTGAGTCACTTCCTTTCTCTTTTTTCGTCCCTTTCTACCTTCTGTATCATCCACGATTTTTTTTTCTAAATGGAATCCAAATTATACAGGGTATGTTTTCTCTCGATAGTTAACGCAAAACGACCGCATCGGTTTCCACTACACGGTCATGTGCCTCACGGTGTGGCCGATCCTACTCTGGCTGACTGCGAGGGAGGCCAGCTCCATGCGTCACCACGTGGAAAGGGACATCGCCGTAGGACTATATTCCAGAACCGTCTTCGTACTGTTTGACGTAAGTATCACCAATTCACCACTAATTACAGATGAAATATCCGTTAATGGTATGATTAGGTGTGGCAACAACGCGTCATCATGATTGGAATATCTTCCTTCCAGCCCTTGCGTCATACAAAGCGAAATTTGGTAATATTTTGAGGAGACTGATGTTTGTGTTTTTGTAAAAGATATAATACGCAGATTCTGCTTGAACAAACGTTATGGTGATGGTGCACCTAATGTGCTATGGTTAAAAGCAAGGTTGCTACGAGGAATTTGTAGCTTTATGGATGTCCTTTTGTTTGTTAAACGTTGCCTTACATTACGATCTTCTCCTGTATCGTGTGCCTGTAATTGCGTTTACAAATACAAATCCCACAATTCATATAGACAGCCTCGAGATCTGGAATCTGTAGGCCATATAAATAATTGTGTGGGAATCCATCCAATCAGCAGCCGATTGCTCGAGTTGCCAAGGTTTGTATGTCTTGTAATAGTTTTTCTTTTATTCTAGCAATTCCTCGAGGTATGGTCAGCGTGTGTGACTTGGCTGGCATACCTAGTGCCTAGCTACGCCATGAGCGGACTGTACGCGCAGTCACCCGCCTCCTTCGATGGATTTTATTTATACTTAGGTAAGTCATATCGGGATACGTGTATAGAATGCATTCCGAAAGGTTGGCCAAGTTCCAGAAGCCATCAAAAGATTGACTGGCCGGAGAAAACCGCAGATGATGCGGTAGGTTTAAACTTTTCACGTTTAACCTTTAGGTAGGTTAGTACCTTTGACCCAACAAGACTATAGAAAGACTATAAGTATAAAATATTCAGGCTGAACTAGCTCTCTCTAGAGTTAAGCTATACCTTGATGTGTAGCCGGGTGTACTTGGAAAGTAAACTGAAATATTGCGTTACTTTTACTTTTGATGTTACGTTTGGCTGGGTCTGGCTTGGGTCCATTAGTTTCTCGATGTTCGAGAAAGTTTGGCGATTTGCTTTTTTTGAACACAATTGTGACCTTTTATTTATACCATCTTCCTATTCTGTTCAGTCCCTTATTATGCGTATACGTACGATATGCCACAACCACGGAGGAGAGAAAAAAGCGGAGATGCCGCAAGGCAAAATTTCTTTAGAAAGCAGCGTCGCCTAAATGCGGGTGACAGGGGGACGAGGTACGGCGATGGCTCCACCCCACGATAGAAAACCCGCCCTTTATTTGTAAATCCATCTAGTGGTGAATGGAATTATTACAGTCAAATTGAACTAATTATTTTCATTTTAGTTCGTCTATTTGCCACTATGGCGTAACAAAGCATTATACTTTGATCCAGAACATTCTATGTGCGTTAGAATTAGGGATGTTAAAAAATAATCGATTATTATTTCATAAAAATCGATTTTTTATGAGCAATTATTATTATTTTTTAAATCGATTATTTATTAATCGATTTTTTTATTTTAAGCGTCCCCTTTTTCGATTTTTTTCTACTGGCATCTATTAAAAATTATAAGAAACACCGCTACCCGCTATCCATTTGAGTTGAGTTCGTTATTATTTTGCAAATTGTTCGTAGATAACCTTCGAGCAACAGGGAGTAGCCTTAGCGATTTATTACCAACCAAATAGTTCTGCCATTTTTTTGCGGGGGGAAATGTGCCCACAAGCGTAGTTCCGAATTACTACAAACAAAACTAAAACTGTAATGACGACACTAACACATACAAAATTAAACAATACCAACAAGCATTGCACAGCGCTGAAACAGCAAATAGCCGTCTAACCAGACGAAAACACATGCAGCACTAAAACGCTTTTTAAGTTAAGGCTCTCTCGCTAATAAGAAAGGTCGAAAGCGCCGTAAAATTCATGGCGCTTTGACGCATACGCGTTTGGTTCAACGTTAAAGGTAACATCACTAAATTATTCATCGGCAAGAATTCGGATTTATCGCTCGACCGATACGTATTTTGTAAGGGCTAGCGGACTCAATGTTGGTACACAAATCTGATAATAATTTAAAATAGAATACACGAATTTGGTGTCTAAATGTAATTAAATAGAAAAATACGGTAAAGATTTATTTACATGTGAATAAAAATCGATTTTTAAATAATCGATTTTTTTACCGCAAAGTCACGACCCTAGTTAGAATGGCTCATCAATTAAAACCGACTACCTACCAACAGATGGCGCATTTTTCTTATATTCAATTCTTGTTCTTGTTGTATGCAGGTATATAATTTATCTATAAAGTAACTTTTAGTAAGCAAAATAAAAATTAGCAAGTAATTTGAGCAGAAAATTGGCTACGAATAACATGCATTGATAGTATAAAAACACGTAATCTATAAGAAGTTATTAGAAATCTTAGAATGCTTCTCTTCAACGGTAGATGTCTCTATCTTCAATCTGGCGATCAAGCTAGAAGATTTGTGTTTATAAAATGAAAATATTCATTTTAGGGACTAACAGTTTTGATCCGGAACAATTGTTGCTTCCAACAACAGCGCACTTCATTATTAAAACAATGTAACAATATTAAAAACCTATTAAAATACGACGGATCCACGGATCCGAACGCGATCAAGATTCATTCGAAACTAAGGTTTTCGGTCCCGCCCACTGTGACGTCATGACCTAGTTGGAGGCGCATGACCTACTTGCCTTGTGGCATCTCCGCTTTTTTCTCTCCTCCGTGGCCACAACCCAAAGAATAAAGCAGTGGTGTACTACTATACACCACTCCCAGGTCATCAGGTCCCATATAATAGGGAACAAGTCTATTATAGAGCAGTCATTAATTTTGTATTTGGTTTTCCTGTAAAACATTTTCAAGCAATGAAATCTTATCTGTTTCAGGTTACATGGTGCTCTATTTAATAAGTATACAAATGTTATGTCGAGCGACAATATTCTTTGTGCCAATGGAAAAGACTGCCGCGGTGATATCAGGGTTTTGCTTACTGCTTAGCATCCTGGTTAACGGCGTGATGATACACGGCCGGGACCTACCGGAGTACGTCACGTGGCTGCAGTACGTGTCGCCCTCTAGGTGGACGTTGCCGGAACTACTGAGTAGGGAACTGAGTGAGGTAGCGCTGAGGAGCAGTATTAGTAAAGATGTCAGGTGTCCGAATAAACAGGTGAGGTTTTTACAACCAATTTGATTGATTTAACTTTTTTTATGGGATAACTCGGCAAAAGAGCATGCGAGCTACCTGATGGTAAGTAGTCATCGCTACCCATGGACATCTGCAAAACCAAAGGAGTTGCAGATCATGCATTGCCGAGCCTATTTAAGGAAAGGGTGTGGAAGAAAAAAAAGAAGAAGGACCCCTTCCTTCCTTATTGGGGGAGGATTGGACCTCCGTCCCTCTCGCTCACCGAACGAAGCGCAAGTCGGTCTTCTGCGAGAGTGTGGTAGTTCCCCGGTCAAGCCGGCCTATTCGTGCTGCGAACAGCGTGGCCCTACCACAACAAAAAACATTTAAATTAAATTTGTATAAATATTTTAAGATCGAGAAACGTTACCCAGTCCAGCGCAAGGATAAGGCGCAGTCACAGACAGTTTTATCAATAACCCTATTTGTATCTGTGGATGAAGACAAACTTTTGTGTCGATACATTGATATAAAATTAAAAATGCCTGCCTCGTTACTCTAGCGGTCCTAAGCGCGACTGCTACGCTAGAGGTCATGGGTTCCCCAAGTCGAGCAATGTGTTATTGATTTTTTTCTATGAAATTCTCAATAGCAGCTCGGAGTCTGGATTTGTGCCCGGTTAATCGAAATAGGCTCGCTCTCTAATACATGGGACCTAAACATATGCGCGAACCGTGGGTGTACATTAGTACACCTCTGCCTAACCCTTCGGGGAATACAGGCGTGATGGTATGTTATGTAAATTAAAAATGACAATTTTAAACTTAACCCCTTTCTTTCAGAGACCATACCAAGACATAATAGTACAATCACCATGCCCCCCTCCGAATGGGACGCAAGTACTCTCCAACTACGAGTATCTCCGGTCCAACCACCTATGGGAGTGGAACGAAGAAACCTTCCTCGTGTGTCTAGCTATATTCTACGCAGTATTCGCTTTATTGGGTCTATTAGCTTTTATCGCCGACTGTACTAAGTACTTGAAGAGGAAAGAACGGGCTTCTAGAAAAGGACACAAGATCAGTGTTAATACTCCTTGAATTTTAACACTCAAAGTTAATGGACCACCTTCCTAAAATCGTCGTAATTAAATGGCTGGTTGATTTATTGTCATCCTTATTCTTAAGAACGTAAGGTCGGAAAATGGTTTACGTCATCGTCTTTAACCAAGCCTAAGACCACTACAACTAAGTAATTGCGCAATAAAACATTATAGACTACGGAATTAAATTGCTAACTAGAACGTGCAACAGTACAAGAAGTTTCTATGCCGACTTAAATGGAAAACTCATTGTAATAAGAAGTCGGACTTTGATAGCATGGATTGAATGGATAAAATAGATACACAGATAAAGGGTTGATTTTTCCATTTTAAGAAAAGGAATCTGAACGCCAATTTCATAGAGTTGATTTATTTTACGAAGTTATATGTGTAAATTATTGGTATAGTATTATTCCAATTATTAATATAACTAGAGAAATCATACAGATATTTTTAAATACATTAATAATTATTGCACTTAAATAATGCGCTACAATTATTGCTCAATCTTAGGGCGATTACTAGCTACATAATTAAATGATTATGATAAGGAATATAAAGTCGAACAATGTACAAAAGTATGAATTGTCATAATAAAATTAAATAATTAGGAATGTATTCAACTGTGGAGTTGAATGAGAAAAGGCTGACTCTGGGTCTTCCGTCCATATAGATGTATGTTTTAGGATAAAAAATATTTGAATATAATCTACAGTAAATATATTTTAAGTTAATACTAGTGGGGTGAATAGGACTAAATTATACACGACCATTTTACTTAGTAAAAGAGAAGATAAAGTTAATAATTTCTCCTTGATGTCAAAACATTTTGGTATAAATAACAGAACAGAACATCTGTTAATATTTTTTTTAATTGGATCTTTTACTCTAAGTAAGCTTCTTGAAAAGCTGTTGCATAAAAAAAAACTAATAGAACACATCCACCGCTGTGCCTTCTATTCATCCCATTATTATAATTTCTAATATTTTAATACCTATCTACATTTCATTATAGAAATGTAGAGCCTACTAATCATTTAATTGCTTTAATCCTTGACCGCTTTCTCTTCTCTACCTTTTTACTAGCAGAAAAGTAAAGTTTACAAGGAAAACGTAACTGGCACTCCCGCACTTTACTTATTATTTTTCATACTTGGAAATAATAATATTGCGTGCCCTGTATATAATTAGATGTAAAATAAGCATAATAAATACATAGTTAAATAATTTGAATAAGCGTACACAGAAGCTAAAGCGACATTCAAACTCCTTTGTGCATCCTATTTTAAAGATAATGTAGGATATTTATTAGACAGAAAAATGCAACTAGGTGTACTTAACATGTACATAATCAATTAATCGTACACAAATATATTGATACAGTTCCATTAATTTTTGATAATTGATAGCCCAACCCACTGATACATGTTACCCCAGTTCACTCCATTAGCTAAAACGGAAAAAAACGGTTTTCGTGTTGATAGAAAAATTATAAAAAGTGTAGATAGATTTCTTAATCAAGTGTTTGTAACGTTATTTTTATCGAGGTCTTATAGCGAATTTTGACAATTTAGACCTTAAAGTGAAGCCATATCACTTAATTTTAAAACATATTGTTAAGTTACCTTAGCATCAACTATAAATAATGTAATAATAAAAAAGTAAATTAATTATTTTATTTGTTTTATTTAATGATCCTCTATTTCATCAACATTAATTAATGATTTAAATAAATAGCAATGATTTATTATAAGAAAATAATGATATAACAAATTATTTAATTGAACACTTTGTATTTGTAAACAAAACTTACACAAAACTAGATATTTTCTGTACAATTAATAAAACTAGAAATACGTAACAAGATTTTAGGGCCGACTGTCTGTGAAGTATTAAAATCAAACAAATATTTCACATGTAAAAACAGCGTAAAAATAAATATTGAATTAATGGTGATTTTATAATATATTCTGTTATTTCGCGTATTTTTAAATATGATCGTTGCTTCCTAATAAAATATTTATTTGACCAAACTTGTTAATTTTTTTCGATTAACTCGTAAGATTTATATTAATTGTTAGTCGTACTTACTGAAAAAAGTCTGTATACTAACATCAGACATTTTTGTCCCCTCTAGATGTCATATGAAACAGCTCATGGTACCTTTTACAAATTTCGCAGACACACGGTGATATCTTAGTCTTATTAAATTTCTTGGGTTTTTCTTTCAAACCTGTGTGTGTGTATTTGTCGTAGTCGATGTAATGGCTTTCTAGTATAGCTTTGGGATACCTTTCATCTTCCGTGTGGCTTGAGTACGCTTTGTCTGTACTGTCCACCGATCTAAAAAGTGAGAGTACAGAAATGTCAAAGAAAATTCATAGTTATGATTTTAAAATTAAAATGTGTTGGTATATAAAATGATTTGAAATGTGTATTTCTAGGATTTCAGTGAGAAGAAACTACTTATATTTATTCAACTGTTGTTTATACTAAATTTAAAGGCATTCTTGTAATCTAACATTAACTATCCTATGATACTACATCCTAAGAACAGCACTATACCGCAAAACTACTCTGCACTACAGTTAACAGGGGACTAAAATGATGAATCTTTGATAAATCATAATATGATTCATATTACAAAATTGCCAAGTAGATAACGACTACGAGTTATGTACAGGAATTGATTTCAAGGAATTGGTGAATGATTTTATCCCTCAGGCCACATATAGCAATTTTCCTAAAACAACAATTCATATTCATATACATATACTTGTTTAGAAATTTTATACGGTGAATCATAGTATGATTTCAAAGTGACGTTTTGAGCTCCCCAGTTCTATCCTACTCATCACCTCCTGGTATCGTCTTCGTAATCGGTATCGTTGGAGTAACTAGTGTATGCGTTCGCTTTCCACGCATCTGACTGTGTCTGTACGTTGTAGACACAGAAATCGCGACATTGGCGCATGCGTCGTGTTGCACGGCGCGGGGCTCGAGGTATGCACGATTTATGGCCCACGGGTGGGGCGGGACTACGAGTAAAGGGGATTGTTTATTTTTTTATAGGTATCGGAAAATTATATGTTGAATGGATGATGATGATGATGATTCAAGGTGCATTTCAATTTATTAATAGTCTGTGTTGTGGCGCAAGCTCGGCACATTTTTTTTACAGTTTTATTAAGAAGCTAATACTATTCCACAGGTTCCCACAGCGGAGATGTATATTCAACAACCAGGAAAAAGTCTTAGACAAGTTTATTTTGTTAAAAAGATTTTCATTATGTAATATTTAGTTAGGGCTCATTATAGGCCGACCGTTTAACTCGCGTATCGCCTGCGCGGTAAGAAGGGAGCGGTAGGAAGTAAATAAATACTTAAAAAAGATGCTTATTATTTTATTCTTTACCAACAATGTCTATCTCGAGATAAATCTTTGGATTATTGACTCCGTGTGTAGCCTTACCCGCCCCCGCTCCCTTCTTACCGCGCAGGCGATACGCGAGTTAAACGGTCGGCCTATAGTGTTTCATTTATTGATGGATTTAAAGGGTAACCATTCTTAACTCAACAAGACCTTTACATCGGAGGGAACGTAAAGCTAATCCGAATACCAATAATGATAATTAGTAATGGTCGGAGACCCGAAGCCTAACAACCAGTTTGTTCTAAGGATACAGATATTTTCCAAGTCATTGGGTTGCGGTCTTGCGAAGGTCTAATAGCAATTGCAGACTGCAATCCAACTAGTTGTTAAATACAAGGAACATGATGATGAATCTTCTAAAATAAAAATGGATCGCCGAAATGTATGTATGCACGTAACTTCCGAACGAGTGCATCAAATTGGATATTTATTTGTTATGTGTTCGCTATTATCAGGGCAAAATATTTAACAGATTTTTTAAAATCTCAATATAAATATGGCGGTACGAAATTTGCCAGTTCACCTAGCACCCAATAAATAAAATAACTTACCTGGGGCATCCACATTTGTTAAAGTCGATATCCTTCGTCGTCAAGCTGCAGCATGACCTTGACCCCGTCGACCCTGACCGGGACCTTGACCTCGTTATTGACGGTGACCTTCCGTGTTTAGGGCACTTGTTCCTGGAGATAATATTTAAATTATAAGTTATTGGAATTTATATTCGTAAAATTGATTCCGGACACTGAAATATTTGATAAAAACACATTTAGAAGTGTTCAGTTTACAGACAATATTACAATTTCTGTCGTATTCCATTACTACTCGAGATATTTTATGGCGTTTCGCAATACTGAAAGCACCGGTCGTAATTTCGTAAATCTTAAAATGTAATGTTTTTTAAGCTTACATTAATACATGAAATTAATGTTCTATAACGAATTTTAACACTAATAATATCAAGTTGCAGCTTTCTATGGTACCTATGCAACCAGGTCTATTAGTATTTTCAACAGCAACACCCTGAAACTATGGTTTTTAAAGTTATTTATACCAATGGGTTGCCATCCCGTCCGGTTTTGTTACAGTCAAGAGGCGCGGTTTCAAATATAGTCCAGTTTAAAACCATATTTTTAATTAGTTCAGTAATTTATAAAAAATCACTGTTGTCACTGTTCCAGCCAATAGTTCGGATTTGTGATTTATATAAAATATTCAAATAGTTTCACAATAAATTATTTAAGATTGGAAAACTCTACTGAAAAAAATTCACCACTTCATTTGGATAATAATTTGGGGCCAGGGGGCCTCCACTTCTTTGTTGCCCCGAGGCCTCCAGAATTTTAAATCCGACATTGTGTACATCCTTTATTTGATACAATAATTATGGCTAAAAACAACTTCTCCCATCCACTTACCGATGATACCTTGCTGAATGGCAGACCTGTTTTTGCCTCTTCGAATCATTACGTGGTGAGCAATGACAGGCGCTGACTTTAAGAGCCGAGCTCACATGAAGAGGCTGGTTCCACACCTCATCTATACGAACTTTTGTTGCTATCTCAATTTTAGGGGACAAAATACCCTGAAAAATATATAAGTGACAATTATTTGATATGAAAATTTTTTATTCACAAAAAATATTTTATATTTCTTTAAATAAGTATTTTCAGCAAATTTATAGCTTTCTTGAAAATATAAGATCACTGTGAGTGTCCAATTAAGTGTCACACATGTGTGTTACAGAGTTTTTATGGAAAGCAGAAGAGGTTGGTTACAAAAAAAAGTTGAAAAATTGTCTATAAAAAAAATGATTACAGGGAATTCTTTAGACCTCCTCATGAGCAGATCTACTCCATCATTGGAGCACATGTTAGGCGGGAACAGGACATCATTCAAGGCACCAAGGTACTGTGCTAAGATAACACACTCATTGGCTGAGCAGTCATCACACCATTGAACCAACTCACAATATATTGTTTCATCTTCTGCAAAGGAAAGTGCATTTATTACGCTTACAATATGCCGCCAAAAGCAAGTCTGTGATTATTAACTTTTCCCTTGTAACTACTGAACTAAATAACATTAAATTGACACCACTTGAATAGTAGATTAGTACTTCTGTATTCTTCTAGCATTGATAGTGAACCAATGGCAAAATATTTTGGACTTCGAACATAGGAATTTAGGCTCAACTGTGGTTTGAATTAACCTAACATCTTCCTACCCACATGCAAAATAAGCGCTTTGTTGTTGAGCTATATCCACCCACTCAACTAAAACAATTTATTTTTCACTTATTTAGTATGATAAAGAATATAGCCACTTTAAGTGTTACATAGCAGCTGCTTTAACTAACATTTGGTGTATTTAGAGCTCATAATTTTTCACAAAAAATACGATTTTAAATTGCGATCATCTGGTTGCCAGTTCAAAACCCGCCCATTGGACTACCAATGTGAACCCACTTGTAATACAAGCATTTAGCTTACTACGAGGGGTTAACAAGATTACTAGTAATATGCGACCTACATTGCTAGTAAGATTAAAAAAAAATTAACTTACTCAACAAACAGCAAATGTTATTGAGTGCACAAGTCTCCTGAAATCTCTTCCGGAAGTAGAATACATCTTTAAACATGAGGGGGAAGATGGGCGGTAACAAGCAGGTTTGGTAACTGGTGCCCAGGGCTAGCACTGTGAGGGAGACACGCCCATCTTGACACAGCCACACACCAGGACATGATACCTGAGAAATAAGATTATCTACACAGTGGTACACACAGCTACACATCAAACTGTACAAAAGCAATAGGAAGCTTATACAATAAAGATTTGCAGGAGGTATTTTTACACAGGTAACAAATTAGTATACTAAGTGTTTTATAAAATTCAATCGCAAAAATACTGTCCATCATCTTTTAAAGTAACTTACTCTCTGTATATCTATTTCCACTGTTAACTCGATGATTTTTGGCATGTTGCAGCATCACATTGCCGATAAGCTTGCTTTTAATAAGCATTCATGACTATACATATAATTTTTTAACTCTGTCTGTCATAATTAATTAACTAATTTCTCATCAATATCACACAGCAATTCAATATTTACATAAATTTTGACTGACATTTAGTGTGTTAAAAGAACTAGCATGTTTTCTAACATACTTTTAATGACTATTCTATATCCTGATTGGGTCTGCTTTTATTATGGTCAATATAATGACCAATCAACGCTCAAAATTGTATTACTGTTTTGTGTTTACCTGTTTACTTCTACCGTTGCTATGGCAATGCTAACGTCAATAATATGTCAAATTGTCAAAGTCAAATGAAATGGGAAATGATTTCCGTTCAGAAAGATTAGAAAAACCGAAAAAACTAAATATAAAACAAAAAAGGAAAAGTTTATTATGATATTTCTATCAGAAAAACAACTATTTATTGCTACTATTGTCTGGTAAACTACGGCAGTACAGCTACAGAATTACAGAAATGCGGCCATGGATCTTAGGTAAACGTTCAAAAATACCAAAATTATATTTGTCTGACCTACTGTCGCTGTCAAGGTTGTCAAGTCAAAGTCAATGTCCAGTCATGTCATTGGTCAATTCTCAAACAAAACATATTGCGCGCGAGTGCGCGATTACCAAAGACTACAATATAATTGCGATTACCTTCAGTTCAGTTGTACAATAGAATTTATTTTTTTATTGCAAATTAAAAATTTTACTCTGTAAAACAAGTCCTTTAACAAAACTTACCAAAAATGAATAAGGTACCGTCCGTTATTCATTGGTTCCGCTTAGATCTGCGAGTTCACGACAACCTTGCCCTACGCAATGCTATAAATGAAGTAAGTTCTGGTAATGTACATGCATGCACTTAATTTAATAGTTATTGCATTGACATATTGCTCTTGTAGGTACCTAACTCTTATTTATAATCCCCTGTAACAGTCCGAATCCCATCTATTGAGAACCTTTTTTGATTTGTAGGTCATCATCATTCATAACATCCCATCTCTTCTAAATACCGGCTTTAAAAAAGCGTACAACTGACTGCTAACTATTCAAATGTTTGTTGAATGTTTCTAGGCAGAGAACAGAAAGCACCATCTCAGGCCAGTCTACTTTTTAGATCCTGATCTTAAAGAAAATATGGGAGTTAATAGGCTAAGATTTTTGCTACAAAGTCTACAAGACTTGGAAACCAATTTGAAGAAACTAAATACTCGGCTTTATGTAATTAAAGGAAATGCTGTTGAAGAGCTTCCAAAACTATTTGATAAATGGCAAGTAAAATATTTAACATGCCAAGTTGATATTGATCCTATCTATGTAAAGCAGGATGAAATGATTGACAAGATTGCAGAAAAGAAAGATATTTTCATTGTCCGTAGAGTTCAACATACTGTCTATGATGTACACAGCGTTTTGAAGAGAAACAATGGCAGTGTCCCCCTGACATATCAGAAATTTCTCTCTCTAGTACAAGATGTTAAAGTAAAAGAATGTATTGAAATCACTAAGGAGATTTCAGATAATTGTAAACCACCAGGTGTAGATGATAAAAAGTATGATATTCCGAGTTTTGATGAAATGAATTTGGATGAGTCAACCTTGGTGCCCCTGAAATACCCTGGAGGAGAAACTGAAGGGTTAAAGAGACTGTACATGTATATGGAGCGAAGAGAGTGGGTGTGCAAATTTGAGAAGCCAAATTCCTCCCCTAATAGCTTAGAACCAAGTACTACAGTTTTAAGCCCATACATAAGCCATGGATGTTTATCATCAAAACTTTTTTACCACAAACTCAAAGAGGCTTTAAATGGTATGCGCCATTCAGAGCCACCTGTGTCTCTATTAGGTCAGTTAATGTGGAGAGAATTTTACTACACAGCAGGAGCAGGAACTGAAAATTTTGATAAGATGGTTGGGAATGCTGTGTGCACCCAAATACCTTGGGGTAAAAATGATGAGCATTTGAAAGCCTGGGCTGAAGGAAGAACTGGATACCCATTTGTGGATGCAATCATGCGTCAGCTAAAACAAGAAGGTTGGATACACCATTTGGCTCGGCATATGGTGGCCTGTTTCCTTACTAGGGGAGACTTATGGATATCCTGGGAAGAAGGGGCAAAAGTCTTTGAAGATTATTTGTTAGATTATGATTGGTCTTTGAATGCTGGCAACTGGATGTGGCTATCAGCATCGGCATTCTTTTATAAGTTCTTCAGAGTTTATAGTCCTGTTGCATTTGGTAAGAAAACAGATAAAGAAGGTCTTTATATAAGGAAGTATGTACCTGAACTGAAGAAATATCCTACTGCTTTTATATACGAGCCCTGGAAGGCACCTAAAAATGTTCAGACTACAGCAGGATGTATTATCGGGCAGGGTTACCCAAAACGAATTGTAGATCATGATACAGTGCATAAGGAGAATTGTCAAAAAATGTCTGTTGCTTATAAATTGAACAAAGAGCGAAAGGCATTGAAAAGACCCCTAACATAAGCATAATATACTATTAAGATTTTTTTTAATGTAAGTTTTCCAAAAAGTTTTTATTAATCTACCTCAAATGTATTACCTCAATGAATGTTGCAATCACAATATTAATTCGTATTACAATATTTTTTACGCAAATGAGTTTTTTTAATATAGGATATATTAGCTGTTTTATATTTGCCGCTTTAGCTGATAGGTTTTTGTTACAAAATTCTTTTTTTTATACAAATAATTAAAACCGCCTCTGATTTGAACCACAATGAATTGTGGCTTAGTTGGTCATAGCGTTTGGTGTATTCAACCAAAAGACGCACGTTCGCGTTCGCATCCTGTACGCGATCGAATTTTTCCTTTACTAAAATAACTTCAAGTATTATCTTAGTACGGAAAATGCAAAAAAAAATACAAAGCGCACAATTTTCCACATTTTAAGGTTTAAAATTCATAACATAACATACCATCACGTCTGTATTCCCCAAAGGGTTAGGCAGAGGTGTACTACTGTACACCCACACTTCGCCGGTATGTTTAGGTCCCATGTAATAGGGGGCGAGCCTATTGCCATTGACCAGGCACAAATCCAGCCTTCTAGATGCTACTGGGAATTACATAGAAAAACCCAATACCACTGCTCGACTTGAGAATCGAACCCAGGCCCTCTAGCGTAGCAGTCGCGCTTGGAACCACTTTATAGTTTTGTATAACTGATGTGCTGGCGACTGTACCTATTATTTTGTGATTGAGTTATTAATGATATATTTGGTAATACAAATAATGTAAGTACCTACAATCACATATTAAACCCGTATGTATAAGTGAGATAATACTTCTTGAAGACGTTATTTTGAGACGCAGAGGGTCGACGATACCACACGATACGGACGTCATACGGGTTAAAATCGTCGACATTAATCGTTTATGTAGGTACCATTATTACCTCACAAATAAAAAAATGAATTTCTATTCAATTCTATTTCTAAAAAGTGATTTATATTGCTACTTGAATACTTCCATACTAATATTATTGTAAACTCAAAAGTAGCTTTGTCTTTTTTGTTTGTTATCTATGATTCACATGAACCGCTGAACTAATTTAGTTTTTCTGATGACTTTCAGTAAGTATAGAGATAGATTGGACCTTTGATACGGAATAGTCTGTCTCAAAAAAACCTTTTTGAAGGCGAGTAATGGAATGGATATGAATAATATGATGAATGCGATAGATATAATCTGGGTGTCTTATAATCACGAGTGAATCGGTTTCTGCTAGGCAAGCGCGCTCCATTGTAGATCGCAGTGTCGCTTAATTAACCACTAGGCGCAATGGCAGTCAAGCTTAGGCCTATCATTTTTTTTTTATTAAAACCGCTAATCAACAGTACCTAATATTGATCGGACATTACTTAAAGGATCATGATTGTTTATGTTATGATCAATAATTCAGTAGTATTTAGATTTGCAGTTTGTAATAATAATAGATAATGGATGTTGTCAATGAGTTGGTTGATCTGCATAGTGCACGGGATCAACAGGTGACCATTATTTATTAGAAGCGCTGTCTTGGTATCATTTAGTTACTAGGTATAATGTATACAACTGTACACGACAAACTTGCCTTATAATATCCACTGTAAGTACATATTTCGACATGAAATGTAGGTAATCAATTAGGTTGCATAAAATTTTTCGAAGTATTTCGAACTAAATAGTAATATTATTAACATTTTAAATATCATGCTTGTAGCACTTGTGTGCAAGGTTAGCCGATACCTATGTATTAATAAATTGACACAGACGTAATTTTGAAATGACTGGGCATATCTGCAACAGCAGTCTCAAATGAAACCAAATAATTTATTTGACTGCCTCATTAGTCTAGTGGTCCTAAGCGCGACTGCTACTCAACCGGTCCTTGTTTCGATCCGCAGGTCGGGCAGTGTTATTGGTTTTTCTATAAATTTCTCAGTAGCAGCTCGGAGTATTTGATTTGTGCCCGGTTCATGGCAATAGACTCGCCCTCGATAACATGGAACCTAAACATCCCGGCGAAGAATGGATGTACATTAGTACACCTCTGTCTAACCCTTCGGGGAATACAAGCGTGCATGGTATATTAATTTATTTCAATTGGACCATTATTACAATTACCTATTTACCTACTTACTTTTGAAATGTCAAAATCGTTTGCTCAAGATGACGTCGCAGTAATGATACTATTGGTGTTACTTAGTGTTACTGATGACTGCGATTGTCACATAATGTGATCACGCGGCGCGTATGCTGGATTGTCATCTTGTCACAAAAAAGGAAAACTTTATGAAACCAAATACATACGTACTACTTAATATTCATTCAAATAAAAAATAAATATTCAATAAAATATCGAATCTCGGTTCGTACAATAGTCGGGAGTTCCATCCCCGTACCGCACAAATGGCCTACAGGCTGGGGATTTGTTCCAGCTCTGAGTATTAGTGCATTTGAAAGAAAGAAACAAATAAGATTTATTTGTCACCGACTAGGCATGTTGCCAAAAAAAAATGGAAAGAAGACTAGGAACTTGGTAGCAAAATTATTGTGCCTCTCGGCTTTTGACTACAATATTGGTGCATCAAAACACTGAGGTGGTACATCATTCACGCTACATTCGAATGATCGTCTGACCCGACTATCGGCGTCAAATAGGAAGGAGAGCTTTATAACGACCAGACAATTGTCCAATTGTGCGAACACTCGAACTCTCTAATCTATCAGGGTGATGGGATAAGAGTGGAATTGCAAATTACCTCCTCTTTGGTAGTGGGAATGTTAGATTGATAGTTGGATAGACAGGCTAACGAGGAGAGATTGTCCGCATTTCTAAGATGACTGGTATTTGCCCGCATTTCAAACGTGCCCATTGGTCTGATTAGATCCTTCTAGGTATTTAGGTACTCATAGTTCATTTTTCGTTTCATTATGACAGAGAAATCTTAATTTATCTAAGTGTTACGTCAAAGTCATTACATAGTTTTTGTTATGCCCTACTAAGTATTAGCTACCTTGCATGTATTTACGAGGAAGTTTTGTTGAACACTTAGATAAATTAGGAAGACTATTATAGTCTACCAGTCCTAAGCGTAACTGCTATTAGAGGTCCTGGGGGCCTAGACAATGTCACATCGTTATCATCAATAACGAAGTTAGATATCAGAAATGTGTGTAATTGGCATAACCTTTCGATATGTCACGTGATGAAATTATGTAAAATCCATGGATTTCTGATATCTAACTTCATTATCGATACTGAAGATGTGACATTGTCTAGGGGCCCAGGTTACGATCCCCAGATTAAACAGTGTTATTGGGTTTTCAAGGAAATTCTCAACAGCAGCTCGGAGTTTGTATTTGTGCAGGTTCATGGGCATGTTTCCTAGACATACCTACCTGCGAAATGTACATTGGTAGCTACTCACATCTTTGCTTAACCCTAAAGGGAATAAAGGCGTGATGGTATTTTCTTTCCATAATCTGATACTTAAAATGACCTTGGAAATTAAGCATTTAGGTACTAGACTTGAAGAGTTGGCTCGTTTTATTGTAAGCTTTTTAGTTTTAGCATTTATCCTTTCAGATAGGCATCTCGCAAGAGACGAGAAATTATCTGACATGATTGCTTGGTGGTAGGACGTCTTGGGCCCCATCGAAGTAAGCAGCTTTTGTGTGTGATTCGATTTATGCACACGAGACTCATGATAGCTCCTTCACGCATCGGAAATTCCAGCTAGCGTCTTTTATTAGCGAAAATGTCAATATAAACAAATTCCAACAATTGTCTGTTACAAAAGTGCGCGGAATTTTCTATTCATAAATATTTTTCTGTGTCCACAGACTCAAAAAGTATGTACAGAATCAAGATGGCTGGCAATTCAGTGTAGAAGTCGCGCGGGATCGCCTGCGCACCTTCGAGTTTTACAGTCTTCAGCTACATCTACTTCAAAAAATACTAGGTAATTAAGCGTAGGTACAAGGTATACCTATGTACTATTGCACTGTGCGTTTACTCTGTAAAATAACTTTCAACAAATAGGATGGCTTATCACAACATCACACCAACGTCGATTACAAAGTTATCAAGACAAAACTGCCTTGTAATTTAGTTAAGTTCAACTTTTCATGTCAATGGGCGTTATCGACATAATTATGATTTCTTGTTTTAGTTAAAATACCTACTGTCATGAATTAATAAATTCGTAATATGTTAGTAATTTGTTTCTCTTGAAAACAATGGAAGAATGGACGAGATTCTTCAAAGAATACGATAAAAAGGCATTTGCTACGTAACATGATCACTACAAAACATCATAGTAGACTAACACAATAGTTCCTGCACTTGCTTATACCGTAGATATAAAAGCTGTTGTGTCGACACCACTGGTATGTGACTCCACGGAATCAATCTCATCTTCTAGTATTTAGTAGGAGTTCTTAGACGGGCATATTCATTTACTTAGTTGTTTACAGGCTCAAAATAAGTATGGAACAATTTAAAGGAATTACCAAAACAACTTATGACCATGGATACCTTTATGAAAAACTCTCCGATAAATTTGAAGATCGAATATTTTTTTTTAACAATTAATATTATCAAAATTATTAAAACCTCGAGTTTGACATACTCGTACACAGATGTACATATTCACACACTTATGCACGGACTGCCTCTTTAGTCTAGTGGTACTAAGCTCGACCTGGGGATCGAACCACGACCTATAAGTAGCGTAGCAGTACGCTACTTATAGGTCGTGGTTCGATCCCCAGGTCGAGCAAAGTGTTATTGAGTTTTACTATGAAATTCTCAGTAGCAGATCGGAGTCTGGATTTGTGCCCGGTTAATGGCAATAGGCTCGCCCTCTATTACATGGGACCTAAACATACCGGCGAAATGTGGGTGTACATTAGTACACCTCTGCCAAACCCTTCGGGGACTACAGGCGTGATGGTATGTTATGTATGTTTAATGCATGTCCATAATTATCTACTGATATATAGGCCATAAACGCATGATCCGGACCAAACGGGATTCATTTAAAATGACTTGACATATATTAATCAATATGTTCTTGACATCTGGGGGTAATTGTATTTTTTTTCTGAAATAGATAAGCGATACGCATGTTATTACAACACGATTAGGTATCATAAACTATGTTTTAGGTAGGTATTTGGCATTTTTAACAAGTTTTCGATGGTAATGTGATATTTTGGTTCTGATAATGGACACCCTGAGTTTTTCCATTATAAGCAAGCATGATTTTGTTTTGGTTCCATTACAAGCGAGTCAACAATTAACCAGGTACAAATTCAAACGCCGGGCTGTTACTGAAACTTTAATAGCTAAACTCAGACTCCTGCAATTCGGACCAATTCATAAATGTTTTTCATAAAAACCAAATGACCAGAGCATGCAAAATGGAATTGGAATTCCCGTGTGTACCAGTCTACCGAAGAACTGATGTGCAAAAAATTAGTGTGCCTAAATCTGGTCGTACTACACATCAAGCTATACAAAACCAGTTTACGCTGGCCTCTTATATTATAGGAAGCCTATACGATGCAAAATCAGCTTAAACTGGTTATGTGGTTGACCTGTAGCCGTGTACATTTTTTCCTGCCCTTCACGCATTACGGGCGTGACGGTTTTGACATGATGCAATTGCAGCGTCTTTTTCGTTGCGCGTGCGCGTGTCGTCACCTGCCATGGCCGATTGGGCTGTGTGATATTAAAGTGCATCGAACGCTTCGTTTCACTTTTCTTAAACACGCATTGCACCGAACTATGATGTGCGTATAGAGAAAGCCGATTTGATTATGAGGCCTTGTCGGCGTTCATTTGCATATTTTTTTTGCAATAAAGTAAGGAAAAACTCCAAGTACAGTTTGTTCGAAATATGTAAGCCGATCGAAAGTTGTCTGCAAGTGGTTTAGAAGTGGTAAATTTTAATAGAAAGAGTGGGTGTAAAGATACTTACAGTCGTATATGTTTCACATTTCTAATTATTTTGTTTAATAATTTCGATATTTATGTAATAAAACACTTAATTAAACAATTTATTACCGCGGTAGTTCGGAACGGCTAACTTCCGATCGGCTTACTTAAGTATTTGTAAACTAGACTAAACTGTAGGTGGTATCAGAAAAAAATATTCGTAACAATTTGGTCCAGCTTTGTTTTTTAGGATCAATATTATAATAACTAGAAGTAAATATGATTAACAAAATTCTTAGTAAAATATTACTTTTTTATAAATAACATTTTTAAATTGTTACCTAACTTGTTAACCCGAATGACAAAGAAAGACTGATAATAATTATAACCAACACACAAGTGCATTAATGAAAAAACCACAATATTTTACAATATCTTGGTTGACTACCCAGTGACAGACCAACTGGAATCGGTATCTAAATACTTTCTGCACACGATTATGTCATTATCTTTGGTGTGGTGTGCCACTACAATCACTCCACCCTACAGGTTATAACTAGGTTCTTTTTATTTATACGATGAATTGAGTAAAACACAGTACGAAGAATAGAAAAAAACAGTTTAAATCTAAGTTTACAGTTCGTTCGAAATAATTGCACGTGTCTGTAGCTAGGCGTTCAAAACTGCGGCACACCCAAAATCGCTGAAAAAAGTGTTTATACATTTTAACAAAATTACCACTTCCGGACAACTTCACGCGCACACATTTCGAACAAACTGTTCGCGATTAAAAAATGTCTGAAATATAGGTAAAAAATCTCTGGAATCGCCGCACTACACAATAGAAAAAGAAAATTACATTCACAGCAATGACAAATTAAATCGGGTAAATGCAGAATTTCTATTTATTTTTCAGAAACTATGCAACAAACTCGGTCCTAAAATGTATAAACCAAAGCTACTTTTCATACTAATTTTAAAATTGCACAACTTTTGAAATTAATAATTTGCTATGTCATTCATGGTGGATGACGTCAGCGCGTTGAGACTGTATTGCCATTGCATGACGAGTGTGCCTCCTATTAGAGTTCAACAGATAGTGCTAAATCATGTTGTAAACATCAGTTTAATTAGTTTAGAGCAGTATCTGAACCTATCGTTTTCCCAATGTTACTTGAGAAACATTTAGCATATAATATCCCTGCATTTGAATTAAATATCGAAGGCTACGTGCTACTTTGCTAAGTTTTTCCTTAAGAAGTTTCCTTAACCTGTTGAGTTAGGTACCTAAACTAACCCATTTTTGCTTTAGCGTTTTACCGTGTTTTACATATTTCTAGGGCTGGCGGTTTGTCTAGCTGTGATTTAATTATGTGTGTAGCAAAATATTGTCATTTATAGAATAACAAGGTGCTGTTGCTGTTTGAAATAAAGGTTAGGAATCTAGGTTTAAACAGGTAAAGCATTTAATTTTCTGTTAAAGCTCTTAACACAATCAACATATAAGGCAAAATTCAACAACTGTTTTAAAAATGTTGAATATTGACACTCTATCTTTTTGGTCCTTTGAGCCTGAAAGGACTCGTACAGCGAACTAGAAACTATCAGCAAAGTGCAATTAAAAAGTGTCGTAAATGTTTTCTCAGGTTTATTGCTATTTTGATAAGACAAGTATTTCCTACTTCAAAATATGTGGGGTCCAGTTTAGCTGTAAAACAGAATATCTACACCTTAAGCAAGGCTTAAAGCTTTGTGATCAGATGGGATCATCATCAACCTAACTTCGTAAATGCCACAAAATCCACGATCACACGAACCTATATGAATTCAAAGTATTGAATTATTTTCTTAGCATTATCCCATTATCTGTGATCGACTGTCCTTGTGTGTCTTCTCCATTTGATTCTATTCTGTACGTTTGAAAAATATTATCAATGCAGACATTTTACGAGAGATTGATATACCTACATTTTTTAAATCCTCAGTCATCCATTAGATAGAAGTACCTACCTATAAAATGTTCCTTGTCGTCATACATTCATCGACACTCCTCTTTAGCGTAGCCCACCGGAAACCAACGAGACCCGATAGGCGTTAAACAAGATAGACAGATTAAATATCAGATATCAGGAGAAATTTAATAAGTGGAATTGCATTGGATAGATAATCATAAGATTAGTGTATTCTAGAAGAAGCTAGAATAAGACTGCTTTAAGCCTTAGAGGGCGTCGAATAATTATAATTTTTGGCATAACTACTTATAATTATTTTTGAGTAATAAATTTATCAGCGCAGCATAAAACTCTTTGGTCTTAGAAATAATAAATATTATTACAACGTGGCTTTCAGTTTGTGGTATGGTATGATGGATTCAAGATTAGTTTGTAACAAGTATGCCTACGATAGAATCGGTATTTCCTTTTTGACTAAATAGAAGAAACACCCCACTGATTTGCAATCCAAGTAACCGATCATTTGCTATTATGTTTTACTTGTCCTACAAAAAACCGGTAAGTTTTAAAAACCTTAATTTTGCACTGACCTTAGAAAGGTTCTCAAACGGTACCAAAAAACGCGGTCAGTTTGTGAACAACATAAGCTACTAAACCCGATTTGTGGGTAGTCGTGAGTTAATCTTATTTGTAGTTCATTGTCAAAGTGCAACCGTGTATGATGTAGCAAAATTATGCTATGTTATTACTCAATTAACTTTTCATTTGATTGATAGTGTGTGTGGTTGACTCTTACACCTGAGTCGTTCAGAGAACTCGAGTCTCGTTGATATAATTACGCCCCAGCCAACACAACTTGTTATCATTCAGCGCTGTATCGCAGCCGCGAACGCGCGCTCCGCCGATCTGAATTCAAATAAATACTTCGTTTTTTTAATATTTAAGCGCCAGTTTTATGTTTGAATCGTGTTTTTTTTTTAAGTTTACTTTAGTGAAGTTTTAGTGCCAGTGACACTGGTCAGTTTGAATTGTTTCCTGCAAAACGGTGAGTTTTTACTTATTATTTTAATTCTATAAACACTTTTTAATTTACATTTTACAAAAAAAATAAACATACCTACTGCAACTGGAAATACTTCATATAATATAAATATTTTTGTTCAATATCCTATAACTTTTAAATAAATAGAAAAAGCTTTTCGAGTAATATGCGTATTTTTTTATATAATGAAGAGAACCTCGGCTCTTTCAGGAGTATTAAAAAATATTTGTGCTTATCACCTTTCTTTTAATTATTTATTATGATATGCTTAAAATTACGTATCGCAGATCTAATAAATTTTTCGCATAATAAAATATCATGCTAGTATATTACAAAAAATAAAGTTTTTAACTAAACATAAAAATGCAAATTCATTGTCAATCTTTACGTGAAAATAACTGATTGCAAATATAATTTATATGAACTTTGTATCTATCACTATATTTTAACCACTTAATTTTAATTCGGGGTAATCAAGGGATACTATTAAAATTAGTAACAAATGGATAGCAAAATATTATATTTATATAAACGATAGATAAACAAACAACTCTTTTGTTTATGTTAGCTACTTTAAGGTTTAAAATTATTTGTTAAGTATTTATTAATTAAGCAAAAATTTACCATAGTGGGTTGCTGTTTTTAATCATGCCCACGAATGAAAAGAAATAGTGTTTCGTTTGAATCTATTACAAAATTCCTTTGCCTGGTTAATATGGGCGATAAGTCCATTTATCTTTGTCTGTTACTATTATTTACAATTTATTGCAACGATTGCTCTGATTAACGATAAGGCTCTGAATCAAGAATCAGAGAATCTTATCTTGTTCAGTCTGTGTGGCGAGCAGATTTTGAATAGGTACCTATGTACGAGTATGCTTATTAAAAATGGAGCATTATCTGTCGCTATAATTGACATATTTTCAATCGTATCAACACGATCGAAACCAATGGTATATTTATTATAAACAAGTACTAGCCTTATCCCGCGGTTTAACTTGCGGTTTCTGATTTATTTTGATCCGATCGCTACCAAACTTTACAGGATCACTCGCTGGGCTAATCTGAAGGTTGTCTGAAAATTAAATTAAAGTTCTAGCCGTTTTGGAGTTCATAATTACAATCATAAATTATAAACATCAATGTTTTTATGTTGCTATTTGTAAATTAACCCATTAGAGAGGAGAAAATTCTAGTGTAGGGAAATGTATTGAAAAATAATGTTTAAAATATCGTTTTGTCTGATTATAATTCTGTGTTTTTTATTGTTTTAATCGTATAACAAAGTTATTATTATTATTTTCAAATTAAATTTGTCATAAAGTACTTTTTGGTGTTATACATTTATCAGATAATTCTATTAAGTATAGAAAAAAATATATTATTATTTTCTAACTCGTTTTTTTTAGATAATTAGTCTAATTGCTAACCTTGAACATGTAACCATATATTAACAGTATATTTAGCTTTCCTGAATTAATCTCTTTATATTATCTGCGAGATAAAAAAAAATATCGTCGGAGTAAATATTCAGATTCATGATCGCGCTGTCATTTATTGACATTATAGTAGGTATAAAAACTTACTTAAATTAAATCAACACGTTATAGATTACGGCTTATTATAAAATATACCAGATATTGCGTAGTCGAGTGAATATTATTTAAATAAAGTGATTACATACATGCGCTGCTGGTTGAAATTTGTTTAATATTTATAAAACATTATTGCGGTAACGCTTCAAACACGTGTGTATGTAACTAAATATAGTCGATGACAAATATTTTTCACGAGACTTAATTTTTCTGTCGGTCATTGAAAAACTTTAGTTAAAATGACACCAAAATATGACTTTACCCCTCCAGCAAATTTTATTACCACAAAAAAATTAAAACCGAATAATATCAAAACAAAATACCGATTGTCTTATCTTTAAATCATTTACTCCTATTTTATCGAAATCCCACACATCCCTAGTATATTTATATCTTCAGAACCCTGCAAGATATACATATATATGGAACATACACGAAAATTTAAGTTAAAATTCCCGTTTTAAAACTCCATGAGCTGATCCGGAGCCTATTCGAAGCAAACTTTTTGATGGACGGACAATCTATGATTTATCCTTACTTAATAAGCATCGTAAAAGAAGCAGTTTTTATTGAAATCACAGACAAGATAAATTTAATTTATTGGTAAAAATATATTTTTGATCTAATTGCCCTCGTATATATTTATAAATACCATGTATAAATTAATTAACCCGCATATAGTGTAACATTGAAGACAGATTACACTTGGGGCCGTTGTGAAACGCCGCACTGTATCAATTACATGTGCATAGATACACTTGCGTGTCCCTTCACGTGTAACACGATAGAGTCAGTGCGTATTACAACCACCGCTTTCTGTGACTGACGCTCACTCTTCGTTGATCATCGGAGTCCGATTCGTTCAAAACGTCATTTGGTCCTTCGGTCCGATGATCGAAGTGAAGGACCAAATGGTATTTAAGACCAATGAATGAAGCCGTTAGTTACTTTAGACCTTATGTAATGAGTCTATCATTCTGTTAGGTATATGAGTATAATATCTGTGTAAAAACACATGTTACACTTCTTATCACGACCATTAACTACCTACGTATAATTTTTGAAAAGAAGAAATTTCGGTTCGCATTGTATTGTATATAGTTTAGTAGTGTTAGAGAAATTCTTTTTTTTTTCTAACCTCTCGTACTAAGCTAAATGCTTATACGAGGGGTTAACCTAATACCACTATCCGTTTAAATTGATGACTTGCTCAGATTAATGCATTAATGTTTTCACATAAATGGTTAATTAGTTAGTAGATGAGAAGAGAAGTGGTTTTTAATAGGTATGTTGTACGATTATTGAATCACACTTGATCACATTTCAAGGCATTTTATGTTGATTTATTTGCACGTTTAAATAAGTGTAGTTCATTTTCATTCATTTCTAAAAAAGGAAAACTGTTTCATAAATTTTCTGTATTTCCCCACCTACGAATTGATACCTTAACCATTCAAGTCTATTATGAGTAATGACAATTGTAGGTATACGGGGAAGGAAAATATTAATAAAATTTGTAGGAAAATATCAATAATGTTTTAACCTATTACATGCCTACTTTATTCTGTAACTATGACCTATCCATAAAAAATTATGCAATTTCTTTTATGTATAATTTATACATACATTACATACCATATGTGCCTGTATTCCTTGAATTATTATGCAGAAGTGTAATATACACCCACAGTTCACCGGTACGTTTAGGTCCCATATAATAGGGAAGCTAGCCATTAACCGGGCACAAATCTCTCTTTGCATTTGATAGCCCAATTCTTAAGAATTTTTTTCTTCAACATATTACATTGCTGCACTGCTGAGCAGGGGTCTCCTCCCAGAACAAAAGGGATATAGTCCACCACGCTAGACTACTACGGGTGACTTCACGCACCATCAAAAAAATCTCTCAGGCGTGCAGGTTTTCTCTCTAAGCGCGTTTTTAATTAAGGTCTGAGGTGCCTTGCCGTGACAGGCCACTGCACTTATAAGGAAGGTTGAAGAAGGTTATAGGCTATTTACACTTAGGCCAAGACCCTTAGGAGCTGAGAAAAACACGTAAAAACGCGAGGCACACTTGCACATTTGCACACTTGCAAAGTATTTTAAATACTTTTATGTTTAGAAATATTTCTTACTCTGATATATGTGATGATATTAATTCAACATCATTTTATAGGCATACATATTTTATATTGTTGATAATGGGATTACAATCGCAATGAATAAAAACAAGTCAAGAATGCATGGCTAAAACAATCACCTACATGAAACATAAGAAAAGTAATCAAATTAATGTTCGTCGGTATTAATAAAGACTTGTAAAGAATGATACGGTTCGTTAAATTAATTGGAGAACATGCTACCATTTCAGAACGAAACATCATATTTTCTCTTAAGGTGGATCGTTTCGCCGTGAGCGCCAAATTTTACATGTAAAACAAATTCTTGTTCATGGTAGAAGAAATAGCGACATCCACTATAGTGTATTCACAACTGAGTACTTAAGCTTTTGCTCAAAAATCAATTTACATTATTATATAGTAGTGTAAATGAAAATGAGGATTCTGCCGAATTTAACAAAAAAAAACAATTTTTAAAATATACCGGAGAGTTATCGCGTTAAATGAGGGCTAAATCTAGTATCTGCTTCAAGACTTTGGCGTTCACTGACCTGCGCATTACGATACAATAGATAAATCCATTACAGTAAGCATTTCAATGCAACTGATAGTGTCTAGTACGACCACTTGAGCCGACATATTGTTGACTAGTACATTATTATGACGACACAACATAAGACCAATTTTATCGTTAGGGATTTAGATCATAATGATCTGACTTTATCTTTGTTGAAGCAGAAAAGAGATCCGAATAAGTGAGGTCGCATTCATCAATGTGAAATAACCGCTACACACCGGATAAATTAAAAAATGGAACAGAATTTGTATGAAATAAACTCGAGTAATTTTACGAGAGTATATACGGAGTTGGTGAAATGTGGCCTAAGAGTAAACGAAACTAAAATATACCTACTTAAGATTGTGTCCTTTGAAAAAGTCTTTGAGTCCCGTTAAAAAAAGAGTGATGTCACAAGTTCACACTTAAGAAACGTGTTACATTTTATGTAGTACAGTCGTCGACAACGGTTTTGTGGATAGGAGGCACATTGTCTACGATTGGCATGCTACTGTACTGTTCTTGTAAAGAGAAATATTTACATACCATTACGCTTGTATTCCCCGAAGAGTAAGGCGGAGGTGTAAACTGAGTTTGTCTCTATGTTAAGGATTAAATCCAATGTAATCTAAATAAATTTAATATCGGCCGAGCTGCTGTTACTAAAACTTTCATAGAAAATCCTAAAACACATTGTTCGACCTTGGAATAGAATCTAGGACATCTAACCTCAGTAGATATCTCATATATCTACTGTACCTACTCGAACTCAGTAGTCGCGATTACGACCGCAATACTAATGAGGCAGGCAGAGAATAACTTTTATGAATGTACACATAACGGATGATAATCCTAAAATATCCGTCACCTGTTGCGTTGATGCTATAAATATAAGACCGAGAATTTGATCTACTTTATCTTTAGTAAAAAAATATGCTTTACGATAATTTAGGCAAATATATGCAACTATTATAAACAAGCACTTCAAGGCTGTCTAGACTGGTATTTAATGGTCTTAAAACTTGTCATTATTTGCAAATTCCTGCGGTTTACTAAAACAGATAACAGTCAAGTCGATGTAACTTTGGAATGGATAAAATGTATTTCAAGGCAGGAATGTAAATGAATGAATGAGAGACAATTTCGTATAACTAGTTTTATTTATATTGTCCGATGTTAGTCAAGTTGTAGACAATCTGGAAAAGGATGCTTTATAAAATAAATAATAGAAAACAACTCATTTACCTAGTCCCATTGCTGTGTATATTCCAAATATATAGATCTTATCGTATTTTCCAAAAAATAATTACTTAATCTTTCTGTCTTTTTCCAACATTATCATTATTCTATAGAGAAAAAAGATGATGATTCGTATGAAGACGTTTATCTGCTTATATCGGAATAGAACCTCGGTTACATTGTATAACATTGTGGCAGGGCAAGTCTCTCTGTGTTCAAAAATAGCTCAAATATTATTAAGTACCACAATTTACAACCTCTTAGACGTCTTATAAAGTATCCTGTTTATATACTAAGCGGCAGAGCTAGAATGTGTGGTGATATTATTGTTTATGTTGTCACGCAATTACGGAAAGTGTTGCCAAACCTTGGTAAACAAGACTGGTAATAACATGTCAATAAAATATTGCTTGGCCTAGGATAAATCAGTAAATACTTCATAATTATGTCTAATAACGATTCTGTTTCTAGTGAGTGTCATTGCGATGCTAAAAGGACCAAAATAGATATTTATGTGGTTATCTTACATTTCGTTCTCAATCAAAAACGTTTCTTAGTGGATTCGGAACAGATTTAAACATGGCACTAAGGTTTTGTATAATAGTCAAATGTTCAACAAAGACCGGATTCTACGAATTTGTAAATATGAGAATTTCATAGGCTATTAGATATCACGCATTCAAAGCAATTTACACAAGAGTAGTTGCAACATCCTATAGATCTTTGTAAACCGCTGTCGTCAGTCTCTTACATTAAAATTTACTCGTCCTACTATCAGCTATAGAACTGTAACTCCTACGTGAGTTGCATCAGAAAGCTTTTATTTATAAAATATACGAAACCAATCTTGAACACGTACCAACTACATTTTACTACAGAATTCAAAAGTGTAAGAAAGTTTTATTCTAGAAAGTTTGTTTGCTTTTTTGTTAGTATCAAAATGTTAATCTATAAACATTTGAAGATGTTTTATTTACTTAGCTATTATACCTATTGACTGTTACACGGTGTTTTGACGATCATACTGAAACTCGAACATCTGCACAAACAAAACACGACAGATCTCAAATATTTTGTAAGAATTAAAAAAAATATGATTACCTATCATCTACAAACAATGAGTTCCGTATAGTAGCATACGGTACTCATTCTATGTATCCTATTAGAAAAGTATCCCAGCAGAAAATAATGAAAAAGAACAAACATTTAATAAAAAGATCGAAGGACCAATGAATTATGTGGTCAAATTTGTAACTAATGTCTCAATTCTCCTTAACTAGTAAAAAATATGTTTTTTTTTATATCTTGTTGTTTTTTACTGTGAGTTTCGGGTATAGAAACCACATGGTCCTTATATCTTTTCGAATTAGGTACTCGTACCTACTTAGATTATCGATTTTAAATTCATAATTATGCCTACCTAATATAATTATCTATTTTGATGCTATACAATACTTGACCCACATTTTTATCACTGTACGGTTTTGTTAATATTTTTCCCGTTTTTAAAAGATAATAATTTTATTTTGTTACTTATCTATGATTACAATGAGCCTGTGCTCTGCTGTGATTTTTATTATTGATAATGTCATTGCAGGTAATTAAATTGTAAGTACCTAAGTATCTGCTTATAAAGATAAAAAATAAGAAAGTATAAGATATATACTTGCATCTCAAAGAAATATTAGAATAGAAATAGACGAAAAGTAAACCGTAACTATATGATGACCTTCACAATTTCCAATCTCTCCAACATTTTTCAGTATTGGTTCAACGAGTAAGACGTGAAAACGTAACAAACAGACACTTTATTATGGATTATTTTTAAAATATTATTGTTTTAGACTAGAAGGCTCCCATCTCCTTCAATTCTTCACGATTCGTGGCTTTTTCACGCCTATCATTCTGAAAAGAACATCCGTCTGCGTCTGCCTTGTTGTCATCTAACACAATGACTTCGTCGTAGGTTTTATTACCTAATAATAAATACCTACTTTATTTCAGAAATTATTCCATAGATTGTTAGTATACAGGACAACTTAATATCTATGTTAGTACATGTAATTTTAAAAAGAAATTGTATTACAGGGCAGTCGAATTTGCCCGCAATGACATTATGATTACAAAGCTCGCATTTCACCAACTCCGAATAAGTTCCTTTCTGTTCCATTTTTAAATATATTCTAAGAGTAGCGGTTATTCTGTCATGGTGAAATGCGACCACTTATCATTAACATAGAATACTCGTAAAGTTTGTTTGAAATATCTGCGTGCGTCTGAAGTTAGCCGTTCCTAACTATCGCACAGGGTGTTATATAAATATATCGAAACTGTCTTTACATCGACCCTATCTATTAATTTACCACCGCTAAACCACTTGCTAAAATTTACTACTTAGGTCTTAAGTATACCAAAATGATAGGTAGCTTTAATAATTTCGTCAGAACTGCGGTTCATCGAATAATTGTTAAGTAATATAAACTAAATTACTGATAACAATAAAAAAAAACTTGATTTACTCAAGTAGGTACTTAAACGAGAATGATAATCACGTGGCGGACACGTTCCCTTAGATAAGAGATTCACCACACCATAATAATTGATAATACAGAAACATCTTACAATACATTTGACAAATATTTTTTTGTCCCATATAAAAGTTGAACATTTTTTATAGAGCAGAATAACTAAAACGAAATTAGTCGGTTCAAAAATAAGACTAGACAGACTATGCTTTGTCCCTTTCCCACAAAACTAGTGTCAGAATAGAATTTGTATGGCGAAGGTACGGTGGGACGTTACAAGCCGTTATAGTGCTCTCTCTGTAGAAATTAAAAATGGTTATAATTTCCTTATTTTTTAACCAATTTTATTTTGTTTTTGTTGTTCCGTCTATTTATGTATAACTTTATGATGGCACCATGAAAAAATTTGCCTATTATTTTATTTTAACTGAACACATGTTTTTAATTTTTTTTTTAAACCTAAACATGTGTCCAAAACCTAATTGTTTAAACAACGCATTTTTTGGCGCATTATTCAAATTCTCACGATTACACAAAAGTCATCATGTTCTCATGATGATTCTTCCTTCTTTATTAAGGTTGAAAATCCTTCAAATTTCTAGCTTACATAACGTTCGTTGCAATTATGCAAATACCATGTGATTGTTTTTAAAAATACGATTACATGTCGACTGTATTTGAAAACAAGCCGACAAAAATTCATACGATTTTTTTTCTCTGCTTTCTGCAATCAGTACACAGTGCAACTTGCTCGGGAGTTGATTACGAGACCTCGATACCTGTGCAAGTCATATTATTTTTGAGACTTTAGTAGTACTAAATAAAGTACTTACCAAAGTAACGTAATAAGTTATTACTTTGGTAACTTGCAACTTCAAAGTTTTGGTGATGTGCGATATTTTGTGCTAGATAATTTTAGCGTTTTTTTATTTAACTACATATTTTTTAAGCTACCCTTGATACGGATTTTAATGTAAGTATTTAATGTAAGTATATATTATATTTTTAAACTACCCTTGATACGGATTTTAATGTAAGTATCCAAGTATGTCTTCTATTTAAATCAAATGTGTGTGTTCTATTTAAATCAATGTTCACAGAAATACTTTATTATATTCAATTCAAAACTCATTTGTGAACACGTAAATTATTATTGGTTTTCTGATACTGGATTAAAGTTATGATAATAGGTATGCTATTAATCTTCCTTTGAAAAATACATAATTTGAACACAGACATATATTTTTATCACATTCAAACATAAATACATATAAACAGCTTTCTCCAGGATCTTACGTGTTGAGTATCGAAAGTAAATGTCTATATAATTATGATACAATTTACACGAACAAATAAATAGAAATTTGGCGATGGATACCAATCTATATCTATACTTATAATATTATAAAGCTGAAGAGTTTGTTTGTTCGTTTACTTGTACGCGCTAATCTCAGGAACTACGGGTCCGATTTGAAAAATTCCTTCAGTGTTAGATAGCCCATTTTTCGAGGAAAGCTATAGACTATGTATCATCACGCTAAGACCAATAGGAGCGGAGCATACATGAAAAATGTTGCAAAAACGGGAAAAAAATATATGCAGAAAAGCCGATAAACCACGCGGGCGAAGCCGTGGGCGGAAAGCTATCAATTATAAAATAATAATTCAGTTACACTATGCGACTAGTGGGTACGGGCCTCATAAGATTCAGTATTGACGAATTTTAATTAGTACAATAATACATTTATTAAGTACTAAGTACTTACTTTTAGGCCAGAGCACAAATTTAATTAAAATAGTTAATAAGTTTTTTTTAGTACCTACTACATAATATGTCAAAATTACCTATGCCTATTAAAAAAAATATCGGAGGCGTTCATACTACAATAAGTATGAACGCCTCCGATATTTTTTTTCCACACACACAAAAGACGATCTATTTCGCGGAGATGCCGATATCATAACATATCTTCTATAACGTCTTAACTCTAATTTTAATTAGCTGGTTGCCTACTATTCAGCGAGTATATCTATGGATTCACATGGTGAAACAACCGTAGTGACATTTATTCTAGAATGTCCAAGCATTATACTGATCTAAGGCCTTTTTTGAGCGCATGCAAGGTTATTGCAATCTTACAAAATCTTACTATCTCGAAAAACCAGCGTTCTGTGTTAGTTAAAAAAAAAAAACAATCATATTTTAGATGCGTCCTTCCTCTTTCCTGAATAACAATTTGAAAATATATTCATACACGTGAATAATAGTGAATATTATATTTTGTTCTATCATACTACTGCGACTCAGAAAATCACTGGTTCCATGCCTAGATAATTTACTGGAAAAGTACCGAATACTTTCTACTATATTTGCTTTGGAAAGCACACCGCACCGTAAGAAAACTAATGCGAAGTAGTTAAAGTTAGTGAAAACTAGTTTGACTAGTTTGTGTAAATTTTAAGTTAGATACTTAGATTTCTAGCTTAAGTATCTACCTACTACTTGCAGCAAATCTTATAGACAATATTGATTATCCTGTCAACATCAGGTAAATAATTAATGTACTTATATTTATAGTGTGGCAATATAAATCGCCTTTCAGTAATTAAATGATTTACTCGCGGTTCAAGGAAAATGTTTAACAGGTAATAAATTATAATGTTAACTGCCTGCCTGATTAGTCTAGAAGTCCTGAGAGCGACTGCTGCTCTAGAGGTCCTGGGCGCGATTCCCAATGTTATTGAGTTTTTCTGTGAAATTCTCAGTAGCAGCTCGGAGTCTGGATTTGTGGTCGGTTAATGACAATAGGCTCGCCCCTTATTACATGGGACCTAAACGTAGGGAAGTGTGGGTGGCATTACTACACCTCTGCCTAACCCTGCCAAATAGCGGCGTAATGGTAAGACCGCCCATTGTACCATTTTATGATTTATAACATGTACATGACAATAGATTTTGGTGTGCAATAAAGAATATTCTATCTATCTATCTATGTATGTAATAAAATAAACATGACATACAAATAAATTCACTATGAACTTAGGTACTACTTACGTGAAGTTGAATGCATTCTTTGTTGCCAATTTCCAGTTAAACAGGTTTTGGTAGATTATTGTGACTTAAATTAGTTATAGTTAAGGTAATATAACAAAACAATTAGATGGAATGCGATGGGTTTGCAGTGCAAACACTTAGGTAAATACTTACGCGTGAAATTACTCTCTGACGATTAGTAAATTCTGACTTGATCTTGTGCCCGGTTAATAGCAATAGGCTCGCCCCCAATAACATGGGACCCAAACGTACCGGTGAAATGCTATGGGGAATACAGGCGAGATGGTATATTTAAAGATTTTTAAGCGCAGTCCACATCGCCAGCTAGCGAGTGAGCGGGCGAGCATCGTTTCACCTACGCAAAAACGACGGGGTGTTTATAAGTTTGACGTGTCTGTGTGTGTGTGTGTGTGTCTGTCTGTGGCATCGTAGCTCCCGAACGGATGAACCGATTTTGATTTAGTTTTTTTTTTATTGAAAGGTGAATTAGTCGGAAGTTTCTTAGCTATGTTTGAAGAAAATTGGTTTATATATATATATATATATATATATATATATATATATATATATATATATATATATATATTCGAAACTAGAAATACATAGCGACCTGCATGATCAAGGTTTGTACAAACCTGTGTAACACGCCATCACTTTACATTAAATTGTCACATAATAATAAGAAGATATATACAATTTTAGTTAAAATCTAAAATTAATTTACTTTTTAATGAGTAGGTAGGTACAGATGTGTTTGTTTATAGACGCTCCCACTCACTAGTGAAGTGAAACTTTTATTAAATCAAATAATCTTATCCAATCTTTAAATAATGTTTTCTGAATGCGTGTAGCACCGGGTCATACCTACTTCATTACTTATACAATCCTCCGTACTTGGTGCTTAAATTGCTATGGCATATTTATAATGAATTACTCCAAGGTTGGACCCGTTTGGCTTCACCAATTTACTCAGAAACAGTTCGAAAGCTGTCCAGTCTAGCAAGTACAGTCGGCGATGATAATTTGTACACGCTTAAAAAAATCACGTGGTTCAGTAGCGTAGACCGTGATCGGAGACGTGTCTATAAATTTTAGTCATTGTTGCTCTATAATTAATAGCCATATTTCAATCGCCTTACTAACTTTTGTTTGCCTAACACCTGTAACAAAATATACACAAAAATACTACGCAGTTTACAAAACTAATGCTTTCCAATTAGCAGCTGAATGATTTCATTTACACTAATGTAGCCGCGATACCTAATGTATCGAAATATTGTAAGGGACTTCGCCCAGAACATCGTAATCGTAACGTATCATGGTTGTACTAGGCAGAATGCTACGAACAACTGTAATAATTTGTTTGGCGGAACCAAAGGTAAGTTTATTAGTCTTTGGGCGGAACGGTCTAGTTGCATTCTTTATTTATTATTTGGAAGGCTTATAGTATAAAAACAAAACACACAAACATGCTTTCAAGATTGGTTACAAACTATTAAAGTAGGACAAAAAAAATTAACAAATCTTATTTTAAGTTAAATAATAATAATTCAAAAAAAAATGTTTTGTTTTTGTGTGACGGTTGTGATATGGTACGGTGGGCGAAGTTCTTTTTTCGTTACCTTGTTGCTTAGACTCCATGAACCTTTCACGTGAAAGAAGTCGGGTACTGACCTCAATGACGGTGATTATAATTAATTTATTTCATGATAATTTGAATGTGGCACATTGTACTATTGTGATACAAGTGAAATTTACCTACGGTACGGTCTATACTATTTATGTGAACTGCGTCGTTGTAAGAGTACCTACCTAAAGCTTGTAACGAGTTGTAACAAGAACTCCTGTTTTGCTGAATTAGGAAGGTCGATTTTAATATAGAAGATAGATCGGAATAGATCGGTTAGAAGGATACCTAACCTACCCAATTAAGCGTTTTGCCTCGACATTTATAGTGCGTATTTACTGCTCTATTGTGGAGATCGCTGCAGGAATTTGGGTGTCTTCAAGACGAAAGACGAATAGGTTTCCTCTAGGCAAGCGCGCTCCATCGTAGACCACAACATCAGGCGAGTTGTGGTCAAGCACAAGCCTATCTATGATAAAAATAAATAAAAAAATTACACTTAATTTGTTTTGGTCATTTTAATGACAACGAAGTAGTAACTCTTAACTAAACACTTTAAAAGGTTATAGAATAAAGCGAAATCTCGAGTGGGTCCTAACTAGAGCATTTGGTGGGCCCACCTTCGCGAGTAATGGCTCTAATACGGTAGTTGGCCAACCAACACCTTGTACATCAGTAAATTGGATGATAAAAGATGAATCGTGAGTTACGAAATATACCTATTAACCTACTTACATTTGAACCTACTTACAAGTGGTAATCATGATACGCTTCAATGTCCATGAAATACCTATCACATTTGCCCAAGAAAAACGACAGGGACAATACAAATGACTCTGACTGTACTTGCTGACAGTTAATACGACAAAAAATGCAATTCGGCCTGAACTGCACTGTAATGACTGCTAATAACGGGTTGGAGCAGAGCTTTCTTTTCAAGTAATGACATCAACGCAATTTTAATTGATTTTACATAATTTCTTTGATGCAACAATAAAGAAGTTCTTTTTTCATAATACTCACCTGATCCTCAGTAGTAATCTTTTTTTTTTAAATCTTTATTTTTATTTTGGGGTTTTTATCTTAAATAAAGATACGTCAACCCCATCGTAGTAGTAATCGTAGCCAATGGAAGAATATAATAATCTCACAATCTACATACTTAAAAAGAGATAGAGCATTTCAGTAGTAGCTTAATTTGAATCTTTAATAAGCTAAAAAATCAACCATACTTATTTGTAGACCTATAAAAGCTATATTTTACAATAGTTCTATACTCCATTTGGTTAGGTACTTAACTAAAGGTAAACAATAAAAATGGCGGCGTTCAGGGCTCTTCAACCTTTATTACAATGGTCTCAATCTTATGCATTGGGAGTGAAATTAATAACAACACATCTAATAATCAATAAAAACAACGAACAAACAAAACTATAACTAAATAATACAATTTATGGCAAAAAAAACACAAAAACGAACGAAAGTACAAACTGTTACGAATGCCGTCTGGTTACCCGACTAAGTAAAATATCGGTTAATTATTTTGCCGCGCTTCCTCGCGCTACTACTTCTTAATTTTTTCGAGTTATCAAAAGTCTATTATGTAGAAAAAGGTTTTAATTTCCTGTCTTTTTAGATTCTTTCTAGTAGGCACATTGCAATACTTTACGACATAATAATCAGATTTGATTTATTTATTGGTCGCAAGCTTAAGAATTTATAATTACCATTTAGTATTAAACAAAGTAGTAAAATATGCTAGTATAGTAAAAGAAAATTATTTTGAATGATTAAATAATTTATTTTGGTTACGTTTTGTTTCAAGATGAAAAATGGCCCTATAAAAGAACCTTTTTTATGATTTGTTTACCTTTAGTTAAGTACCTAACCAAATGGAGTATACATTCTCAGTCTTCAGCCATTGTAGCCATATTTTAACAGTTTCTTGTTTCATCGCTAACAATTCGTGGTCGCTCTGGGACAAACCAGGGCGACCACGAATTATTACTTTTAAAACTCGAAAATAAAAAAACTTTTAAAATTACTTTTAAACTCGAAAACTGACAACAGTTTTCGAGTTTAAAAGTAATTTACCCCAGTAATTTCACTGGGTACCTTTCAAACTGGAAAACGATATACCCATGGCCGTTTTTTTGACAATAATTATTATTATGTTAATAAATAGTTATTAACATAATAATAATTATTGTGCAAATTATGCATGTAAGTATCTGTACGAGTACCGTAGTTTTTTTCAATTTAATCACTACATAGTATAAAACAAAGTCGCTTTCTCTGTCCCTATGTCCCTTTTATGCTTAAATCTTTGAAACTACGCAACGGATTTTGATGCGGTTTTTTTTAATAGATAGAGTGATTCAAGAGGAAGGTTTATATGTATAATACATACATATTTTAGTATAGAAAAGCCGAGAAACTACGCGGGCGAAGCCGTGGGCGGGAAGCTAGTAAATTATAAATCCAACACCTTCTATCAAAGTAATCTTGAAAACTCTGTCCTTCATTCATCTTATGCCAGGACCGTACCTATAGTCTTATGAACTCTTGTCTTTGCCAAGTCCGAAGTCAGTTTTTTCTTATTTAATTAACAATTTACGTAATTTTCCTTCCTTAAAAAAGCTTGCAGTAGAGAGCGATCAATGTTTTAATAGTTAGGTTATTTACGGAAAGTTCTACCTAATTGCAATCGCTAACTATACGACATCTTAGTTTATTCCCCCTACAGTAAGGTTATTGTCACGAATGTACGCAATGTCCTCCATGACTTCCTACAGTTCTTAGCTACTTAAACTTGACCTTTGATTTATGTCTTACATTAGAAAAACACTTAGATGTATCCTCCTATAAGTAACTAAATTATCTACCATCACTGTCTTATAAATGATCAGCTGGATGGATCCATATTTGTCAAAATGCAGTTCAAATTAAGTTGAGCGTCTTGGGCGTTGATGAGACTACCGAAATTTCTTTCGACAATCTTCCATTTTAATTCTATTTTCGAATCTTAAATCGGAATTCCTTCAGAAATTGGCTTCAGCTAGATAAGCTATTGACTATAACAACGTGCGCGTAGCGGACGCTACGAAAATTTAAAACTACTTAAGGCGGATCGTTTCGCTTTGGTGTCAAATTCTTTTCTTTAATTTTTTTTCAATATCTTGGCTATACTTAGTAGTTTAAAATAGAGTTCAATTTACACTACCATCTGCTACGATATCCAATGTTGAAATTTAATTCACAATTGTGAATATCGTTGATGTCGCAATTTCTACTGCCATAAAACTAAATCTAAAACGAATCAAAAAATCTAATTAAGCGCCCAAGGCGAGACGACCCGCCTTAAATGAATTGTCAATTGACTATTTCCATTAAATTAGCATCAAATTAACATGAATGAATATTTTTTTTTCTATACTAGGTATCGATGTGGAAGGAAAGGTGATGAACTGCACATTGTAATAATGGGACGGAAATGTATAATGTAGATCACTATCTTCTACGTCGTAGTTTTTTGTTACGCAAAAATACGAATAAGTAAGAACTACTTATCTATGATTTCATTTTCTAACTGATCGTTCAAGGGATGGTTAAGCTTCATATACGGGCTGCCAATTTAGTCGTATTCAACAAATGTTGCTTTACCTACCTTAAACCTTATCTTTTCGTAAAAATTAAATGGCACACCTTCGTCAACGTCTGAAGTTGTCCGCAAGTGGTGTAGCAATGGTTAATTTTAATAGAAAGAGTCGGTTTAAGGTAATTAGGGTTGTAGGTATATTATTATGTTTGGCATTTGTGATTGTTTTCTTTACTAGGTATTTAATTACGATTTTTATGTATAAAAACAATAAAGTGATTTTACATTTGCGGCAGATCGCAACGGCTAATTTTAGAGGCACGCAGGAATTTCGAAAAAACTGTAATTTTGAAATTAACGATTACGGTATATGCCATTAATGATTACCTTGTAGGAACAATAAACGGTGATGTTTGTACAAACCGCTACACATCAAGCTATACAAAACCAGTTTAGACTGACCTCTCATTGTAAAAGTTTTCCGCACAATCAAGGCCAGCCTATACTGGTTTTTCATAACTTGATGTGTAGCCGTGCGTACCCTGTTCTTTAATACTTTAATAGTCATACTGTAGGTATCTAGTTATTCGCTTGATTCTTACTCTAAGAACAATATGCACATCATTGTTATAACAGAAAATAATATATGGCGGCATCTGAATAAATAGTAATATAAATTAGTCATGTCTCGTGTAAAACATTCAATAAGAATATAAATAATGTTATAACATGAAGGAAAAATACCTACTTAATGTCGAATGTCTTGCATGTTATACTTTTCAAGACCGCAGTATTAATGTATTGTTATTTATTAGTTTATTTTTACTACAAATGCTATTGTTAACAATCTGTTTTGCTTATCAAAAGACTAGTGTGACGAAACGAAACAATATTTTAACATTTAAAAAAAATGTAAGTAATAATAAAATAAAAGCACTGTCGCATCGTGTAGCATTGTTGTTCTTGAAGCATATAAATTAATAAAAATATAATTGAACTAGAAACTTCGAAAGTAAGATTCATCATAATCATCCTCATCTTATAAGTACCAATAGCCAATAAAGAAATAATAAAAAATAACGTTATAATAAAGAAATAATAAAAAATAACGTTATAATAAAGAAATAATAAAAAAATAACGTTTATTAGCAACCAAATACTTATGTTACAATACAAAGAAGATCTGTCTCCTGAACTAGGTAACAACCTGTATTTCAGGAAACAGTGACTTCCCTAGCTAGGTCGAACAAAATAGTTATAGATAAATTGTTACCTATTATTACAATATAATATACATATTTTCATAAAATACATTATAAATGGGTAACTACAGGTCATCTACTTACGTAGGTACATTATTAAACAGACATTTGTTCGAACAATAATCAACTTAAGTTTAGGGAGCTGTAACAACACTCACAACAGTTACTTACTGTTGTTTGAAAACCTGCAGTCATTGTAACGCTAAATAATAATAAATTCGCAAACAATACTATGTATTATAGGTATTGTCATTGGCAGCCAATGATTTATGTTCTCATACAAAAGTTCAACGTGTTTCACAATTTATATTTCATTATGTCAGTATAGCGGACTAGAAGCCTTAACCCCTCAAATTCTGATGAGACGAACTGCGCCCATCAGTGGGAAAATAGATGGACAAATGATGATACATTTTTTATTTATAATTTTGGATCCAACTTGACCTAAGTGGGACCGACGCAATCTTGATTTAGCGCCCTGTCAAACTTGGTGTCAGACCTCTACGTAATAACACTAAAATGGATCGATATTTGCACTAGGTACTATCTGCTAAGATAATTAATGATTTAACGATCTTACCTGAAGTGAAGTTCTATCATAATTATACGAATTGCTTCGTCCGAAGAGATTAGTGACGAGTAGTAACACCGAAAGGCGTTACTACATATATACATAGTTTAATAATCTCGAAGTCACTAAGAGAGGCGATGGTCGGTCGCATGAATTTGTCCCTTCAGGCAGTCTCCGAATGGGGCGATGCCAATCTTGTCAAATTCAATGCCACAAAGACACGCCTGGGTCTGTTTCCGGCAAAAAGAGCCCATTCCAACTGGCTCCTACTTTCCGAGATGTATCTGTGCCGATAACTAACCACCTTGAACTCTTGGGCGTTACTCTGACGTCAACCCTCAACTTCGGCTCCTACATAGAGTCCAAGGCTCAGCTAGCTGCCAGAAAGCTGGGTATCCTCTCGAAGGTGCGTCGTTACTTCACGCCGGAACAATTGCTTGTACTGTTGTTGCTTGTACTCGCACTTTTGGGATGGATCGGCTAAGTACCAACTCGAGGCGTTGGAAACCGTCGAGAAACGTGCCAGGAACCTCATTGGCAACGACTCCCTTGTCCGAGCTAAACTACAAAGCCTGGAACATTGCCGCAAAGTTGCTAGCTTATCGGTTTTTTACCGGATACATTTCGGAGAGTGTGCATCAGATCTCCACGATCTTATTCCCCCTTGCCCTTTCTTCTATCGGACGACCAGAAGCACAAAAAAGCGACATCGTTTCACGGTGGACATCCAAAAAACCCGAACAAAAGCTTTAAGTCGACTTTTATCATGCGTACCGCTGAAATGTGGAATGAGCTTCCCGAGTGGGTCTTCCCCGATAGCTATAATCTGGGGGTCTTTAAATCACGAGTAAATCGGTTTCTCCTAGGCAAGCGCGCTCCATCGTAGATCGCAGTATCGCTTAACATCGGGCGAACTGGCGGTTAAGCGTAGGCCTATCATGAATAAAAAAAAAGACGAAGCAAAAAGTATAATGATTTTTAAGCAAAAGTTTTGGTACTCAACTGTGAACATGTTATGGTTGTTTCCGCCATTCTTACTGCCATAGTCGTAGATTGTGTTATAGACGAACAATTTGCGAAAAAAAACAAAACAAAATTCTATTTGGCACCCAAGACGAAATGATATCTTAGTAGGAACCCATTGTAGTCATCACTTTCCTTTTGAGTCAACACTTTGGGTAGCATTGTATTAGAAACTGGGATCAAGGGTCAACCACGGATCCATTTGTAATATTTAGGTGTAATTTAACGGCTTTGACGTAAATGGGTTCCGTTTGCGGTGACTGATGGTAGTTATTGTTCCATTGTTGTATTAACAGGACCCACAGGAGCTCTAAATGGAAATTTCCATCCGTTACTTAAAGTTTGACATTACAATTCTGTACTTCCGTGAATCTTTGTACTCACAATCCTACTTTGACAATTGTGATTAATAAATAAATCTTGGCCAACGAACCCTTCGTCTGCCGCGGCACCTCGTAAGTCGCACGTACATATGAGTACAATCAACACATAAGAACTAACAGCATTGCGAAAGCAGCTTTCATTCATGACCGTGTCACTCAGTTCCCTTTAGTACAGACACAAACAGCGGTGCTAACTTATTCTGGGAAGAACTTTATCCGTATTTATTATTTTATTCGTAGAATACGACGAAAATAGGTAACGTGCGTGCTTTAATGGTGCTGCACCATTTCATTGTGGTTACCGTCTAGGTTGGTTTAGATTAGAAAATATACTTAAGGCGACTATAATAAATTACTATAGGCTTAAAAACCCGGCAAAAATTGTCAATTTACACTTTACACTATATCCGCTACGATAACGTTTTCTAAGCAGGCAACATGTAACCAAGAAGGATGATGGACAATAAAGACATTTTTAATGAATAATTTATTAAATTACAACGTACGCTGAATGCTAGTACTGCTAGGCGCTTCATGGAGCAAGTTTTTTGTTTTCTACCATATTAAATTATTTTAGCATCCTCTGAAAGTCCCTCCCTAGATCATGTAAAAGCTTTACAAACAAACTCACTTAGGATTTTCGAAATGAAATGATGAAATATTTTATTATTTATATTTATTTCTGTAAATACTTAGATCTTTTAAGACACTTCTACACGTAGTTTAAAAAAAAAACTAGATGGCGTCGACGTTTCCTATCTGACGACCTCTGAGAAGAAACGTCGAAACAAACTCAGAGAATCATGGTCTCTTTTAAAGTCCAGACAATAGTTATATTATATGCGAGTTCAATGTAGGGCTAAATCTGAACAGGCCTTTTGAAGAAAGAACCATACCAGCTTTGAGATGACCTGTCCTAACTGACGGCACGCATACATCAGTCATCGTGTAGCTCAACCATTTTATAGGGAGCCCAACGACCTGACGCACAACGATACCAGATCAGCAAGACATTTGCGTAGGTCATGGGAAATACTCAAAACTTTCAGAAATCTTTAATATAAATAAATGTTATACGAGTTAAAAATTACCGACATAGTACTCACATTTACAGATTACAGATAATAATACTATGCATGATAACTATGACCTACAAGGCAACTCGGTCAACTCGTAGTCAAATCAAAGTTAAAAGTCAAATCAAACTACAAATGTCTAAAAAAGTTGCTTTCACCTGTACAAGTTGTTAGCAACCTTTTGTCACATTATAACTGCGTAAACGCATACAACATTTGCACTGACTGAATCCGGGTTGAACCGGTTGAACAATTGCCGCTGGGACAGAACCTAACTGTGATTGTTTTTCAAAATAAAAGATCTTAATATAGTTACATTTCTGTGGCTTTTCGAGATAAGTATAATTTAATTTTAATTTGTTTGGATGCAATTAACAGGGGTGATTGTCCTAAGTCCTAACTGTATAGTTATTACCGTATTGTTTGTTTTTCTGTCATCTGCAATGCATAATATTCCCAGTTAGTGGTGGGTCATTGACAGTTTAACCGTTAATATCCGTTTTTTATAACCGATTTTTTTTCTAATAAAATGTTGTAAAAGCTGTTCTTTTTTCAAATGGTTTATTTTTTTTATTAAACAGTTGCAGAAGAACAATGAATTAATGCATTTATGGGTAACGTACAGTTGTTCTAAACCTAACGATTTTGCCATAATGATGATTGATGACTAAAATTATACCATTTATGGCGGTACCATGACGTGTAATTGCGACCGTTTTGCGATTGAGCGAGAGGGATGTCGCTCTACAATTTTAATAGTGCCATCTCTTTTTCGCAACCTACGAAATAATGATTCAGCGAGTTTTAGCTCGAAGTTACTTACTTACATTTCATTCATCCCAATCCAATCCATCCTGTGGGAAATTCTCAATTTTTTTCTGAGCTGCTCTCTAATAAGAAACCAAACTACTGGCCAAATTCTAGGTCTTACAGAACTTTCTAAGTATTTGTGAATGAATTGTAGCGGCGATAGCCTAAGGCTATGGCGTCGGTCAGACTTGCGATCATGTGGTTGCCGGTTCGAAACCCACCCATTGTACTACCGACGATGACCCATCCACTCGTAATACAAGCATTTAGCTTAGTACGAGGGGTTTACAAGAATACTAGTAGTAACCCATATTGCTGGTAAGATTTTTTTATAAAAAAAATTTGTCCGCCTTTCTATAAGCAAGATTAATGAGATAATTCTATTTTGAATAATATAAGAAAAACGCCAACTGTTGACTGTTATCAAAAGCTTGTTAAGGCCAATAACACCTCCGTATGCTATAGATATTCCGCTTTTTTTGTTTCCATTCTCATAATGCTGTAATTGAATTAACAATCTCGAGTGCTAACAAAGTAGGTAACTGATTATGTTGAGCCAACTGTGTAGTACTGATAGTAAAATATTATCTACGACAATATTGAATGTCTATGTTATGCATGTACCTAGGTCTAGATTGAATTGATTTGTTGATCAAATGTAGTCAGGCACTCAACAGGTACTAGGAACTTACTAATCTTAATATCTTCCATCTAAGTTTTAATACTACAAAAACGTCTTACGTCTAACTTATTAAAAGTTATAGGTGTAGGCAGTAGTTAAATAAGTATACTTTTGAAAGGGTAGATGGAACATGTAAGAAAAAAAGGGGAAATTATTTTAATCACAAACATAATGGGAAATTCAATCGCATAACAGGTTACCACAAAATGACAAATTTTCTCAGTTGATTTTGAACTTAACCATAAACATTTTAAGGTTTAAAATCATTTGGAGAAACTTGACAGTTTTGTATAACCTGATGTGCTGGCGACTAACTGTACCTAAGCTTTAGATACTTTTAAAAGTTAAGCTACCTATCAACCCTTTTTAGGGTTCCGTAGCCAAATGGCAAAAAACGGAACCCTTATAGATTCGTCATGTCCGTCTGTCTGTTTGTCCGATCGTGTCACAGCCTTTTTTTTCGAAACTATAAAAAGTATGCTGTTGAAACTTGGTAAGCAGATGTATTCTATAAACCGCATTAAGATTTTAACACAAAAATAGAAAAAAAAACAATAAATTTTGGGGGTTCCCCATACTTGGAACTGAAACTCAAAATTTTTTTTTTCATCATGCCCATACGTGTGGGGTATCTATGGATAGGTCTTCAAAAATGATATTGAAGTTACTAATATCATTTTTTTCTAAACTGAATAGTTTGCGTGAGAAACACTTCCAAAGTGGTAAAATGTGTGTGTCCCCCCCCTGTAACTTCTAAAATAAGAGAACGATAAAACTGAAAATAATATATGATGTACATTACTATGTAAACTTCCACCGAAAATTGGTTTGAACGAGATCTAGTAAATAGTTTTTTTTTAATACGTCATAAACTGAATATTTTGGTCGAGAGACACTTTCAAAGTGGTAAAATGTGTGTCCCCCCCCTGTAACTTCTAAAATAAGAGAACGATAAAACTAAAAAAAATATATGATGTAGATTACCATGTAAACTCCCACCGAAAATTGGTTTGGACGAGATCTAGTAAATAGTTTTTTTTTAATACGTCATAAATCGTAATGATACGGAACCCTCCGTGCGCGAGTCCGACTCGCACTTGGCCGGTTTTTTGCGACTACCATGTCTGGTAAAGTGGCTACCTAGCAATCAGGATGTGCTGATGTTTCATGTTGATGTGTCAATGATTGATAACGTAGTAGGTATCTAATGACGTATTAATACGTCATACGATAATATCGTAATAAGGTGCCTATCTATTGTGCTAAATGTCGCGTGCGCGTGCGCAATAGCTCGTAATAGGTGACGTCGCTTATAGTCGCACCTAAGTAACAAATTGTAAACAATAAGGCTAGACTCAAACGTTTCAATAATACAGGTATTTCCTATACGGTGTTTACCGTACGGTCAGCAACGAAAGTACCACCAATACTTTTCAATAGATTCACTTAACGCAAAAATAATGGTCTAGTACCTATGTAGAAACTCGAATTACTTACCACATGTCGGGTCAGTAAGTTCTGGATACTAAAAATGTTTAAACATTTTGAAGATTTCATTGTGTTCAGCGACTTTCATTGCAGACTGTACTTACGTAAAATTATTATTATGTATCTAATAGCTTCCATTTTAAGTAAAAAGTTAAGATTGATAGTCTGATTGTTACATAGGTACTTACTAAAAACGGTGTTTAACTTCAGAGCCTCTATCTTCATCATGATGTTCAGTTCCACAGGATTTTACAGAGCATTTTGAACATAAAAGTTCTAAATTATTGTTTTAAAAGTATTTGGTAAGATCATGCAAAATGATACCCAGAACAATCTAATAATCCATTAAGAAACTAGACTCTGTATCCTATCTGTGGACTGGAGTATGTGGACACCAAGCCACAAGCAAAAGGCTATTCTGGATGCTGATGTTTGTAGCCATCCTAACCCCGCGTTTCCACTGCCGACAAAACATGTTGCAAACAGCTACCTACCCCACTCACTGTTTGAAAGTTAGATAGATGTTTTCAACATCCAACATGTTATTTTTTTCGTCAGTGGAAACGTGGGGTTCCAGTCAGACGGAAATAGGAACTGAGACCGTACTACGACGTGTTATTTCGATCGTTTTGCGATTGACAGAGAGAGAAAGATGCCGCTCTACAAATATCGCTATCCCTTTCTGACAAACTAAAAATGATATTTGTGGTACGACCTTTGAACTAGCTTTAAACACGTAATATAATGTCAACTATGAATAAAAAAGGTTGAATACTCGTTTTGTTATTACTTCTGAAGTTAAACATTATGATAAGTGCTAGTGAACAATTTATTTCCAATTTGTATGTAACAATTACGTTGTTCGGCCTTGGATGTAGTTAGGAAAAAATAATAAGTTGTTTTTGAACCTACAACCTATACCAGTTTCTAATGTGTCCTACCTGGGTAGGTAACTTGTCTGTAATAAGGCTTAATAAGTTTTTGTTACTCACTTCTTTGCTGAGTATTTACTATAATTACCCTCTTTACCTCATTCCATTTGCTCAACAACCCAAGATTGGAACTTGTTCAGTAACCATATAGTACCTACTTAGGGATTCTTTTTCTTCCTTAAATTTCTCGTGTTTCGTCGAAATAAGTCGTTTACATTTATTTATTTTATAGGAAAATCAGAGCTCAGCTAAGTGTCTAATAGCCCATACAAATAAATATCTATCTACCTTCTTGTTTCGCAAAGTAATCGAACTGATGAAGTTCACAGTGGCTGTTGAACCGTCAGTCATATCTACTTGTATCTACGTAATAGTTATCAATAAACTTTCACTTTCAATAATATCATTGAAATTACGTCAGCTTGGAATAAATGTCGACCTGTTCACTGTATTTTTGTTTAACACACTGCACTAGTTTTGATAAGAAATCGAGAAGGTTATAAAACGATTGACTCAATACCATTTCTTTGAAAATATTATTGAATTCAAGTTCGAAAACATTAGAAGAAAACACTTCAGATGTAATAATATGTTTTCTTTTAGTCATCGTGATGTATGAAGAAAATCATAAATTATAAGCGTGAGCTGGCATCGCAAATAGAATAGAATAAAACAGATCATCTATAATACGAAATTAGTGTAAATCCAAAACACTGTAACTAAACATACAGAGTTTTGCTAAAACAATCGTTAACATTTTCTTCAAGTTTTATAGAGGCAATACACGTTTACTTAGATTATTCTAATAGTTTGAATAGTATGGTTGTGAAATATATATGGCTCGATAAAACGTAAAAATACCTTTAATTTGGTATATAACACATAATATAATGTTATAATAACATTACCAAAACATCAATCACATCACAAAAACTAAAAAAAGTTATAAAAGCCCTTTTCACGAAATAGATATTTCTGAGATACAGTGTTTTGGATTTACACGTCAGTTATAGGTGTCTATCTATCTATTTTGTTACCAACTAAAATCAATGTTACCAAATAATCTCCGGAAATTCCGCAGCGGTATCGATCGAAAGACTTAGGTCACAAAGGGTCATTTAATTTTTTCGACCATAAACTGTCACCGATATTTATAATTCTTTGGTGTTATTGCAGAAATCATTCAAAAGTCGCGTGATGCTAAAATATTTCTCATAATATCTCCTCTTTTACCTATAATTATCAATTTCTGTAAATAAACCGATCCATAAGTTATCCTTTCTATATAATTTTGTTTGACATGGATTCTTTTCTTCCTGACGAACTTTCGAATCACAACAGCCAATTAAACATTTGGTACCTGGGTTGATAACTTTGATGAGTATTTGTTCTGTAGGTATTAATCGTAGTAGATACTTAAAGATAGTCTTAATGTGAACCGACATTCTACTGATTCGTGATAATACCCTATCGATGCTTTTAATTGGCGGAGCTCTGTAATGAAAGAAAGGTCTATACTTATCATTTGAACTACCCGAACCTAATAGAATGATTTCTCATTTGAAATTGTCGTTATCTATATTGTAAGTACCTTTTTTAAATAATACAGATTCTCAATAAAATCTCATTCATCAATTAAGGCCCTAATTTTTTTTCTAAACTAGGTACAACTGCAAAATTTCTTTTGTCAAACAACATAACGTAGAAGCTAAGCTAAGGGTTGTTACAACATTTACATAAGATTAAGCAATAAAAGATATCGCTAATTAGGTACGTTTTTTAAGTAAGTAGGCAGGTAGTTTAGCATGCGTGCGTTTATACTTATATGACATGTAAACACTGACTTAAATAGATATTATTACTTAAGTACCTACAATCAAAGCGTATTTACTTACTTATATCTAATCCTTCCTATTTAATTTCTATCAATGCCATCAGACTTATCCAAGCAAGATACCTTCACAAGCAATTACTAACTTACTTACCTAAAATTGTTGAAGTAAGTAGGTAGACAACGTCTAAAGTTATGTTTTAAGGATTATTGGTAGGTATGTAATATTTTTGTAGACATGACTATTTTGTGACCTAGTCTATTCAATTTAGATAAGTAGTACTTATTGTTTTTTTTAAGTAAAACGGGCCAAAGATACTTAGCTAGACAAGTCCATGTAAAATGACAAAGTCACAGTTAAATGTGGTCGATTATCGCGACGTAAAGTGTTGTAAACCAAAACACTAACATTTATTTAGTATTGCAAATAGGTTACAATAACGGTAGCTGAATGCCAACTGTTTTTATTAACACGCGTGTTTTTACACTCACGGATGGTCAAACGTGTTGATGCAAGTAGTTTGCACTCCTACTTTTCTGATTCTATCTGCTATGAAATTACCGTTAACAATGGCGATTAGTTTCAAATAATGTGATAAAATTGTATGGATCTTGGAACGTTACAAGAAAGTAGGAAGTAAAAAATTACTATTGCATGTAGATGAATGTGCCAGATCATCAAATACAATTCCAGCTATTCAAATAAAAGTTCGACTTATAGCCGTGCGTAGGTTCAATTATAATAATTAATCATTTATTTTACACAAATTGAATTTGCCGCCCAAGTTGAGAGGCTAATAAAAATATATTTTACGCATACATAAACAGTTTGTTCGAAATAAGTAAGCCGATCGGAACTTTTCTGCAAGTGGTTTAGAAGTGGTAAATTTTAATAGAAAGAGTCGGTGTAAAGATAATTAGAGTCGTATATGTTTCACATTTCTAATTATTTTGTATACTTATTTCGATATTTATGTATTAAAACACTTAATTAAACGATTTTATCACAGCGGTAGTTCGGAACGGCTAACTTCCGATCGGCTTACTTATGTCGAACAAACCGTACGCTATAAATCAAAATAAATATTTTTTTACAATATTGGAATAGGAACGCCCTTGCCAAGTAAAAAAACTGTCAAGCAATTGTCAGACTTAACGTCAATATTGACGTGTGACGTGTCTGTGCCCAAATGGGATTGACACTACTGACACTTGACACTTGGCTTTGTATTTGGCATTTCTGATTCTGATTGATTGTTAGAATTTTAACTGACTAAACTTTACTGGAACAAAGAATCAATAATGTGCAAAGAATGTAGTGAAAACAATAAAAACTCATAATCTTACTACCGGGAAGTAGGGCGACGGTGGCTTAAATGTAATTATACCACGGTTTCAAATATAAAAATGTAGTGGTACACTGTGATATTTGGAGACTCAACTATAAGACAGCAGGCTCATGTTCAGGCTCCAGGAAGAACTAGTTGGTAGTCATGTTTGAAGCTCACGAACCAGTGAACATGTATCAATCTCTGTCAGTAGCAACGATCACCATTACCTCCACTGAACAGCAAAAAGCAGCCCAGAAGATCCCATCTGTTTCTGGATTTACGAAATATCTTGGGTTTGTCATTTTTAAACATGTAGTTTGGAAACATTACCTACATTGCTTTTCTTTGAATAGACAGCTTTGCATGCACTGGGGAAGAACTACAGAGACTGGTATCACAGGGGATTTAATCAAATGAAACAGAGTGATAAGACATCGAAAATGAATTAGGTTTAATGATATCAACAATGACGGGGACCAGACCGGGGTGGTTGGTGCTCTTTGGGGGAGGCCTACGTTCAGCAGTGGACGGCGATATGCTGATATGATGATGATGATATCAACAATGAAGTTGCAATAACCATCATTTTGTATCTAAGGTGGAACGTCTCACCTTGGGTGCCAATTAGGGTACTTAAAATTGTGCTTTATTTCGTTATCATAGTCAATAAAAAAGTTGAGAATTTTTGGCAAAAGAACAGTTTATGTTCAATCATTGGATCACCAAATGCAAGATGATCTGCCTTAAAAATTCTTAAATATCTATTTTTTTGTATGTGAGCAAATTTAATGGTGAAACATTTAATTTGCCCAAAAACTGGTGGAAAAAATACCTAATTCACTATTGTAAGATATTGTTAGTCTGTTTTGCCTACTATAAAATTGACTTTCAATAGTAGTTAGTTATGACTTCACTATCAATATTATTTTGTTCAAGATAAATTAAATAATATTATAAAATACATAATTGCATGATTAAAATAAGCACAGTAGATGAATGCTAGTGTGTTCGCTAATTGGTGGAGTGTCGGCTTGTGTTCTTGCATTGGTAGACGTACCAGGTCTGGTATTTGAGAATGAGTATGTTTATAATTTGTGAGAGAAATGAGAATTTGTGTTGGATGGAGGAGAAAATCTTAATGTGTGCTAATATTTTAATAAAAAAGATTTGTTTCTGAAAAAAAAAAGTTATTTTTCTTTTCTTTAATTGTATGTTTAATGTGCCATTATATGAATGGACACAAATGTTATGCGAATACTTTACTGCAACAGAAAGAAATTAATTGAAGCATAATTTTCCATATTTAGAAAGAAAAAAAAGAGAAAGAAATTCTCTTTCTGAAATTTTCTTTCTATTTCTTTTGTCCCCAGTCCTCAGAACAGGCATAACCATTGGGATTGCCTTCTGAAACATACTTCCTATTTGCTCACCTTTACATTATATAGCTGTTCTCATTGTTACCTACTTTGTCCTGCTCCTAAGGGCTGTATAGGGTGATGTTAAAAAGACTTTAATCTTTCTAAAAAATGTGGTATCAAATGCAAAAAAAATTTTTTTTTATCTGACTAGTAGTTCTAGAACAAAGAAAACAAACACACTTTTATATATAGTTAATAGATTTAGTGTTTTGAAAAGAGATGAGTGCATTATAAGGTAAAATATTAGGCCCCAACCTAGACCTTTGAGATATTAGATTTTTTAGCAGTTTATTTTTTCATTAACACTAAATATTCTTTATCTCTTTATTTTTTAAGTTCGGTGTATCTTTTAAAAGTACATAAATCTCTATATTTTTTTATTAGGTATATGCTACGAATAAATAATACTCAGGAAGCGTAACTCGGAACAAATTGCGCTCAAAAAGTGGACTTACTTCAAACCAAATGACGACGATTCAAAATTCCAATCACTTGCGATGTTTCAAATAGACATGCTTGGTAATTGGTTTAAATTCAGAGAGAAAACAGGGATTGGTTCACGCGCGTGCTGTAATGTCTGTTATGACATCTTAGTCAAAATGGCGTGGATGATATTATGCAATAAGTAGACCGGACCAAGTCAATAATAAAACAATATTACAATTATATTAAATATTTTATACTATTGTGATTTTTTTTAATTATACTATATTAATACAGGGTGGAAGGGACATCGACGCACAACCGCTTACCATGACTTCTGTACATGATTCTGGACCCCCCCCCCCCGCGTAGATATTTTTCGTCGGTAACTAAAAAGGCTTAGATTGGATACTTTTTCGTTTTTTGGTATGGGACTAAAACGAACAAAGCCGATGGTTTGCCAACAAGAATTGCGACTTCATCTATTGTTGGAGCGTTGAAATAGTGTTAGTTTATTCAATTGGGTCGTTTGTTTGCTCTGATCATAACCTTGGCAATAGGTCACCAGGTTCTTTTAAGGTTTCTGTTGACCTGGTACTTCAGTTGTATGTGGATATTTTGTACAAACTGGTACTGCAGTTTTGTGTAACATGGTATATCCCTTTAATGATTTGTAAAAATATTTTTCATCAAAATGCATGGAGCATACTCTACTAGTTTTCACAGGAATCCAGTCATACTCTCGTCTTTTTAATTGAACTGCAGCTATCCACTTATTTTGCATACATACATACATACATACACTCACGCCTTTTTCCCACAGGGGTAGGCAGAAACTATGGACTGCCACTTGCTACGACTCTTGCATATCTCTTTCGCTTCTTCCACATTCATACATCTTTTCAACGAAACTAAACTAACTACTTTGAAACTAAAAAAACAAACAAAATACATTAGTCTTATAAAAATATCTAAATTTTATCAATTTACTTTTCAATATTTCATCTAGAAAAAATACTTTCTAAATTAGGTAAATAATTTACTGACTTCATTTTGCATAATATTGACCATGTCGTTTTGATAACGTATTTGAAAAACTTTGAATATAATTATAATTAAGCTACTACATACAAGTAAAAAGTGATCTCTGGACATTTTAATCTTGTATGTCTCCTGCACCACTTCACAACACATGATGGCATGATGATTCACAATGATGTTAAGCTAAAACGTTTGACATATGCTCGCTTGCAAGGAAAATGTCCGACTGATGGCGCGCTGGACACAATTTTGAAGCCCCGCCTACTTGGACACAACTTTTGTTGGGTCATTTTCTTAACGCAGTTACATTTCCTGAGTATTATTTATTCGTAGGGTATATGTATAGTTTTCTTATTAGGTCTATATAGTTTTTATTAGTTCATTGTATTTTGTTTTTAGAAGGATACATAATAATATAATTTAGATTGGGTCATATATATTTCAACATTATTTTCAAGTGTCTCAAAACATAATAAAAATTAAACAAATTTTCTTTGCTAGAAAATACATAATTATTCCTAATTTAGCAATGGTTGATGAGCCCAAGTAACAAAAACAATACATTTTGGATTATATTTGCAATTTAATACCTGAAGGGTTATATATCTTAAGTACTACAATATGTTCTCTCAAAAAAAAATTTAGTTAACTATTAGTTATAAAAAAAGGAATATGCTTTCCACAAAAAAAATAATTTAGTGTTATGACACTCTCGTTCCCGAAAATTATATCGCACGCTTAATATTAGACTGACCTAACTCAAAATAAGCCACTTGTTGGAAAATCGCATAAACTTTTTGTTATTTACGACTCGTCTGACTTTATGACATAAACCTCCATGATAATGGCGTCATAATGATAAGTTATGTATTGTATGATATGAATAGTTGATTAAGTAATTACTTAATTATTGATACTAAAAATGGTATTTTTCTCGTTTTAGGACTTAAACCGTAATATTGGTCAGTACTCAGTCTATTATTAAGCGTGCGTTATACGGCGGATTTATCGCAGAACTTGAACCAAAAGCTTAAGACCGGCCAATATCTTCCATTACCTATTCATAATAATTGTCTTTATGATATTCATATAAAGTGGGTTAAGGCAGTTTAGGTGTTATTTAAAATTAGGGTGAAGGTTTAAAATGAACGAGTCATATGTCATATCCAACGGCGAATGAAATTAATCAAACTTGCAAATGGCATCACTTGTTGCCGAAAACTCAATAAGTTGGGTCACAAAATCAAGGAGTCTATTGTGATTAATATTGGCATTAGAAATAAAGTCTGTGTTCGAAGGACAGTTGAAGACACAACTGGAAAATACATTTACAATTTGCATGTTGGCAAATATAAATCGATTAAGTTGTTAACTTGCAACAACTGAATTCGTGCAACCGTTGAATCATCCTTGCGAGAAGCAATTTGCTCCAATATTGGCAGTGCTGCGTACGTAGTTATCGGACTCATGGCAGCGCTTGAACAACAGGTTTTCCAAACGGATTCTCGTTTTTTGCTGTCCATGCATCAGTCTTGGTGTAAGTGTAACGAATGCTGGTTAACAAACTAGTTCAGATAGGTTCGTCCATTTAATCGTTTACTAAACTATCTATATCTTCAAGGTTGATATCAATTGTTGGTAATGAATCGCCAATCATTGCTAACGAAGCGTGCTTTTCCTACTGTTTATTTATTAGTCGCGGAAGTTTAGGTAGCTCAGAAGGATTAAAATCGGACAACGTTTCTTTATGTCTGTCGAGGTGGTTGTGTCTCTTTTCCTTTTATGATGGAGCAGATACAGTACCTACTAGTTAGTGTGTCGTTGTGCTATTTTACTGTGTACCAGAGTAAAAACTGTTGAGTGTCGTTCGCGGGACCTACTTTCGGGCCGTGGTAAGAGTAAGCAGTTCCTTGTCATAGTTTTTGTTAAGGGATTAAAGTATGATTAATTGTAATAATATCCGGTGACTAACGCGGTCGTCATTGTCACCTATATTTTTTTCGGCGTTTTAGTTGTGACTCTTTTATTTTAGTCTTCATTTATTACGTGTATATTTACCGTGTTCAGCTTTAGACATGTACGCTACCGGTAAGGTCCGACTTATTACCTCATTGCTGTGCCTATTGTCAACAAGAGGCCTTCCTATATCGTCAGTGCTATTATCTGTTATGTGCCTATGTATGTATTTCATTGTAATTGTAATCGTTGCTTGATTCTCGACATAACCACGCAACATCGGTACAGATGGAACTGATAATTTTCATCGGTACCTATTACCTATTATGATTGGTTTGTTGTTTAACATCCGTTACACGTATTTAATTACACAGTCAATTTTGATAAGCTTAATTGAGTTTTTTTTTGTTTTTTTTAAAGCTTTCTTATTTATTTTGCTTGTTTTCCTTCTATATTTAATGGCTTATTCTTCTGCGATTTTTTGCATTTGTACCTATGCAGTTGCTTCCTAAAAAATATGGGTGATTTTACTTGTGTGTCCAATATTATTTTTTCCTGTAAAGTTAGTTTAGTAGGTTGTCTGTAATGTTAATTAATTCATGAATAATCGTGAATTAATGAATTAATAATTTTATTATCTACATACCTACGTTAACTGGCGCAGTTTTTGTATAATGTCCTGAAGTTGGAGTAGCTTAACATAATTAGGTAGGTATATCTTTGTATTTCCTTCAGTTATTAAATGTAACATTAAAAATGATATTTAATCTAATCTCCTATTAAAAGAAGAGAATGATCTAATCAATAGTAACGCATCGGTTCAGTGATATACCTACCTATTAGGTAGTTATTACCTGTTATGTCTAGGGTTAGACGACTACCTACTTACTGATTGATTAACCTTGAGAATGAATATGAAAGATATAAATATGATGGAATAGAATATAATACTCCTTACGTCCCAGGTAAGTTATGTTCGGATTTGTCCCATGTCATGGTGTACATTTTGAAATTTTATTTTGTTTTGCGATAATTTACCAGTGGAGTTGAGCGGAGCCAACTTACTAAGACTAATCATATCATAACATTTTATCCGTCTTAATTTATCGAGTTCCGAGTCCTTAGCACATCGCACCTTGGGAATATAAATGCTTGATCAATGTATGCACGATTAACCAATTTATCTACTTATTTACACGGCTTAGAAATATCGTCAAGCAAAAAGTGAAGACGGATGACAGGAATTTCAAAACCTATTTTATATTTCACGGGTAAAATAAACTTTCAATATTTAATGAGAGTCAGCTTTTGAAGTTACACGTTTATTTGCCTAACTTTAGGCAAACTATTCTAGTCGATAGTACACATAATTATTGTAACCTTCACGCCTCGATTCTCATAGGGAATCCCCTAAAATTAATGTAAATGTTGCAAATGTGTGTATTGAGTTTGTGTTAGCGAAGCACAGAGCAACGATTTTAGGGTTCTTCTACTTCTAAAGTTACTGTCTCCAAATTTTGTTATTAAAGACGCAAATACCTATCATTTATTTTTCTCATAATCATTAAGTACTTACCTATCTAAATATTGCTGTATTTACTATAACATTACCAAGCTCCTGCTACCCGGCTACCGAACTTCACATTCTGTAAACGATTTTTCACAGGAACTTACCTGAATTGTTTTAATATATTTTATTTAAAGTTCTTTAACTGTCATCATCCTTTAACCGTCCACAACATTTCGCTTAGTATATTGTCCATATTGAATACAAATTGTAGGACAATGCAACAAGGCTGCGTAACATTTTTGTTATTGACATTGAAAAATGAGTCGAAAGGTCGACGGCATTTTGTGTTGTTTAGAATAAATGTTATTTGGTTTGGTACTTATGGTTGTAGTTTGTTATTTACCGTTGCTATGTGTTATGCCCGAGCTTTTGCCAGGGACTTCCTCGTCTATAGGTACCTAGTTATTATGGCTCGCCAAACTTGTATAAATAGCTTTATGATAACAGTGGGTGTACCTTAGTACACCTCTGCCTAACCTATTGAGGAAAACGGGCTAGGTAGAATAAGTACGAGCACTCGAACAGTACAACTATAAAATTTCTGCTAATTAAAACTTATATTACAACTCTGTTTATATTTTTTACCTACATTTTAACGCCTAAATCGCTAATCAGGTTTCAATAAAATTTGGCAAGGCGATAGATTATATTCTTAAGATATCCATAAGCAGAAACCGAGGGTAAAAGCTGGGTATTAGTTTAGTAAGAACATTAGTTATTCATAATTATTATCTACCCACTCGTACTTAAAAACGGCTTGGCAAGCTATTTATAACTAGCTTAGTTATTATATTAATAGAATATTAACAATTACTGCATGATCCATCTATGTGCGTTAATGTTGAAAAATATACCTTTCATCAAATATCGTTACGGCAAGATTTACATAAACCATTATATCGTATGTAATCACAAAATTCAAGTGTTTCGAACATAAAAATGCGATTCGGTATTTTTCAATTTTCTCTGAAAAAGTAAGTGCTATTGTTGAATGGTTTATCGCAAAACTATAGGCATTACATAAATTGCTATAGGTACCGTAACATCTGTGAAACTCATTGGAACAGGTGGTATGTGAATATTTTATTTTTAGTGTGTAATTAGGATGACTATTTGATTGGCCTTGTTTAAAGTAATGAATTTTATGATGATTAATGGTTAATGTAGGTAAGAAAATTTGTATGTATTTCTACAAGTTACATCTATTCTTAGCTGTATGTATAGCTTTAAAAGCCTCCCTCGTCTTTCCACTATCCCTATCTACTACTGTCTCGAGCCAATTGTTTTGGAAAGAGTAGTTCATCTTGCCATCTTCTAGCGCTGCCATAATGATTACTATTACTTATTTGAGACTGTTTGGGATTTTTATATTTTGATATCCTCATTCAAAAGTAGAAACATTAATTTATATTTGGTATTTCCTGAGTTTTAATACCACTCTTGCTGAAGTGCATTTACTATATTCTATCCTCAAAAGGCCATACCAGACATTGCCCTGCCTGCATCTTGGCACATATATTTTTCATAATAGTTATTATGGCAATAGGCTCGCCCCCTATTACATGGGACCTAAACATACCGGCGAAATGTGGGTGTACTTACATTAGTACACCTCTGCCTAACCCCCACGCCTGTATTCCCCACAGGCGTGATGGTATGTATATGTATGTAGTTATTATGTCTAGACTTTGAAAGAGACCATTATTCTCTGAGTTTGTTTTGGCTTGTCCTCTCAGAGGTGATCAGCTAGGAAATGCTGGTACCATCTAGTAAAAGACTTTGACTAGTAAAAGTGTCTTTAAAAGATCTTTTTACAGAAACAAATATCATTTAATTTCATATGTAAGGTAGAAATATAAGGTATGATAACCGCCAAGACAAAATTTATATTAATTCAGTAGGCACGTCTCATATTTAGATAATTTCTTTTTGGTTTTGAAATGCCTACTATTTAAGAAGAAAACAAATTGAAATAGTAAAGTCAAGGCCTATCAATAAAATACGGAGTAGTTTTACTTATCGATCCATAGCTATTTTATTGCTTATTGGAACAGCGATGTAATTGGTCGCTTGCACACATATTCGTACAGCAATTTATGTAATAGATGCAGTTAAGAAATAATTACAATCTGCATTTTTATGTTCATTCAACCCTTTAATTAAGAAGTAGATATTCGTAACCTACATCACTATCTAAAAACTTAACACGGTATGTAAATGTTTGAATTCAACCTTGCTTGAATACTTATAATTTTAAGCAAAACATAACACTTATCTTTCATTCGTTGAACTTATCTGTACATACCTACAAGCGTCTACCCTCCTTTAGGAAAACTTCTTCGTTAATAACTCTAAATATAGCGATGATTCAAACGTGATAGCAGCTTTTAACCTTTAATTAAAAACTTAAACATGTACCCTCTCTCATATTGCAAAAAGGTTTAAACGAAGGTTTTAAAACGTGCGTCACCTGTTATGACGCACGGCATTAGAAGAGAATATTGATGGGTCAATTTTGGAAAGAGGAAATTTGAAATGTTTACTTTGAGGTGTGGCTTCATCTTCAGTCTTGAACAGGTCGAAGAAGCGACTTCAACCCATCTTTACCTAGGTACTATACGTGTTAGCACTACTAGTCGACGTTTCATTTTCTGAATTAAAAAGTGGCACAAGTCAAAATATTGAATTGTGATCAATTCTAAAATTCTCGTTCTAAACGACGCGACGTACTTAGGTTCTTTATATTACGCATTAACCCGTCAAGTCTTATATTAAAAATAAATAATGTAAAATTTACTGGTTTGGGTCTAACGAAATCGATACGAGGAGAATCAACTTGCTGGCTTATATTTTGACTTGTGCCGCTATTGAATTTAGTCAACGACTTGTGACAGTGTGCATACAAGCAATTTTGGCTGCGTTAAGTTTTTCTGCATTACAAACTACTACCTCATTACAGTTCGTTTGATATAATTGGTCGTCTGAAGTTATCCGCAAGTAGTTAGTCATCTATACTAATATTATAAAGCTGAAGAGTTTGTTTGTTTGTTCGTTTGTTTGCTTGAACGTGCTAATCTCAGGAACTACGGGTCCGATTTGAGAAATTCTTTCAGTGTTAGATAGCCCATTTATCGAGGAAGGCTATAGGCTATATATCATCACGCTAAGACCAATAGGAGCGGAGCATAAATGAAAAATGTTACAAAAACGGGAAAATTTAAATGCAGAAAAGCCGAGAAACCACGCGGGCAAAGCAGTGGGCGGAAATAGTCAAATAAAGGGGTCGTAAATGTTTGTCATTTGTGATTATTTTCCTTAATAATTCGACATTTTGCGATTTAATCAGCGCGGCCGTGCTGAACGGCTAACTTGAGATGCGCACATTTTTTTTTTTCAAATGAACTGTTTTTTTGCATGTACTATACGCAAGTCGATATCCTGCACATCACAGTATTACCGTTGCTTCATTAATGCATCTCGTGATTTAATTATATATAAATAACAAGTTGAGTAACTTACGAGTAAGAACCACAGTAACTGGCTAGCCTTCAAGAGGTCCGTACGTTATTGTCGCGAGGTTTGATCGGGTTATTGTATCGGATATTTTCTGGTACGTAGTTTAAGAATAAGAAAATAGTTTAAGAATAGAAACAAAATTAAATCTATTGTGTTAAGCATAGTAGTACAGTTATGAGCAGAAATATGTACACATTCAGTAAAATTCAACAACGATTGATTCTAAAAATATTAATTACAATTAATGTTGAATTTTAAATTTTTTCGTCATTTGAATCGATACTCGAGAAAGAAATTGCTTTCGAATGTCCGTGAATGTGTACATATTTTTGCTCGTGACTGTACAGGTACTAAAGCACAAAAACAAGACCACTGATTAAATTAAATCATGTATTTTTTAAGCTTTCCGAATATGCGACTCATAAATTGTTTTCTTTGTCCACAGACACAAAAAGTAAAGACAGAATCGAGAAGATGGCTGGCGCTACAACAGTATTGAAGCCGCGCGGGGTCGCGTGCGCACTCTCTAGTCATAGCTTAAGCATGTGTTTTGTTATTGTTCTATTATTAGGTAAGTTTTCTATGGAAACAATATTTTGCTTACAATTTTTTCTTCATTTTCATCAAAAATCAGAAATATGAAACTCATCGCCATTCTTCTAGCCTTTCCCAAATATATTGGGGTCCGCTTTTCGACACGACGGCCAAATCCATCAGACCTCTAAAACTTTTAGTAGTAGTAGTGCCCGCTGGCATGTCTACATGCCAGCATGAATGTCGCACGACCGGGGAAGTACTACCCTCCCGCAGAATATCGACGTCAAGTAGCAGTATGCATTCTGTTGCGTTTCGTACGATGAGTGTGGAGCGCCGGAGGCCCAATTTCTCCCTCAGTCCATTTCCTTCTCCTTTTCTCGTTCCCCTCCCGTTTCCTTAAATAGGCTCAGCAACGCATCTGCAACCAGCAACTCCTTTGGTTTTGCAGATGTCCATGGGCGACGATCACTACTTACCATCAGGTAGCTCGCCTGCTCGTTTGCCGAGTTATACCATAAAAAAAAACATTTCTGGGCAATAAGCACAGACCCCATAAATCCAACTGCCTTTATAGTCTGATTTTGTTATTAGTTATTGTTGTCCATAGTTTCTGCCTACCCCTGTGGGAAAAAGGCGTGAGTGTATGTATGTATGTATTTTGTTATTAGTCACTTTCATAACAATACAATACCACCTTTAAAGGAGATAAATACCTAATAATAATGACTGCCTCATTAGTCTAGTGGTCCTAAGCGCGACGGCTACGCTAGTGATCCCGGGTTAGATTCCCAGGTTTAGCAAAGTTCTATTGGGATTTTCTATGAAATTCTCAGTAGCAGCTAAGAGTCTGGATTTGTGTCCAGTTAATGGCAATAGGCTCATCCCCTATTACATAGTACATTAGTACATATCTGCCTCACCCTTCGGGGAATACAGGCGTGATGGTATTTTATGTTAAATACCTAATAGATAAAATTAACCATCTGTATGACCTAAGCATCTTGTTCTTTCAGGTATCCCAAGTGCACATTCAAACCAAATGTATTTTACCGAAACGGATCTCAATATCCTCGTGGATGACACTCACCTTATCAAACTGGAACAAATGTAAGTCCTGACCTTACCTTACTATAGTATTCGCTTTTTTATTGCTTTAAGGCTGATCTATTCTCTTTGGGCGCCAAAATCATAGTTTCTTTTGTTTCTTTTTTGCAAACAGTTCGTCTTATAACACATTCTAGGTTATGAGAATTGCGACTATAGAGTATTCACAACTGAGTAAGTACCTACCAAAAATTTTGCTCGAAAATTGTTTCCGAAACAGAAACTAGTGTAAAATAAAGGATTCCGCCACTAATGACTGACAATTTATACTCCTAAGTATCACCTAATATAACGATTTTTAAGCAAAAGTTTTAGTTCTAATTCGTGAATAAGTTATTGTTGATATCGCAATTTTTCGCAAACAAAAACAAAATTGGACGTCGTGAAATTGGACGTCGTGAAATTGGTCATCCAAAATAGTTATACACAACGTTCGTTATAGCTATTTATGTTAAACATTTCTTAATCCTTTTCAGTGGTCAGTACAACACCAGTTTGCAATTGCGAGCGGTCATCCAACATCCAGATATAGTCCAGCTCGTTCCACAAACGATCGACATTCCAGGGTCCATAGAACCAGACAACAATGTCAATTTGACGTACGATGTCTCCGCGTACGGCAAGAGCCCGGGACACGCCGAAGTCACCTTCGAAGTCAGCCCACCAGGGTTTATCGAGTGAGTTCAAAATATTTAGAAATTAAAATTATATAAAAAATTTGATTGGATTTTAAATATTAGTATAACGGTCGTATTCTAATTTATTATGCTACGTTACTCGTAATTTACTTATGACATATAGTGCAACAAATTTATTTCAGCATTTTTTTCAACATTTTCATTTTCCCAATGGCAGCGTCGCTATAGTCGCGTTTAATGCTATATTCTTTTTAGTAAGTAGTAAAAACGAAATTGGTAATACTGAATTCAATTAACCTACTCACGCTTCATTCAAAGCACTTTTAGTTCCGATTTTAGCCACCGGGTCAGATAAGCTTGTGGCACTGTGCCGTGCTAAAATATATTTTCATACACTGAATACTATCTTGGAATCGGCGTCCAACCACCAAACATATTAACCGTATCTTTTAATGCGTTTGAATATCTTTAACAAAAAACGACTAAATTCAATTACAGACATTTATCAAATTCTTACAGCCGAATCGGTCTGATAACGGGTCTCTGGTTATCAGATTTGGCAAATAAATAAATACATTACTAATAATTTTCATTCCTGTTTTCAGCGCGGACTCATTATTCCTTCGTATAACAGTGATGCACTCTTACACGATAAAAGTGGTCTCCTACATTATGGGGTGGAGTTACTTCGTAGCGTGGTCTGTCTCCTTCTACCCTCAAGTGTACGATAACTTCAAGAGGAAGAGCGTCGTGGGACTCAACTTCGACTTCTTGGCGCTCAACATTGTGGGCTTCACCATGTATTCCTTGTTCAACTGTGGCCTTTACTTCTCTAAATTTATTCAGGTACATATTTTTAAATTTTATTTTTCTTTGCGACGTCAACTATAGCTTATTCACAAGAGTACTAAAACTCGTAGCATATAGTACTGTCAATTTTGGGCAAAAATCTTCTCTTTTACGTGCCCGGTTAATAGCAATAGGCCCTATTACATGGGACCTAAACATACCGGTGAAGTGTGGGTGTAAGTACATTTTAGTAAACCTCTGCCTAACCATTCGGCTTAGGGCTACAGGCGTGATGGTATGTATTGCTTCCATTATAGACTACTATCTGCTACGATAATTAATTACGAGCAAAAGTTTTAGTACTCAATAATTAGAAACATTTGACCCTAGAATGTGTTAAAAACTTAGATTTTTTTTTGCCGCCCAAGCCAAGACATCCGTCGTAAATAAGTTTTTTGACGTCGCTTCTTATTGTGTACACATAAACAGAGCCTTTCAAACAGTTCAGTATTCATTTTTTGAAGCGGTGGTAGCCTAATGGCTAGGGTCAGACGGCGGTCAGACTTGGGATCATGTGGTTGCCAGTTCGAAACCCAACCATTGCACTACCGACGTGAACAAATCGTAATACAAGCATTTAGCTTAGTACGAGGGGTTAAAAAGAATACTAGTAATATGTGACCCACATTGCTAGTAAGCCTTTATTAAAAAATAAAAATAAGCACAAAACTTCACATGTTTTCAGGATGAGTACTCAGCCCGACACCCTCGTGGTTTGAACCCGGTGCATCTTAACGACGTGTTCTTCTCCCTCCATGCAGCGTTCGCCGCACTTATTACAATCGCACAGTGCTTCTTTTTTGAGGTAACGACTATGCACTTATAATTTTTAAATGTATTTATTGGCTACCAAATAGAGTAAGCGTGAATTATATTAGTTTTTAGAACATAATTTACAATTATTTCTTAAGTAATCATCTAAAAATATGTTAGTATATCTTTTTGTATTTTTAGGCATTTTCCATGCAAAGATTACTAAGTTATTTTAGTGAAGGAAAAAACGTCGTGACGGCGTGACGTCGCCTCAAAGACGTAAATAAAAAAAATAAAAAAAAATGTGAAGGCAAATTTCGACATGGCGGGTGGGGGTCGCGGTGGCTTAGCGGTCATAGCGTCTGGTGTACTTAACCAGAAGACGCAGGTTCGAATCCTGCCCGCGGTCTATTTTTCCTTCACTAAAATAACTTATGTTAGTATAGCTTATAAACTATGTGTGTTCCAAATTTCACCAACATCCGTTCAGCTGTTTTCGAAAAACAAATATCCGAACATACATTAATTATTTTATTAGTAAATAATTTGTCAATAGGTTTTATAAAATCAAAGAGATTTCTATAATGTTCCAAAGCCTTTAAAGTTAAGTAAGTAGAGTTCTTAACGATAGTATAGAGGTCCATACATATGTCATAAAAAGGCCTTGCAATGGTTCTTTGAAGTTTTCTCCCAGAATGAGAGGGGTTGAAGAGAGGGGAGTCTTCAACGCTATTGCGGGTGGGCGTTTGATGGGTTTCAAGTTTTAAGAAAAAAAAAATTCAAAAAAAAAAAATTTCGTCATCACAAGTAGTGATCTCGGTAGCTTAGTTGGTAAAGCGTATGCAGTACTTAACCAGAGGGACGCAGGTTCAAACCTTGCCGGAGGCCGAATTTTTCTTTCAACAAGTTATTTTTTAAATAAAATTTATTTGCAATGGTTGAGTGAAAAAAATCCAAAAATGAAAAAAAAAAGGTATGGTTGAGAGAAACCGAATTATGACTTTCAACTAATTAAATATTATATTGAGACAATTTACTACTAATTTAACCTTTTTATTTAAATTTGATGTAAGACTATTATTATTGATATGCAAATAAGTTTTTTGCAAACCATACTTTTCAAGAGTGTAGTGATAGCCTAGTGATATGACCATTGGACTGCCATGTCAAAGTTTTCGAGTTCGAATCCAAGGCACGCACCTCTGACTTTTCGAATTCATGTGCGTATTAATAATTAATTATCACGCGCTTAAACGGTGAAGGAAAACATCGTGAGGAAACCTGCATGCCTGAGAGATTTTCTTGACGGCGTGTGAAGTCTGCCAACCCGCAGTAGGCTAGCGTGGCGGACTATAGCCTAATCCCTCTCGTACTGAGGGGAGACCCGTGCCCAGCAGTGGGACAATGTAATGGGTTGATGATGATGATACTTTTCAAGTGACATTTGACAGATAGAGGTTATTGGCATTCCTATTCTTATTTGGATCGCATAGTACGTTATAACAAGTGTATGTGTATGACTCCAGCGCGCAGCTCAGCGTGTATCGACGGCGACGCGGTGCATCATCGGTGTGTTTGGAGCCATCGTCGTCGTGTCCGCGTCCGTGTGTGCTGCCGGCCAGCTGGCCTGGCTCGACTTCCTCTACTACTGCAGCTACATCAAACTCGCCACCACACTCATTAAATATGTGCCACCGGTTAGTATAGTCACAGATAGTCGCATACATACAGTATATACCTACAATATAGTCATATATATATATATATATATATATATATATATATATTGTATACCGGAATTAGGGTAGGCCTTTGCCCAGCAATGGGACATAAAAACGGACGGAAATGCATACGTACAAACGTAAGGCAGCGCCACCTACAGGGGCTTATTTTAATCAGCTAGGAACGAATTAAAACATAAAAATCTTTAATATTCGTCCAGCCGTTTAGGAATTCACTGGCCAAAACACTCTTATGAATTATGTTAAAATACACATTTGTGATAATAATACAGATACCTCATCCCATTAAATCCTCCCATAATTGGAGGTTCGGGGTTCGATTCCCAGGTCGAGCAAAGTGAAAGTTGCTTCGAAGTTTGGATTTGTGCCCGGTTAATGGCAAAAGGCCCCCATATTTCGTGGGACATAAATATACTGCCGAAATGTTGAAGAACCTTGAAGGAAAACAAGCGTGATGGTATGTACACACGGCTACAGGTCTATAAAAACCAGTTTTAGTTCAACTCGCATTATATAGGGTTCCTATTCCTATACTATATGAGGCCAGCCTAAACTGGTTTTGTATAGCTTGATGTGTAGCCGCGCTTAGAAAATAACTCATATCACCAACTCTCTCTCACTTTTCAGGCATACATGAACTACAAACGCAAATCAACGGTCGGCTGGAGCATCGGCAACATCATCCTGGACTTCGTGGGAGGTTCCCTCTCCATCCTACAGATGGTGTTGAACGCGTACAACTACGACGACTGGGTCTCGTTTTTCGGCGATGCGACTAAATTCGGCCTCGGCCTATTCAGTCTCCTGTTCGATATTTTCTTCATGCTACAACACTACGTGTTCTATAGGTACGTACAAGTTTTTTTAATATTTTTTATGGGAGTTGTCGTGTTCTTAAATAGATTTTCTTTCTTTCCTGTGTGATTTTTTTCTATAAGACTTTGACGTTATTTTGTTCTATAACAAAAAAAAATATTACGTCCAATATTTAATGGATTTCGAGCTTCAACGAAAATATTATTAAAACTAGTCATTTGAGATGAAGAGTTTGCAAAAAAACATCAAAATCTTATTTTATACAAGGTGGAGACAACAATACGATACTAGATAAAAAAAAATGCTTTATATTAGAGATTTTTCATTTTGTCTCCACCTTGGATATATATCTTATGCCTGCCGTATGCATATTATAATCTCATATACAACGTTAATTTTTGTTTACCCGAAAGCCGAAAGACCCTAACTTTAATTTGATTTTGTTTGTCGTGACGTTTCATTTCGTTCGACCAATGACAGCGCGTTTTGTAAATTTGAATTTCGCTCGCATAACTAGCACTTTTTAATTATTATTTTATACAAATAAATAACACTTATGTAACAAAATGTTGTTACAATAATACTTTATGTATGTTTAAGATTCCGGAAAAAAATATATTAGGCAAATTTAAACTTCATGCATATTCCTAATTACTAAAACTCAAGTGGTGACGAGCTCAAAATATTGACCTAACTTACCAATTTACCTAATTTACCAAGTAGCTATGGCGCCGGGCGGAGTGATTGACCTCCCCGTTCGGTTTTGAAAATTGGGTGGTCCAACTTGAATACTGAATAATTTTTAACATGTTTTGGGACAAAAATATAACATAGGCTAAAAACAATTGCAATCGATTGTGTTACCGATTCTGAACGAACTACTTTCGGCTTTCGGATAAACAAAAACTAACGTACATATATATTATGTGTCTACAACACCTTAAGGTTGTCTGTTAGAAAAAGGCCTATATTCTATATGAAATAATAAATATCTATATTTGTCTATCTACATAACATAATAAAAGACTCGACGACTCCCTTAACGTATTTCTCTATGCTTTTTAACAAGATGTTACGTGGAACGGAACTTTCCGACGTTTTCCGATTCTTCGACCATCTGCCGCGGTGGAGGGTTTCATACTAACATAGTCATTATCGTTATGTTTCACTAACGCTACACATTAACTCACTTCTTAACAATTATTGCCTTTGATTGTTTGTTTATGTGCTTTACAACTTCAAGCCTGGAGAAAAAAAATGCCATCACATCGAAAAATCTATTATAATCAGTCCAAAGTTATAAGGAATATAGTAAAAATGTTGGAAATGTAAAAAAGGTAGATGGAAAAGCTACTATTGGAGAAGAAGCAATGAGAATAATAGAATAAAATATTAGCAATAAACTTATGCCTAGAATATTGAAAATGATGTTATGCAATGTGTTATTCTAAGAATAAAAAAAAATATCGATCAAAGATAACAGATATTTTTGGAAAAGAAACATAATTCAGGAAGTCGCATAAATATAACGTCGCCATCTTCATCATCAGCGGCAGCCTATATTCGTCCATTGCTAAACATAGGCCTCTTACAGTAAGTGCCTCAGAGTCTAAACTTCGTTTTCCACACCAAATTGCCGTCAGCTTCGTAAGCCATCAACGCACAATTACGTTTGCGAAGACGTTGTCTCAAGAAACTGGATATCTCCAATGGCTGTGAATCTTTATAAAAAAATACGACTATATTTTCGACTTAAATATTGTCGTATTTAAAGTCGAGAAACTGTCCGTAGTAAAAATATATCTTGATCGAGAATTAATGGACATACGATTCGGAAGGAAGCCGTAGAAAGCGAAGATGAAGAAGAGGAGGAGATGGCAATGAGATGCATTATAATAGACTTTTGAAGAACAAGCACTTCTGGTGTATAGTGGAGGGACTATGTTGTGTTGTCCCTCCAGTCGAAGGGAGGATCCGACCAGGCGGGTGTTTTACCTATACAATGTGTAAGTCGCGCGGTAAATTTTGCTTGCGCGATGCAGGATTTGTTTCAACGTAGTTCCGTATAGCGCGCTAGATGTCGCTACATATCTTCGAAAGTAATGGTCAGACACCAATCATATTTATATGGGACTTACTTAAGAAATTTCGAAATCAATTCACCAGTGGCGAAGAAGATATCGCGTAACATACCTATATAGTTGAATTGAGGACAATTTCTCCCCTTTTGAAGTCATAGGCATAAGGAGGCCACACGAAAGAATCTCTACAAAGACGCGACGAATCCAACATGAAACCAAACATCAACATAAACATTTGGAATATTTTTTGTATTTAAAAATACATACTATAATACAGAAAATATTCTGTCCATCATAGGGAACCATTCGCTTACGCTTTCGGCACATATTTGGGATACCAAAATGGCGGATTTTATACAATGATGAAGGAACGTTTTTGTGGTATATAATTTCAGAGAGGGCAAAGAATTTGTGAGGGTAAACAGTAGTGACGAAGGTTCCGAGTTGTCCAGCAGTAACGAGGGAAGGGAGTATTTTGTTTTGGTACACGATTGGTATGTATATAGCCTTATTAACACACGCTGTATATAAATTCTGTCTCTTAACTTCTAAATTAGAATAGCTTAGTTATAGAGGTGGCGTTTAACTTTAAATATTGGTGACTGTTACACTTTTGTAGTTTGGTTTGGGTTATTGAATTTGATAAAAAAATTATCCTATTATTTATCAACCTTAGCACGGCTTTAAATAAGGGCTAAAGAGTTAGTTTTGTAGTTTATTTTTTTTTTCCAAACTATTAAGTAAGTTTAAAAATGATTTGCAATTTAAAAAATATATCAAAAAATTAAGTAAGTTTTAACATATAATTAATTTGAATTTATTTTCAATTGACTGCCTCATTAGTCTAGTGGTCCCAAGCGGGACTGCATAGCTCGAGGTTCTGGGTTTGATTCCCAGGTCGAGTATAAGTTATTGGGTTTTTCTATGAAATTCTCAGTAGCAGCTCGGAGTCTGGACTTGTGCCCGGTTAATTAAGTACATTAGTACACCTCTGACTAACACTTCGGGGAATACAGGCGTGATGGTATGTATGTATATTTTCAATTCAGTATTCGCCACCTCTGACGTAGTTTAGTACCCCGTCCAGCTTTTTATCCAATAACATTATATTTTAGGAACGCTGAGGAGAAAAAGTATGACTTGGACAACAAGGCGTGATGAAGAGTCCCAGACATCCCTGTGCCAGTTTATTTAATAATTTAAAAACTTAATTTTAATGCAGTAAAGCTGATTTTTGAACTACAACTTCTCCCTCTATATGAAATATTGAGCGAAGCGAAGCTTTAAATTCTATTGAAAAATTGTAGGGCAGTTAGCAAAAAGTTCAAAATTATTGATAACTTGCAAGCAGTATTCATTCATTGGGTGTCTGTATTTTATTGTCAGCGAAAAAAGACATCTCATTGTTCTATAAGTCGCAAGGCGTGAGATCCTGGGTTCGATTCCCGGGTCAAGCAGTGTGATAGATTAAATTGCAGCTTGAAATTTCGATTGTACCCAGTTAGGCTCGCCCCCTGTGAGCGATAAATATACCAGCGAACTGGGTGTACATCAGGACACCTTTGTTTAACTCTAAGGGGTACACAGATTATGATGGAACGTGGTGGTATGAAAAAGACTGTAAATGAAACCTTATTAATGCACACTTAGGAACGAAAATTTCGTCTGTTTGTTTTTAATGCATTTATTTTATCTGCATGCAGAAAGCCTTTTAGTAGTAATTATTTATACCGATTTTTTTATACAAAAAGAGGTTTTAAGGTGATATCGTAGCATTCGGTTTTAGCCATAAATCGCAAATTATACATTAAAAATGTAAAATGAAATATAAGTATAGTTTTGATTACCACCCTTAAAAATAAGCTTCGACCTATCTTCCCACGTCCAACCCGTAGTATCTGTTATTAACAACACTGCAATAATGTACATTATAATAATTAAAGTTTAAAATCTCAATTTTATTTTTTTACGGAAGTAAAAAATGTCTATTGATAGCAAATAGTTTGTAAGTTTTTGTTTATGGTATTTAAATAAATTAATTTTGGTTTGGCTGTGTTTCTCTTTACCTCCCTTTAGTTAGTTATAAACACAGACACAATATAATATACACACCTACCTTCATTCTATATGCGCATTATTATCACAAATATACAGGGTGGAAGGGACATCGACGCACATCCGCTTACCACGAATTCAGTACATGATTCTGGACCCCCTTGCGCGGATATTTATCGTCGGTTATGATTAAAAAAATCGGCTGTTCCATACATTTTGATCGTGTAGGTATTGTACTTTTGTATGAAAAAGCGCAAGCGCAGCGCGTTTTTTTTCATAACCGACAAAAAATGTCAACGCAAGAACTTCCAGAATCATGTACTGAATTCGTGGTAAGCGGATGTGCGTCGATGTCCCTTCCACCCTGTATATATATATATAAATCTGTTGGAATGGAAATATTTATGGATATGAACTCTTTCACGATTTGCCCTTCTCTTTCTCCTTACGTTTGAGCAAGAGGAAATTATAGAAGAAATACCCCATCAGTCATTAACTACATAGGCCTCTAAAACTTCAGGAATTGGACATCAGGATATACATATTATGCATAAACACGGATAATGCTGCTGCTGATAACGTGCTGTTTTATATCTGGATTGTTGCTTTGCTGCGAAAATAGACGTATCTGTTAGGCTCTCTTACAAGGCTCTTTTATATATATACATAGGTTCAAAAACCTTCTATATGATATTTTTTATAAAAATCACACTACACACAATTATATCTTAAATGCCGTAAGCCTAGCAGTTTGCACTTTATACATGTACTGTGGCGTTCCTGACAATATACCAGGCTACTATGTTAGGCATTATCCGTCTCCTACAACGGAACCTAAAGGGAGCATCCACAATGCCGGCAAGGTCGCTGGTCTAGCCGCCGGCCGTGCCGCTGCTCATGTGTGGATGCACCAATAGACATTACACATGATCTACCTTGTTATTCCTTTTCGTGGACATCCCCAATTATAGACTTACTGACTAGGGCTGTGTTGGGTTATGGCTGATAGGAATCCGCCATACTAAGCACTAAAAATCATATGGTGGCCGCTGCCGCGTACAAAGAGGGAAGCTTCGAGATCTCAAACGCTATCTTCAGACTTCTGTGCATTGCATCTGCTAGAGAGAGAGGCATCACATTCACATTTGATCTATATACCTATGTAGAATTATCGATGATGCGAGTTCAACTCTAACAAGAGGCTCGTAACTAAATACGCTTATAGACCCATGTGCCAAGTTAAGCTGTACTGCCCATCATGGTCGTGGCAATATCTCGAATTCCCATGACTATAAGGCAAGGGAAGGCAATTGCGGTTTTCAGTTGGTACGAGGCCGACATACCCTGCCGCATCCCCAGGTGGCAGACGATTCATTAAGATTTTCCGTACTATAAAAAAAGGTTATGCTGCGTTTGACGGCCATTATATGAATAGCCATTCATTAAACATCGATACCCCTGCATGCAAGGAGAGCTTACTGGGCCCCTAGACAATGTCACATCTTCATTATCGATGAAGTTAGATATCCGAAATGTATGGATGTGACATAATTTCATCACGTGACATATCGAAAGATTGTGCCAATCCCATACATTTCAGATTACTCGAACTTCGTTTTCGATATGGAAATAGTAACATTGTCTAGGCCCCCTGTGCCGTTTGTGCCGGTTCTTATACGATCACCTACCGCCCGCCACTAATCGATAGTTCTACTTCGCAACCCCATTACCCTGACAGCCATTTTAAGCTGCTCCATGCCGGTTTTACCCTAGAACCTTTTTCCCTAGTAACTAATCCATATGGGAGGTCTTTGTGCATCAGTGGACATCCTCTGGATGCTGTAATGAATTAGTTCCGACCAAAATATTACCGAAGGCTATATGACAACTGCATTTTGACAAGGTAGTGAGCACTGAAGAATAGGCTGCGATTCTGGGTTTCGAACTAGGAAGCAAGCTGCATATTATATAGAGCATAATATACGATAGGGCAGTAAATGACTGCGCAGGAATTCAATACGATTCCCGTGATCCCAGCACTAAGTGGCGAAGCGAAACACTAGTGTGGTTTTAGTCGGCACGTCACCAAATATGGGTGGACACGCCAGGGCACGCCGGACACATGCCAGGGCCTTCCCTAGGCGACGGAAGTCGGAAGTCCAAGAGGATTTCCAAACAAACAAAAAAGGACAATGTATGTCCTTATTTGCAATAGTTTTTTTTTTTATGTCCTAAAATGTAATCAACAGATACAAAAATAATTTATTCAAGATAGATCACTACGAATTAGTACGTTTTGAACGTCTTTTTGACAACATTGTGAACAGCTCCAAAACGCCCGTCTTTCCCGTCCGTAGTATTTTAGCTGGGAAGAAGAAGCGGCACAACAAACTCCGCAGCAACACATTTCTTTCTGTTCATTTACTTAGGCGTTACAATTAACATTAGTAAACAAAAAAATCAATATTGAAAAAAAAAACTACTTTTTACGGTTTTTATTTTATTTTCGGTGGACTCGTTCCCCCAGTTCAGTCAGTCCACCCGTGACCATGGATGCTGTAAAGGATCCGAAACATCGAGAATTATATAATATCATTATAACGCGATAAAACCGTAAAAAGTAGTTATATTTAAATTAGACATTGAAATATAACTACTTTTTACGGTTTTATCGCGTAGGACCAGTATAAAATCAATATAATATATCAATAATACATCAATATTCTGTGCAATAAGCACAGGAAATTGATGTATTCCTAATTTCGAAACAACTTTAAGTTAATTGCAATGCTTAAACTATATCTAGCGAAAAATATACCATAATTCTTACATACACATTTTCTCTCACAGGGACGCCCGCTACGTTCAGCTGCTTGGTACCACATCGGAAAGCCTCACTCATGAAGAACATGAGCCGATTGCTCAAGAGCCATACCAAGGTGCACCGGCGTAGACAAAGAATTCACAGAAGAACGACACAGAAATACTCATGTCTTCTTCGCTCTCAATATCAAGTGTTGAGGTGCGAGAGAGATGGACGGTTTTGTTGCTGATCACGAGTTATGGAACGGGATGTTGTTCTGATAGTTGGACAATATCGAATGGTATGAGGGAATTATGAAGGCAATATATTCCTAAAGAACTTATAATAATACCAAATAATGAATCGAAGAAACGTTAAGATTGAGTACATTCCAAGTTACGGTAGAGGACAATTTCATATGACATTCTTTGAGACTGTGATAAATATGAAAACAGCATTTAGGGAAAATAAAATATATGTAATCGTATTTTTGGATTGGCTGCTTTCATTGTCACGCTGCTAGACGCGATGTCGAACTGTGAGCGTGTCGTTTCGGCAGTGCGATTGTACAACACGCCAGTGCGATTGTACAACACGCCAATGAAAGTACAAGTCCATACATCGGCGGCTACGAGCAACCATGCGGCGGTGATTAATTGCGTGACTATGAAATCTGTCACAAATATATTTATAAGACGAAAGTCAATTAAATTAAACAGAATAGCAATATAATTATAAAATATATACAGTATTAACTTAATGAAATATATGGAAACAGTAATCTCATGGGTAGCTTTCGCAGAAAAATAAAGAATAAGATGTTGCAAACAATGGTTACTCATTGAAAATAAAATTGCTTCTGCAGTATCTTTAAAACTAAGTCACGTGAACTAAGAACTCTTTATAATCGTTATAAAACTCTTTAGTGTGTTATAATCGCACAAACATGTTTAATACAATTGCTACATACATTTACGTGATAAACAAGTGAATTGTGAAGTGATAACGGACAATGTTTTAAATATAATAAACGTAAGTGCAAATAAAGTGAAGACAAGGACAATAAATGAATAGAGTTGTTTGTTTGTATATGTTTTTAGTATTTAGGGTGATGGTTTAAGCCTTGTTTGACGTGGATTTAATACTTGTTTAAGGATTGGTGGAAGAGGTCAGTTTGCTGATGTCTGCGCAAATTTTTCGCTAAATCTCAAAACAATTTTACTGAGTCATTTGCAAACTAAAAAGTACAAGTAGGTTTATTTCTATATTCTTAGGGGGCATGAAATCTGACTGTTTAGAAGGGTGATTCTGATTGTTAAAAACCTTTCGAGTAATTCCAATTGAATCTCAATCTATACATCTATACTAATTTATGAATTGGAGAGATTTGTTTGTTTGTAATCGATAAACTCTGAAACTACTAAACCGATTTTAATAATTCTTGTACTACAACAAAAGATACATTATTCCCGATTAGGCTAGCCACGGGGAACTCTCTAGTGTATCATAAATGTCGAATGGTAGTCTTCTAAGTTCCCAATTAACCTTTATCGCGAATAACTTTATATATTGTAATGAAATCATCTAAAAACCATCGAATGTTGACATTTGCAGTATTGAGATTAGATTGGAATTATAATTTGAATATTTAGAATTACCTTCTGATGTTATTCATCTGTCAGAATTGTTGTATCGACTGTCTCTTAACACCCCACAAGTTTTGCACGTTAGTTAATAACGTTGTACTTGACAGTATCTTAGTTAGATATAAAATATGTGTTTTTTTTTCAGTTAAATAGTTGCTTGTTATGACCTCTGACATCATGAATAATCCAGACTTTTTATATTTAAATGTATTCCAATAAATAGTTTTTTTTACTTAAAAAAAATCAAGATTCCATTTTTGATTTCACAAAATCGCAACGATACTTTTTTTTTTAGAAATCGATGTTATTGAAGTATTATTTTTATAAGCACATATTTAAGATAATGTTTAATAATATTTAAAGAAATGTGTTTTATCTTTTTATTTGTTTGTATGTACTTACTACGATATAACGAAATGTATTTAATAACATTCCGGTAACCTTACAATTATTTATATTTATCAATACTTTACTTAGATGTTTATACATCAATATTTATTCAGACAAATAGGTTATATTCAAAGAAGCATTTACTTGTTATATTTGTACACTTGTATGTGTGTAATATCTTAAGTAACCAAGACAAAAAATATATAATTGTTTTATTTACATAAACTAAGAGTTGGTTTTATTATGAAAAGTATCACTATCGTAAACTATACGATGTGTGATGGGTGTCGTTGTATGTTGAGTTTTATTCTCTACAATATGGTTCAGTTGAACGACGGCGATACTCACATCATGTTGTCGAGACTGGTTGGCTTGACTGGTTTGTTTCTTATAATTTAATATAATGAAATATACTTTCTCATCAAGCAAAAAAATTGTAAACAAAGAATAATTCTGTTGTTTAATTTTTTTTTGTTTTTTAAAGGTCTGTTTTTAATCCCCGTCGCAGAAACGACGGGGTGTTATAAGTTTTACGTGACTGTGTGTGTGTCTGTCTGTGGCATTGTAGCTCCCGAACGGATGAACCGATTTTGATATTGTTTTTTTTTGTTTGAAAGGTGAATTAGTCGGGAGTGTTCTTAGCTATGTTTGATGAAAATCGGTTGAGATATAACAAAATTCGGGGTTTAAAAAAAAATAATTAAGTATTTTAAATGGAGTTTGTTGCTGACTCTTCTCCATAGCACCTACTTTTTAGAACTGTACAGTCACTGTTAAATATATCGGAGCGAACAGACTGTTCATTGTTACCTGAGCGACTAGGGAAATTAAACTTTAATCTCAATCTCTCTGTGAAATACATGTCGGAAAATAGCAGCTGCCGTGTTGATTCTAAAACATCCTTTGTGTCGCTGAAATGTGGTTTAATTTCGCTAGTTGCTCAGATAATTATGAACAGTCTCTTTGCTCCGATATATTTGATGGTGACTGTATAACATGTGAATTTTAAAAGTATATATTTAATGTTCTAATTGAAATAAAACATTTGAATTAGACTTTATTATATTAACATACTTACGCTTAAAAAAATATATACTGTCGCAAGTCTTTTTATAAGTTATACAGCTGTTACAAATTTATAATACAATACTAGCTATATAGCTGGTATTGTATTGTAGACTTTAGCCATACTGCAGATCAAGTTTTTTTTAGGTATAGGTACTGTAGAAGCACCAGGATTAATTTAATGGGATCGTAATGCTTCTACGTTAAAAACACTGGATTAAGGAAATCACGACTTCTTTATTCGTTCAAGGAATCAATCTTAGTCTTCTGACATTCATATATAATTATTTTCTAGACATATTTCAAACACTACTTACTTTTTTTGTTTAAATATTCTACATGCCGGGACGCGCACTTGAAAACTTCTTGTTACAAACTCCTACATCAGCTACGCCCCCGCATTTGGGTAAAACAAATCAATAAAAATTAAAAAAAAAGTTTTACCCAACTCCAAACAAAAAAGTAACTAACTACCTGCCTAAGACCTAACTCGAAAAACTATTATCAGGCGAAGAAGACTTTATTATACCTATTACACTGATGCGTGAGGCTGGTCCCTTATAATGGGATAGTGTATGGCATGTGCATGGATAAGTTATCATTAAAATTAATAAAGTTTCAGCATAGTTAATGAACACAACACACCATAAACTTTAACGCACCAAAACGCCTGTAAAAGATGCGTAACGGCCTCCTATCCAATGATGCTTCAAAAATAATTACATTAAAAGCTTAGCATCATACCTTAAGGGTTTATGAAACTAAATATAAAAAGAATTAATATTATATGCAAAAACTTTAACTTCTTCTAACGCAATGGAGTCAGAGGGAGGGAAAGCTTAAGAAAACATATTAACCCTGTCATGAATTCATTCCGAACTATAATTAATTAATTTCCGAGACTAATGTTAATACCCATTTTACATTGTATTATTATACAATTAAAAATAATATTTGCTGAATCATATGTGTCCAACTCAGACACCCTTCGTAAGGACTATATCCCTTTCACGAAGTCGATACAGCATGAGCAGGGTCCCCCTCCTACTAGCAAAAAAAAAACCCTCGGAATATATTCGGAATGCCTTCACCCTATAACGCATTGGCATCTTCTTCCCTCTCTCCAGCTCGTTCAGACAGCACATCAGACAGAACATCAGATATATGAAAACACACGAACAAAATCATTAATGTTAAATATTCTTCTTTTACCAAGCAAAATTAATGAACTATAATATCATGAAACTATCTATATTTTATTTATTTTTATTTTATTCTTTCAGGAAAACTTACAGCTAACAATTCTTATAAAGAAAAACATAGTAGCAAATGGCCAATTACAAGTTTTCACATATAAATAGTAGGTATTATAATAATTATTAACGCCCATAAATACAGCGATGTGTGACCTTCAAGTATACATGCTACACTATTATTAATCATTCAGAAAATAAGAGAAATGGTATCAATTACGACTCAAAGAAACGTTTACTAATGTTTTTTTTTAAATGAGCAATACTTGATGCAAACAGGTCAAGATCGATTCTCCGACACTCATCGTTAAACGTACGACATGCTCTGATAAGATATGAATTTTGCCTGTACGTTGTTCTCGCTAGAGGTACGTCGAGAAGATTTGTTCTTCGTAGATGTGCAGTAGGTACGCGCAGACCAACCTTGTTTACCAACTCAGGAACGTCAGCTAATCCATTCATAAAACCGTATAAAAATGTTAGATCCGCTACTTTTCTACGTTCGTATAGCGGAAGTAGGTGAAACCTTCTACAACGACTAAGGTAGTTAGGCAAGTAGGTATTGGACCTATATTGTATATATCTTAAGAATTTCTTTTGAATACCTTCAAGGCGGTTGATGTGCACATTATAAATCGGATTCCAAATCTGCGATGCATATTCGAGGTGACTACGGACAAAAGTACAGTACAGAATTTTCATCGTTTTGATATTTTTAAATTCCGATGATAGCCTAAATATGAAACCTAACGCTTTGGATGCTTTATTTATAATATCATGAATGTGCGAATCAAATATTAACTTCGCGTCAAAGGTTACCCCAAGATCTTTGATGGTGTTTACACCTTTCACTGGGTCATTACCAAGCATGTAAGTGGTTTTAACTGGATTTGGTTTGCGGGTAAAGGTACACGTGAAACACTTGGTGGGGTTCAAATCCAACTTATTTCGAGAGCAATATAAACGGAAACGGTTTAAATCATCCTGGAGAGATTGGGCATCCTCGACGCTTGCTACTTGTCTCAATATTTTCATATCGTCGGCGTATAATATAACTTTGGAACCCTGAAAGCATGCGCCGACGTCATTTATGAAAACATTGAACAAGAGCGGACCCAATAAGGATCCCTGAGGGACTCCTGACGGGATCACTACAGCCCTAGAGGTGTAACCATTGAGGGCTACCGTCTGACACCTGTTCTGAACATAGGACGTGAACCAACGGTACAGGTTTCCTCTGATTCCGATCTCGAGGAGCTTGCGTAACAGCAAGATGTGATCTACACGATCGAAACATTTACTGAAATCAGTGTATATAACGTCGACCTGAGACCTCATAGACATACACTCTGTTAGATAATCACTACAAACGACGAGATTGGAGGTTGTAGAACGACCCTTTAAAAATCCATGCTGATTATCCGAGAAGCTTAATTTGAGGGTAGTAGATAGTTGTTTATGTACAATTTTTTCCAAAATTTTCGCAAATACACATAGCTTTGATATCGGTCTGTAATTTTCAATACATTTTTTCGGACCCTTTTTATGAATCGGCGTTATATACACTGATTTCCAAATTGTGGGCACCTCCCCCAATAAAAGTGACCTCCTATATAGTATAGTTAACGGGATGTATATGCTCTTCGCACAGTTGCGAATGAAAATTGGTGAGATATTATCGGGGCCTGCGGACTTATTAAGATCCACTTGTTGCAGTAACCGAAGAACTTCTTCTTCCCTTACTTCAACCGAGTAAATGTCACATGAGGGTGAAGTAGCCAGATGGCCTGCATCAACCCCAGTCGACAAGGTGTCATCATCATCCATCACCGACCGTTCACGAAAGTTTGAATAGAAGTAGTTAGAGAACAAGTTGCATATCTCTTCGCCGTTATTTGATGATGTTTCCCCTAATTTTAGCACTGATGGGTAAGAGTTAGTGCATTGTTTCGATTTTACATACTGCCAAAATGCTCTAGGATTTTTAGTGATAGACACTTCTATATTTGTTATGAAACCATTGTACATATCCTTCTCTAACTCTTTAGCCCGCTGGCGTAATGTAATGAAAGATTGGTAATCGGAATAATTGCGGTATTTTTTAAATTTAGAATGATATCTAGACTTTTCCTTTAATAATTTAATCAACGGGCTTTTATACCAAGGGGGATACTTCGATTGTGGGATGATTGTTTTTGACGGTATATATTTATTTTGTAGTGTAATGATTGTATCATAAAATAAATCTACTGAGTTTTCAAGCGTCCCGCGTTTAAGTTCAGTCGTCCAATTCACTTTATTCATCTCATCTGTGATGGCATCGTAATTCCCTTGAACATAAAAGAATTTTGTTCGAGGTTGGGAATGCATCCCACTGGTCTCTTCAAAGTCGGCGGAGATGCATAGTGCCTTATGATGCAGATCCTCCTGTACTAGGGGATCTTGACAGCATGAGACTACAACGTCAGTATTTGACAGTACGAGGTCTAGTATTTTATTATTTACATTTTTAAAAGGATTGTATTGCACTAGATTGCAAAGCGTGAGATTATCACAAAAGGATGTCTGAATCACACCGTGTAAGTTTGAAGGATACAAGTAGCCACCGTCGGGCGCAGTATACCAATCAATATTGGTTTGGTTAAAATCACCTAAGATGATAAATTTTTCTGTGGGGTATTTTAATATAATGTTAGTAAAATTTTCAGAGAAGTTATTAAGCTGCGTCATTAAGGAATTACCAAATTGTTGTTTACATATGTAGGCCACACATAAATGCAACTTATAAGGCAATTTATGTTTCAGTCGCGCCATTGTTATGGTGACCCATATGTCCTCAGCTGACGAGCACCACTCACTTCGAACATCAGCGATAAGTTCCCGACGCACGGCTATTAAAACCCCCCCACCCATAGTTTGATTCGTTTGCAAGTAATTTCGATCACGGCGCCAAACCAAATATCTACTATCAAACAGTTCACTATCAACAATGCCGTCGGTAAGCCACGTCTCAGTCAAGCAAATAATATCAAAACAATTAATACTTACATTTCTGTAAAATTGCGATGTTTTAGTCCGTAGTCCCCGAACATTTTGGTAAAAGATGCTAAGCGGTAACATCACGACTGAATATTAACATTAGAAATATAGTATATGTCATATTTAAGTATGCTATCCGGTGAAACATATACGTTATAGAATCCAATTTAAACAAATAATGTACAAATAATAAAACCTTATTTTTGTACAAGTTTATTTTTAAGACTAGTTTGAAGAAATAAACTACCTTGAAGGTATGAATGTAATATTTTAAAATGAATGGTTCAAAATGACGCAAGCAAATTTCAACTTTAACTATTGATACATAATGTTTATGATTAAAGGTAATGATGACTAATGAATTAACAACAGCGATGGGTAAGCTTACAGAAGGAAGGCGAGAATGGAATGTGTATAAAAAATGGCAGTAACGTATGGATCTCAAAGATGTCGCAACAACAAATAACAGAGTATGGGACAATCTTCTTGACGTGCTTTTCAAAAATACTTTTTTAAATCGTTTTCGGTTTTGATCTGGAGTTTTGGCGATGAATTATTTTTGCGAATAAAAATTTTGCAACTCCTAACCCACACATAATCATAATTACGTTCTTTAGCGAATATTTTTGTTTTATTTAACAAGGTTTTATTGTCCAACGTAAGGTGATCATTAATGTAAATTTTATTATCGCCCTGAAGTCCTATAGTACCAGCGCTCAAATTCTTATGGCTCCTAGCAGCAGTTATGAAGTCATTCTTCACATAGTTGTTATGCACTGAGCATATTATGGTTTTATTCCTGTTATCATTTCGCATAGGTATTCTCGCTATATAATTAATCTGTTCCTTAGGTAAGGGGCAATTGATGACATTTCCAATCTTTGACATAATGTCGAAAAGATTTTCAGTGCCGGATACTGGTACTCCTTTAATCTCAATGTTGTTGCTCTATAGTCTAACATGAAAGGGCTTTAACCTGTTTACATGTATTATATCTCTATATCGACTATTATTTATTTTCCTAATAACATAATTTACATTAGAAATCCTTCTTACAATTTGATAAGGTCCTTTATATAACCTACACAATTTTAAACTTTTACCATCTATTCTCCTAGGCGTATAAATCATAACTAGTTGGTAAGGCGAGTAATTATTAACTTTAACTTTCTTATCATAACTTAATTTCTGTTTTATTTGTGCTTTTCTCAAATTATGTAAAGCCTTTTGTGATAAGAAATTCTGAAAATCATGTCTAGAAAATAATTATATATGAATGTCAGAAGACTAAGATTGATTCCTTGAACGAATAAAGAAGTCGTGATTTCCTTAATCCAGTGTTTTTAACGTTACGATCCCATTAAATTAATCCTGGTGCTTCTACATATGGTGGAGGCAAAAAAAAAGTTTTAATTCAATCACCAAAAATGATTACTTATATTTTCTAGAGCTGGCACAACGAAATGATGATAAATTTATTTTTTCGCTGGCTAATAATTTAAAAAATGTAAATGAAATTGACATAAATCCGGACTTATCTGACAATGACAAGATGTCATTACGTGAACTTTTTTCTTCATACAGAAAATGTTTTGCTTTTTCAACTTCCGAGTTAGGAAATTGTAATTTAGTGGAAATTAATATTAATACGACCGATGAGCAGCCCGTTCATCGACCTTCGTATAGAGTGTCCCCTAAACAATTAGACATAATTAATTCTCAAGTCAAGGATATGTTAGACACGGGAGTGTTCAGTGAATCCAAGAGTGCTTATGCCTCTCCAGTGGTATTGGTACAGAAGCCTGATCAATCTTGGAGATTTTGCATCGATTATCGTAAATTGAATAAAAAGGAAATCACGACTTCTTTATTCGTTCAAGGAATCAATCTTAGTCTTCTGACATTCATATATAATTATTTTCTAGACATATTTCAAACACTACTTACTTTTTTTGTTTAAATATTCTACATGCCGGGACGCGCACTTGAAAACTTCTTGTTACAAACTCCTACAGTACCTACATAGACTTTTTTTTTTTTTTTTAAAAAAGCTTACTAGCAATGTGGGTCACACATTACTAGTATTCTTGTTAAACCCTCGTGCTAAGCTAATTGCTTGTGCTACGAGTGGGTTCACGTCGGTAGTGCAATGGGTGGGGTTCGAACCGGCAACCACATGATCGCAAGTCCGATGCCCTAGCCATTAGGCTACCGCCGGTTCCTTGATGAGCACGTGCCATGTTTATCGGTGGGTTATTTGATTAGTCTACGTTTAATCGGCGGGCTCGCTACGCCAAAATGACGAGTTTGTAATGATCTTGCGGCCAGTTCGTTGCGCCTATGCTAAGAGTTATCTGCGCCAATACGGCGAGTTTGCAATGCACAAGCGTCGCCTCTGTAAACACGCAAACAAATCGCTATTGTGATAAAACTTAAAGGTTAGCAACTTTTGTTTGTATAAATTTATTTTGAACCAATATAAATTATAGTGGATTGTACTTGAAATGGCAGTAACATCCCGCTATCACGAGGCAGTCCCCTCGTGCCTACGTGTTTGCATACGGTGCAAAGGAGATAAGGTTGAATCAGCTCTCGGCTCGCGAAGCTCAGTCATGTGACAGCCTATCATTGGGAGGGAACGATAGCGCTATACTATACTATATACTAGTTATATATTGTCACAAAGTCGACGGCCTGCCGTTGACACAGCGAACTTCACATGTGTGAAGTTGCTCGTGAGTCGTGACGCAAATAAATTGCACATTGCAGATAATTGAATCGTGTGTGGGATAAATTTTAGGGGCGGGTGCAATGTAACGTGCTCGTACATTTGAGAGATCGTCATCCCGTCTTAAAACTCCATGATGGCTATCCTATAGAATACCCTCCAAGAAATTAGATGCATCTTGACATTTACCTATTTGATGGCAGCCAAACGTGGGCGTGATATTTTTTAAGATTTAAGATATTATTCGCTTAGAATATGGTAGAAAAGTTAAAGTTAATTAAGAACTGAGTACCTACCTATTTTACTGGTTTCTAACACTTACGCGAATATTAGACATTGAAATAAAACTACTTTTTACGGATTTTATCGCGTTATATTGATATTTTTAAATTCCCGACGTTTCGGATCCTTTACAGCATCCATGGTCACGGGTGGACTGAGGTGTTGGTCGTCCTAATGTCAAAATTATGAACAGCTACCCTACATTTTGTTGATTATTATTTATGCCGGTCATGCAGAATGGGCTCACCGTATCCTTAGGTCTCGCAGTCTTGTGCTTGGATTTAATAGAATCTATGATGGGGTTCCAAGCAGACGGTAAGACCCAGCCATCTTCTCTATTGAAATTTGGGTGTTTTTTAATTTCAATAGCCTCGCGAATCATCCTAGGTAGGAATCGGTTTTCTTTTGCAAGGACTTGTGGTTTATCAAATCTGATGTAGTGCTGGGCCTTGTCAAGTGTATGTTCACAAACTGCTGACTTCCCGGAACGGCGGTGTTTGACATCGGCGATGTGTTCTTTTACGCGGGTCCCTATGCTTCTTTTAGTTTGGCCTATGTATGAGAGATCTATTTATGTAAAGGATCCGAAACGTCGGGAATTTAAAAATATCAATATAACGCGATAAAATCCGTATAAAGTAGTTTTATTTCAATACCTACCTATTTATTTGTCTAACTTTGGTTATTGAGATAACCAGGGACGTAGTCACCGCCGTATCAATGATATGCCCACGTCCGGGGTTTAAAAGGGCCTCAACGTGTGTATGACAAATAAACATCCATTTGGTTCTTTGCTGCAAGGAACCGTTAGGCCCGCTAGGACCAGATAGCCCACTGGAGATAACACATTTTATGCGAAATAAATTGACTGCAAATCATTTACTTTTTTGGTTGCATTAAAAAGGTATTTGCTGTAAATGCATGAAACAAAATTACGAGACAAGTGAACCCAAATGATGATGATAGTTAGGATAATTAATGCATTCATGAACAAAATAAACACATTAAAATAATCACTTCACGATACAATAATAATATTTATTTCGTCATAGATCTTTTTTTTTTTTGAACTGAGTATAGAGGACATTTTTTCAGAGAAAGTCGTTCACCTTGGATTTTATTTAAAATAATGTCGCGACGCTCCAAACGTATCTACAAAAAAAATGTGCATCATAAATACTTTCGCGTGTTCGCGACCTAGTTCATTCGATACAAATAGAACTTTCTGAGTGTATCGAGGCGGTTTTCGTAAAAAATGCACTTTTTATGAATCCAGAAGTACCCATGTGTAAATGTCTCTTATAAGTAGCAAATATGAGAATGTATATATTAAAATAAATAAACTACAGGGTACACGCATATGTGTGCCTACTTACTACACTCTAAAGCGAATTATGATTTCGACGGATCCAGCGGTGGTGGAAGAATGCCTCGTTGGTAATGCTTTCACGAGTCCTTTACCGACCATAGAGCAAGGAAAGGCAAGTGTGTGTGTGTGCGTGTGCGTGTGCGTGTGCGTGTGTGTGTGTGTGTGTGTGTGTGTGTGTGTGTGTGTGAGTGTGAGTGTATGTATGTGTGTGTGTGTGTGTCTCCGACTTACTCCGCCCGGCCTCGCCCAGGCTGCGGGCGATCCGTGACTATTTTCCACACTTTAAAATAAACATTAACATACCACACGCTTTCCTGAAGGGTCAGGTAGAGGTGTTCTAATGTAGACACCCACGTTTCACCGGTATGTTTAGATCCCATGTACCTAATAGTGGCAAACCTGTTGCACTGAGCACTCTTAAGTACTTACAATTTAAATGTTCTACAAAAATTACTGACTCCATGGCAAGAAGTGTGACTTAACTTTGTCTGATGATAGGGAGAGTAGCGTCAAATAATAATAGTTCTGAGAACCATTTGTTACCATACGTATCAAGTGTAAAAATCAAATAATGAAAAGTCAGCCCCTTCTAAATTGTATGTGTATTTAATTTTCTCAACAACCTTCATCGTTGGAAAATAATATTTATTTATAAATACGAACACGTAGATTCGAATAGCATAAATAACTATGAGCATCTGGGTAATAAAATACCACTATCACTTTTTACGACCAATTATACTAGTCGATCAATGGAATACCTAACATGACCAGGGTCATCTATTAAGAGTTTCCTTGTGCAGTTTATGTTGTTCCATGTTTTAACTATTCCATAACTGATTCTTCTTGTAGTATTGAAAAACATGACGTATTTGTAGCTTTTGCGAAAATTTGAAGCGCCGACGGCGGCGGCGGTAATGATTAGGGCGTCGGACTTGCGATCTTTTCGGTTCGGAACTCACCCATTGCGCAACCGACGTGAACCCACTGGTAGGTAATAGATACAAGCATTTAGATTAGTACAGAAGTTTAGGGTGTACAGAAGTACACCATTGCCTAACTGGATACTTGAGAGGACAGATCAGGGGTTTAATTTTAAACAAACATGATTACATGCTGTCGCATGCGTTCTTCGAAGGTTTAGACAGAGGTACTGAGATGTTGGGCAAATTTGGACAGAAATTTTTAGAGGCAAGTCAAGGCGCCAATTTCCTTTTTTTTTTGAAGCAGATAGTACAGTTTTTTCGAAAGAAATAAGCCTGTCTGTAGTTGTCCGCAAGTGGTTTATCAGTAGGTATCTAGTAAATTTTAATAGAAAGAGTCGGCGTAAAAACAATTGGGCTCATAATATGTTTCAAATTTCTGATTATTGTTTCGTTCATTTAAATATTTATCTTTTAATGGTATAACATGGAATCCCTGATGTCACCTTGAATTGTTACATTTACCTATTAAATGTCTGTATTTGACCGGGGGAGATAAGATTTATTGATAAAATAGGTAGCACTGATCGTAGGGGGAATCACTATAGATACCTACTAATAACATACCACGCACAACATATCACGCATTTATTCCCTGTTGGGTCTGGCAGTGCTAATGTACCTACACATCACGCCGATATGTAATAAAGGGTAAGCCGGACACAAATCTAAATTCCAAGCTGCTACTGATAACTTCATAAAAAAACCCAATAAAACTGCTCGACTTTGGAATCAAACTCGGCCTGACTTTCTAGCAGTTGTGTAGAGAATAATAATATATTTTTGTGATTATACATTAGAAGAGCTAATCCGATGGCATGTTTTGGAGATGTGGCTGAGCTGTCGGGTTCTGTGCGACGGCTTATGAGTTCGATTCCCGAACGAGACAAATTATTTGTATGACCTGTAGAGAGTTCTTCCTGGCCGGTTTGACAAAGGAGGTTTAAATAAAAGATCTTTCGCCCACGGCTACATCCAATTTAAGCAAATATTTCGTGAAATGTGATTATTGGAATTTCTATATTTTAACATGAGCAACAGGATCTGTGGAGTATCTTATCTCCCGGCGGACAATTCCTGTTTGTATCACATTGATATAGGTACTGTTTCACTACATGTGTATCTGTATATATAAACCAAATGTTTAGGCTTTGTTCAGACTATTTAGTAGATGGTTTATGTGAATTTTGAGCGGTTCTTCATTTATCACTTTTTTACATACATATTATTGTACAGGAAAGTCTAGAAAACACGCGGGCGAAGCCGTGGGCGGAAGACTAGTAGTTATATAAAAATTGATCCCTCTTTCCCTTGCTCATGCCATAACTATAGAAAGACTACCAAATTCTTTCATCTTTTTTTTAGTTTTCTTATAGGTACTTTGTAGAAGGTTTTTACGTAAAAAAATATTAAGAAAATTGCACGCTATATTGTAAAATATTAAAAAACTTGAGGACTATTTTTATTTTATTAGATATTATTTATTCCAGTTCGAATTGAATATTCATAACTAAGATAAGACAACGTCTGCTAGGTTAGCTAGTAATAAAATAATAACGATGATGGTAATACATCTATTTATATCGTTTTTATTATATGGAAGCTGAAATATGAAAACCTAGAGGACAATAGCTTTATTATGATTGTATATATCTGGGCAATAACTACACCTCAACTACACTGACAGTTTTTTATTGCTTATTTATTGAAAATCATTACGAGGTAAACAAAACAATTACCATAATGATAGTTCGATGCGCAGCCGCAGGAAACATGTTTGATGTTAGTAAATAGTGGTGATATTTTGTCTTTGCTTGGAACTTTATTGTTTATCAATGTAGAAGTAAGATGCTGGCCAACACTGATGGTCTAAGATTATTATCAATGGAATGTGCAGTTTGAGATTTCGCTAAGACTCTAACAATATTTTACAAAGCTGTCTCCTTGTTTTAAATTAGAATTCTCTCCAAGTTCATAGTACTTAAAAATGTTTATATAAAATATTAAATAAGTAGCTAATTACATATGCACACTTATTTATAGACGATAACGGAGTAAATCTTCCAACTCCGATTCGCGATCATATTCACCATTATCTCGAAACATTCGTAAGGCCTACATATTTTATATGATTGGCCTACGCTGGCCTACGGCCTACGGCGTAGCACGATAAGTATGACGCAATCAAAGCCTGAAAGAAATATTAATAGGTATTTAAATTAAAATTGCAAAAGAATGAAAGTAAACATTCGTAGGGCCTACAAATGTTATATGATTGGCCTACGGTGGCCTACGGGCTACGGCGTAGCACGAGAAGTATGACGCAATAAAAGCCTGAAAGAAATATTAATAGTTATTCAACTTAACATAGCAAATGAATGAAACTTTTCTTAACATACCGAATCATAAATAGCAATGGCAATATATACTTTAAAATACGCCATAACTCATTAGTGACGTTGATAAGATCTCATTGGCAGTGATTTACTTGTCATAACAGACATTTAATAATAAGTCAAATTATTTAAGTAGGTATCAATAAAGGTCATTGTGATATCAGTGTGCTTTTCCTTAAGTTTTTTCCTATTTTCTTTTCAAAATCACGTGTAGAGGTACCTACCAACCTCTAACACGTGATTTTTTTGGGTGTCATATCAAATTGAAACACAGTAGGTACCTACAAAGGCTTCTGTCTACAGAGTTAATTAAAGATCTCGTCTCAAACTCGACTGGTCTGGCGATCTTTGCCGCGTGAGAGAAAATAACCATAAATCGCAAGAAAAACTCATTTCTGGCCAGTTCGCGCGCAAACGCTGAGGACTGCGCCCGCGTCCGTCACAATAAAATGCGCGGGAAAATCGAAACTTAACTCGAAGTGCCTTTAGTTTTGATAAAAAATAATGTGATAGTAATTTAATAAGTGAAAAGTGTGATATTGTGTACAGATACTTTATATATTTATTTAGCAAAAGTGCAATTTTAACAGCATATCATGGCCGACGAGAAGTGAGTAGATATTTACCTATTAATATTTAATTTTGAATATTAATGGGACTGTTTATCTGATTCTATAGACCCGACTAGTTTACCTAAATGTTTCCAGTATTTTTCCTAAACTTTAACTACTAAATAATTCAAAAGTTAAATATATACTTAGGTATATTTGGCCAGAATAGGTCACATAAATTATTGTGAGTCAGTAGATAGAATGCATTTTTTTAGATTTTAACTTCAAATATGAGGGTAAGTAGAAAAATTTAGTCATTTCAAGAAGGTAACGAATAGTGACATGTTAAAAAGATTTCATAATATAATTTGAGCAGTTATTGTTATTTGATAATTCGATAAAACTTGACAAACAAGAACTTTTTTAATGTGTTAGGTAGGTACGTATTGCTACAGTTTTTTGACTAAAAAATGCATTAGATTTTTTGAAAACACTGCTATATTGCTTTGTTTTTGGGAAACCTAGAAATAACATTGATTCGTCGCGTATATTGATCAATTCAGTCTTTTAAGTGTATTTATACTTAAGCTAACCCCGTTATCTAAGTAGGCAAGCGTTCAAGACGATTATCCAAATAGCCACTCATACACATGCCCCGCAACATTCTTGCACATAAATTATCTACCTATTACCTACTAAATTAACTCTAAGTTAACAGAAATTTATACCGACACACCTGTATTCTGAAAGAGTTAGACAGAGATATATTTTGGTGATACCCACAGTTCCTAAGTATCTTTTTAGCAATCATTTATAGATTAGGTGTGGCCTATAAATGTAGATTCCAGAGGCGGGTGTTACTGGTATTATGTATCTAAATATCAAAATGTTTAGCAGGTACGTACATATACTTATTATACAGGGTGGTATCGTATCATCGACGTCCCTTCCACTCTGTTTAATCGCAATAACACTACTCTATTTGATTGTTATTCAGTTAATTATTCGGATAGCTACCTACATTTCAACTTCCCCTAATGTGTTTGTCCCTTGACCGCCAAAGTAGGGTATTCTTAAGCAACGTATCCGTGTACACGACCAAGAACTAAATCAATACCAATAATACGCGACAGAAGCAGCTACCAAAGCCGAAAATAGTAAGGTATCTATTAGTAGCAATATGTATTTATCTATCGTTTAACTAACGATTGTTTCTATACATTTTTATTTACTAAATTAGATACATTTACATGTGTGACCTCGAAGGTAAATTACACATACACGATAAACTGACAGACTACAAAAATAGAATAATTAACTTTTGAACTATAATAAAACTACAAAATAATATCTATCAAATGCAACTTCAAATGAAAACCAATAAATAGGTAGAATTTCAGAAACAGAACTGCAAAATTAATAAAAAATATTTAGATTTTAGATAAATAATAGATGAATAATATATGTAATTGAGATTATTATAAATGATAGGACTCGTTTTCTGTAGTTTATCTAAGGTGGTTTTATTTGATCTGACTGTTTTGGACTTTTTATTTGATCTGAGTAACAACTCCGCATTGCTAAACAATAATGTGCTGAAATAATTGATATTAATAATTAATTGCCGGTTGGAAAGGCAATCTAAAGCCCAACTGAGATTTCAAGATGACAACGTGCTAGGGATACTAATGGTGTTGCTGGTGTCAATACCATGATTACCATCAGACAGCTTGAATGCTTGCTTGTCAGCTAATTACATTACATAACAAAAAAAAATTAACAAAGACTTAAAAGTCAACATTCAATTTATAAAAAAGCAATGTTCTTGCTCATTAATAAAAAAATATATTTTCTTTTTACATACATACACTCACGCCTTTTTCCCATAGGGGTAATTTCTGCAAATTACAGAACGCCATTTGCTACGATTCTTGCATACTTCTTTTGCTACGTCCACATTCACACATGTCACTATATAATTATCATCCTTTAAACCGCAACGCTCCCTTATCATATTATTTACCTTTCTTTTTACTCATTTACATAAATACATCGTTGAAGCCGTTTCCTTTTAAGCATATAAATGCCTGACCCAAGAGTGTATATTTATACTGCGCAGGAGGCGTCGCTCTTTCATATTTCAACGGTGTTATAATAATATTATACTTTACTCTATAAAAAAACTATATAAGACTCAAACTTTACGCATACTTTTTTTGGGTCTGTTACTTTGTGTGATGGATAAATGTGTGACCGTGATTGTGTTCTAGTGACTCACTAAGTAGGTATTATTATCAATTTTTCATGTTTCATTTGTACGCTTTTGCGCTTCGATTGCATAATTATATACTTACTATTTAGCGCAGAAATAAAACAAACCGTATCCGCTGTTATCACTAAACATTATGTAATTAAACTGTTTGCGGCCGCGCTTGTCATGTGTTGTGTTGGTGACGTCAAATTGGACGTAGTTAAGCAGAAAGGACTCAATCCACACAATTGCCGAGTTAAATATACTACTGTTAATATCTCGTAATGTATTGCAAAATATATCATTATTTTGATAGACAAATAAAATATAAACTCTCCTGTCTATAATTTGGGTCAAAAATAAAAAAATGTAACCTTGTGCTATAGAAATCACATCTGAAACTTCAATCACTCAAAAGTGACATTGTGTGGATTGAGTCCTTTCTGCTTAACTACGTCCAATTATGTTAGTGATAATTTTGCCGTGGTACCTACCATCTCGTGTCTAACTACAAAGTATGACAAGCAGTTAGTGAATTATACTTAAGCAAATAGCGGTGGTGGCCAAAAAGTAACTACCGCGATTTACTTACGAATTGTAGATCGTAGGTTCGAACAGACAGAAGAACTTTGTGTAAATGATTTCGACACGACCTACTGTTCCCAAAACGGTGAAGGAAAACATACTGAGGACACCGGCAAGTCCTAGAACCAAAAAAATCGAAGACATGTGACATACCAGACAAACTGCACTGGGCCTGCGTGGTGGATTACGGCCCACTCCCTCTCACCGAGAGGCGGCCTGAGTCCTAGCAGTGGGGACATTACAGGTTTTATAAGTACTAAAAACCACATGATGACACTAACAACTTACAGATTTTCAAAAGACCCGACTTTTATTATAATTTTTATCTCCTTTTATTACATACACTATAGTCACGCCTGTTTTCCTCTGGGTAAGCAGAGGCTATATATATCCACTTTTTACGATCCTGTCACATTACTTTCGCTTCATCTATTTTTATTAACTTTTTCATACATGATCCTGGCCTCTTTAAGAACATCCGCAATTTGTTTGTCTGCCTTTCGCTGACGTGGGCCCCTAAATCCATGTTTATTTTTTTACATTATTAACACTCTCCCAGAATATGTTGCTTTCATTAGATGTTTATTTTCTCAGGTGAATAGGTAGAAATGCACATTTTAATAGTGAACCCAAGAACAGCTGGGGACGAGAGAGTGATAACAACTTAACCAGTCATAGACCTCTGTTCCCCGATAAAGTTACTACATCGGTCAATGCCCGACTATTTTAAACTGTTTATGGACAAACACCCAGGGCTTTTACGGGAAACTGCGAAGGAATTAACTAATCATATCTTTTAAGTATGCACGGCTACACATCAAGCTATACACAACCAGTTTACGATGGCCTCTTATTTTATGGGAAGTCTATACAATGCGAGATCAGCTTAAACGAGATTTGTATAAGGTGATAGCCGTGTGTACATACCAACCAAATAATGTCCAAAATTTTGGGGCAAATTGTAAAAACTGACAACTGTAAAGCAATTTACAAAAAAACCTTCTACGAAAACGATTGTTGATGTCGCAATCGTAATTCATAAGTGCACATTTGCCTAACCCTACGGGGAATACAGTCGTGATGGTACGGTATGAAAATACATGAAAATATCAATTTGTAAAAACAAAATAGATGTCTAAATGGTGAAGTTTCTTAGGGTAGTCACAAATAATGTTTATGTCGGAAATGTCAGCCGGCGGGTTGTCGACCGTGTCACGTGCGCGGGCGCCGGTGAATGAGACCTGGCTCCCAGCCCACTGCCCTTCACCTTGCATCGTACTCTTGGCACCAGCTTTGTGCATTTTCAGAAATTCGTCATAGGGTGTTAGCAAAAAGTTAGAATGTGGGTAGAACAGTACTGCGCAGTCGAAGATATAAATATTGTGAGGAAATGGAAATATGCATGTCGTAAGAAATTATGTTGGGGTTAGACACTAAATCTGGGAACACGAGACATACTCATAAGTTCGTTGTAAGTATTAGAAGTTTTGGCAAAATCAGACTATAATGTTCCCACTGCTGGGACACAGGCTTCCTCTCGGTGAGAGGGAGTGGGCCGTAATCCACCATGCGGGCCCACTGGGGTTGGTAAATGTCACATGTTTTGTGTTTTTTCTGCGCATTTTCCTGAATTTTGGTTTCCGTAAAAGGTTTCCAGGTTTCCAGGTCCAGGTTTCTACAAAATATTAGAAAACTTAACATTAAAATATGAATGAATGAAATATCCAGGTAAAGTTTTACTCAAATTACGACGTGACAATGATATAGGGATACATTTTACTATATAGATACAGATAGAGTAGGTAGGTTTCTTTTTAGTAAATAGATAATTGAAAGACACTTTTACAAGTCAATGTTTTAAATTTTTTTTAAGCTAGAAGGCGCCGGCTTTTTCCCATCTGACGACCTCTGAGAAGAAAAGCCGAAACAAACTCAGAGAATCATGGTCTCTTTTAAAGTCTAGACAATTGTGATACGCGAGATTTACAATGCAGTAGGTTGGTAGGTACGTATTCTTTCTAATTTTACCTCACGCCCCTCCCACACACCCACCTGCTATCGCTATCTAACCAACGAAGGTAAACAATATTAATCACAACGGACACTAACCAATACTTCATATCGTAATCGTAACAAGTTCAATCGATGGACAGCAGATTGATTAATGGTGGGATCATTACGAACACGTTCAAGTACCCCTAAACTGATAGGAACGTGTGCGAATGACGTCATAGCAATGAACGGTCGCCCCGCCCATTTACAACAACCATTAAACTTCAGAAACTTCAAAGACTACTTCGAATAAACTTCAAAGACTTCAATGGTAAAAGATCTTATGACGAAAATCAATAGCTTCTAACGGATTGTTTCAATATAAAATCTGTCAGTAGATTTGCTTACTAGAGATAGGACTTTATATACATACCATCACTCCTGTATTCCAAGGGTTAGGCAGAGGTCTTCTGATGTGCACCCACACTTTGCCGGTATGTTTAGGTCCCATGTAATAGGGGGTGAGCCTATTGCCATTACTAACAAAAATCCTATCTCTATATAACTGCCTCATTAGTCTAGTGGTCCCAAGTGGGACTGCTACGGTGGTGGTCCTGGGTTCCATTCCCAGGTCGACCAGTGTTATTGAGTTTTCTATAAAATTCTCAGTAGCAGCTCGGAGTTTGGATTTGTGTTTGGTTAATGGCAATAAGCTCGCCCCCTATTACATGGGACCTAAACATACTGGCGAAGCGTGGGTGTACTTAAGGTACGCCTCTGCCTAACCCTTCGGGGACTACGGGCGTGATGGGTTGTCATTATTATTTAGCCAAAACAGTATAGATTCGATGCAACTAAATGTAGATATTCCTGCAACCGAAAATCAGCGCCAAGCACTAGCTGCCGGGCATATTGCTGAACTGGGCCTTTTTGCCACAGCCGTGAGGCACAACAATATAGCCAGTAAGTAGGTAGTCTTCTTCCTATATTAATATTTAAAAAAAATGTATAATTGTGCCTTGACTGTGACAAATAAATCTTATTTCTTTCTTTCTTCTTTCTTTCAACCGATGACGCATATTCTCCAATTCTACTTCCCGTAATCCTTTGTAACATCACTACATTTTATATATAATCTCAAGAATCACGCGAGCTTGCGTAAAATCGTGCCAATTCCTTATCTTCGTTTAGAAGTCAAAGTCCATTCCATACGTTCCTGGGTGAGTTGCCAAACGCCAAAACTGGATGTTTATATATATTTATGTAATCATGCGCCGGTCTCGTGTCTCTGGTGCCATTCGATTCTGGCAACTGTTGGTAGTTAATTAGATGAATATTTTCAAATTGTTAGCTAGACTAGAAATAGGTAATAAGTACATTTAGAAGAAGAAGAAGAAGTACATTTAGTCTTGCAAATTATTCATAGTTATTTTCTATCTCCAATTTTAATCAAACTAGTTAACTAATTAGTTTTTTATTTGTAAACATTTTCGAGAAGTCGACAGCGGGAGCAATGAACTCAAATTCTGATGATAAAATAAAAACAACATCTATTCTAGTCACAAATTAATTCGTTGTGACTAAAATATACATTGTATGAAGATGCCGAAAGTTGACGACCAGTTTTCCTAAGGATATCGAAATCGATATTGTCCGGAAATCAGGATGAGGATTTAATGGCAGTCCCACCGTAGAAAATTCTATTTTTTTATTTTTTTTTATTGGTATTTGTGGCTATAATATCACTGCGACCGATTTCGGTCTATTATGATCGCCACTTAAAGACTTAAAGTTCACTGCTGAACCCTGCGGCTGCAGGATTTCCTTAGGGGTGAGCTCCCTTATTTATCTGGGGTTAATACATGTTTCCCCAGATACGCATTACGCTTGTGCATCAGCGGTCCGCATTCCCCCAGAAGGTGAAGTGGCGTTTCATTAGCCTCTTCACAATATCTGCAGGTTCGCGTATCGCTCAGCCTTAGGTTGAACATGTGCTTGTTTTAGCAGCAGTAAAGTAAAGAAGTAAAGTTAAGGCTCTCGTGACAATGCGCAGATTATTCCTACTCAGCGTTAGGAGAAGGTTTGTTTGCCTTTTACTATAGGCTTTAATTAAAGCTTTAGAGTGGGCCATACCCGCCGATTCCGTCCAGAGCTTCATGGCAGTCTCAAAACTAGAATCAGTGAGGGTTTTTTGAGCAAGGGCTTTTGGTACTCCACAGAAGGGTTCAGGGCCCTGCTGCGTACCATTGGCCCCCGCTCTTGCGAGTTCGTCGGCACGTTCATTGCCAATGATACCATGATATATAGAAAATTCTAACATACAGTCGTATTTGGTTAGACTACTGAAGTTTTAAAGACGAAGACAGTAGAATCACTCACATGATTTTCTGTAGTAAACAGTCGTGTACTGTTGCTTAAAGAAAATGGAGCTTATATTTTTACGAATCATCAACATTTTCTCGCACTGACGTCATAATTATAAAACCTGCAAAACCATTGTACATAACGTTATTTCTGTGCCTACGGATTCACGCAAAAATATCTTTCGCGTCAGAAAGATAAATGGCGCCTAATTTTGCAAGTTGGCATTGAAAAAAAAGTACAATTTGAATTGAACCGCAGCCAAATTCACACCCCCATTTCTTAGAAAATTCATTGACACAACAGTTATATAAATGCGAAAACATCAGCCAAGCCACCATTGATTGAAAAAAGAGCAAACAAATTGAACAAACTTTGCCACAAACTGCCCTCCGTTTCACATATCCAAATATTGGCCCCAATCATTGGGCCAGTGTGTGAAGCCAGGGTAACACGAGACTGGAGTTATATAACCAAACTGGGTGTGGCAAAGTTATTCCAACAATAAGAAGTCAACAAAAATAATCGCTGGCTCTGTGACGTAGGATACCGGTAATGAGAAATGAAATATGGTGCCAAACGTTAAACATAATTAGAGGCAAGTAAAAACGTTTGACATTGAATCAAACTGCACATATTTCAGTCCAAGGACGATTTTGTAAATTTTGACTATATTATGCAGATCACGCAATATCCGTATCGAATTTGAGAGGGATCTCTTTTATTTGGTCTGGCGGTTGACTTGGGTGTTTATGCCACGAGTGAGCCTTTGAGCGGTCTTAGTCGCGAATGTCAGGATTCTCTTGGCCGTAACTTTAGGACAAGGGAAGGTTAGTCTAGTTTTTAGTAGGTACAAGTCCAATATACCCTGCTGCCTCCCTAGGCCACGGACTATCCCTGAGGATTTTCCGTATCAAAAAGGTTGGTTCGTTTGACAGCAATTTAAAACGAAATGTTTTAGTTACATCGGTCAATATCTAGTCAAATAATTTCACAAAACCTGTGTATTTCCATGACCATTAGTCGGCGTAAGATTCAATAATACGGTAGGTGGAAGAAGACAGTTACTGGTTTAAATCATATTTTATTAATGTTCTACCCGACGCTCTGCTACGTACCCTACAGTACCTACTTAAGAGGTCTTATGAGATTAATCTTAGTACGCATAATCGTCTCGCCCAAAGAGTAGGCAGAGGTGTACTCAGGGACAGCAACAGTTTGCTGATATGTTGAGATCATCATCAGCCTATACTAGTCCACTGCTGGATGTCGTCAACCTGTCCTGCGCTTTTCGCATCCAGCTTCTGCCAGAAACTTTTCACAAATCATCAATCCTTCTTGCCGGAGGGCGTCCTACACTACGTTTTCCGAGTTGCGGTCTCCACTCGAGAACACGTCTATACCTACCAACGGTTGTCAGTCCTTCTACAGATATGGCCCCCACTGCCGCTTCACTTCAGCGGTGCACTAAGTCGATAACTTTAGTTCTCTGTCGGATAAATGCCGGTAACTCTGGTTCTCTGTCGGATAATCTCGTTAAGAATTTTGTCTCCTGAGAGAGCGAGCATAGCAAGCTCCATAGCACGCTGATAGACTAAATTGTTGGACTAGCCGCACTTAAAGCGTGTTAAGGTCCCATGAATGGAAGAATTTCATTTAAAAAACCCAGTTACATTTAGGACTACAACTCCAACTCAACCCAGTAACATTTAGCTCTAATATAGCTGTCGCTCTTACGACCGCCTAGAGTCCTAGACTATTGAAACAGTTTATCAAAATAATACTAAAAATTTACTTATCAAATTCTTTCCTCACAATCATACTATCTTTAAAGAACAACTTTGTTATTTATTTATCGGATCAGCATATTATGACGGTCATTCGCATGCACCATGCTTCTCATGCGAGGGGCGGATGACACCTAATTACCACAGTGAGTTGTACTCAATCTATTGTCAATCATATTATCTTATCTCTGTACGTGTGTATTAAAATATATAACATTGATGTATCACGTTTGTCGCGAAACGTTATAGTTGTATATTAGTAAATTGGTTACTAGGTGGAATTTGGAGTTTCTATGATAAAAACGGTCGGATGTGTTTTTGATAAGTTCAAAACAATTATCAGTTTTCTAACATACCATATCACGCCTGTATTCCGCGAAAAGTTAGGGCGGGGGTGTACTTATGTAAGTAATAGGGAGCGACCCTATACGCCTTCCAAACTCCGAGCTGCTATTGAAGATTTCATAGAAAAACCCAATAATACTTTGCTCAACCTAGGAATCGAAACCAGGACCTCTAGCATAGCAGTCGCGCTAACGATGACTAGACTAATGAGGCAGTTCCACTAGGCTAGGCTAGGCTTCGAAGAAAGTAAATACTGCATAGTCAACTTATTTGGAAATAGCGTCAATGCAAGACAAGAAGTTGAATTGTGAGTATCGAATTATTTATATTAACTCTTTCGCGTTGGAAATGCCGAATCTACATCCCTCGGTAATCACTGTAGGCTACCAGTCACGTTTTAAAAATAAACGTGTTATTCTATAAACAGATCTTAATAGACTACGCTTCTATATTTGTAGTCCGGCAAAACATTTACTTTAGACCGGTCTCTACGACTATTGTTTATTATCAGATTATTCTAATGCGAGAGCTCACGTGAGGCGCACGGGTTTCCTATACATTATTGATGATACCGATGTATTTATCACGATAATTGTACTTATTATTAGTTTCGATTATGTAATTTAGTTTATTGCGCTTAGAGCGATTAGAGATTTTGTTTCATTGCGTAATATGTGGCAATTTTCTATGATCTTCTATCTAAAATAATATTAGAAAGAGGAAAGATTTGATTGTGTTTGCATTGAATAGGCTCTGAAACTACTGGAGCGACTTGAAAAAGTCTTTCACCAATAGAAAGCTACATTATTCCTGAGTGTAATAAGCTATATAATTATCTCGTTAAATACAAGAAACGTATAGAATAGTTATTTTTATAAAGAAATGCATTATTTTGTTTGTTTTTTACACGCTAGGACTCTTTTGTATTAGGGTGCCTTTACAAGTTTTCACATACACAAACAACCAATCCCGGATTTGGTTACTATTTATGCATAACTGTAGATCATAAAAATACTTGTCCCGGTCGGGTTTCGAACCCGTGACACGACAAACAATAAAAGCTATGTCCCGGTTGATCTGATCACTTTTGAAGCGGCGCGGCGACTTGCGATCGTATGGTTGCCGGTTCTAACCCCACCCATTGCACTACCGACGTGAACCCACTCGTAACACGAGCATTTAGCTTAGCACGAGGGGTTAACAAGAATACTAGTAATGTGTGACCCAGATTGCTAGTAAGCTTTTTTTTTAAAAAAAACTGCCAAACAGGATCACTTGCTGGAATAATGTAAAGATAGAAAAAGCCTAGAAATTTCATCAAAATTAGGCGTTGTTTCATAGTTCATAGGGAACATAGATACTTCGAACTGTATATATTTATAATAATAGATTAACATTACGAAGCTATTTCCTACGCCGCTGTTCTCAAAGCTTGGCATTCATCTCTTACATCCGTTTGCGACGTAAAACGTTTCCAAACTACTAAATGGCCGTTTTGCTAATTTTAGTGAGCATTACATTTAAATGTACGACCAAAGTGCATGTCAACTTATTCAAATCAATATTGGTGGGATTAAATCAGCTATGCATACTGTAGAACCATTGAGCTATAACGTTACATGTTTCGTTTTATAAATATACTAGCTTTCCGTCCACGGCTTCGCCCGCGTGGTTTTTCGGCTTTCCTGCATTTAAAAAGAATCTTTTTTTCCGTTTTTGCAACATTTTTCATTTATGCTCCGCTCCAATTGGTCTAAGCGGGATGATGGCCTCTATCTAACACTGAAATAATTTTTCAAATCGGACCAGTAGTTCCTGAGATTAGCGCGCTCATGCAAACAAACAAACAAACAAACTTTTCAGCGTTATAATATACCTAAATTATAGATAGGTAGGAAGACTAGTACCTAATTATTGTAAAATATCTAAACCTACATTAGAACAACTTTACCAAAGACACTATTCTTTTTTTTAATTTCGATTGCAGTAGCTATGGTATTAGCGAAAGCGATTTATTGTAAGTAATATTTCTTTGAGGGCCTCGTGGCAAAAATTTTTCTACGCTGATCAACTGATTGACAGGTTAAGCTGCGCCTGTTGCGGTCGGTCTGTGGATGGGTGTGATCAAGATCCTCCGTGCCACAAAGAGCACGTAAAGCTGTCAGTCCCGGATGTTATGCAATCACCTATGACAATCTTTAGTGGTAGTTAGAAGCTCGAAAAGGCCTGAAAACCAGTCTGCCTTTCGATATATCGGTGTTACTTAATATAGTCGCTTCATGTCAAATACTGATCTTTTGTCGCATATGGTAAGACTGGAAGCCAACCCAACATAGAAGGGATAAGGCCAGGATGATATTATAATACCTATACAGCTCGTATACTCGTATACTTAAGTTGATCATATTTATAACAAGGTGTTCGTCGCGTTAGACAGGTATTTATACAAAAGCTTATGTCCTTCTGCGAGGTTCAAATCTCGATACCAAAATTCAGCAAACCGTTACAAACAAACAAACAGAAAAATCAAGTGATTCTCCAATTTGTAATATTACGTAGTATGGTTTCAATTTGATGGATTTATGATTTCAAAGTTGGCATTCAATTGAAAATAGAATTAGTTATACACGTGAATTTATGAAGTGCTGACGTATTTGTGCTATTTGGATTACATCTCACGTGTTTTTGGATGAGGATTTTATTGTGGGACCTGGGGGCCAACCACAAGTTCATTAGCAGTAACTATTATTAAAATCTTACTTCGACATTTCGTACCATGACGTACTTAAAACAAGCTTTACTATTGTTGGAACAATATTTTATATTCTTCGCGGTTTTGGTGGCTTCCCCTGTAAAAGTTCATTCAATTCGTACCACGACGTGACCTTTGACAACTAGTAGGATTGCTTTTATGTCAAATATTACAAATCAAATCAAATCAAAAATATTTATTTGCTAGAATATGGTACATAAGGTGTTACAATACATTTGTTTCAGCATATCCTGCCATAGCATGGCGTGCAAATATATTCACAGTCAGTGTCATTAATCTGTTCTGCAATCACAAAAAAGTTCCTCGGACTCGACGGAAGTATTATTGTTTTGCTTTATATAAAAAAACGACCTTTCGTGTCTTAAAAAGCAATTAAAATGTAAGAAGTGTTGAAGAAATAAGAAGAATGTTGTAAGAATAATAGTCAGTTCAGAAGACTCCGGAAGTTATCCTAAGCTTCTGTACGTAAATCGTGGCGGCTTAATGAATGTTTGTGTCTTAGAACTTCAACTATTCCGGGTCTGTTTGTTTGTGCGGTGAATAAGTAGATGGATGACCATTCATACATCGAGAGAAGTAAGTTTCAACAATACTGCTATCCTCGATAAATCTATATTATAAACTATCTGAGTCGAACTTCGTACTATCATATTTCATATGAATAAAAAAAAAGCGCTTTGATTAAAAAAAAAAATATACACACCTCCTGACAATAACGAAAAAAAAAGAATTATTAAATTTGGTGTAGTCGTTCGGAAGTTATGTGTAATTTGTTTTTATTTAAATATATAGATATAGATAGATAGATATTGAGCATTCAAGTTTGCGTTCGCATCAAACTTGAACACTAAGTAATTCACTCAAGCATGTGCTAAGGAAAATAAACGTATAGTTTCTTGATTACTGTTGTATATAAGTTTCATTAAAATCTGTTCGGTTCGGTTAAGGTTTATTTAACGTAATAATGAAAGCATAATAAGTTGAAATGAAATGGTCGATGTCCACAAGAACAACTTAACGAACACTTAAGATATCAAAGTGTTGACTAATTCGCAGGAAACTTTAAAAGTAACTGCTTTTATATTCAATCGCACAGTTTTACAATATTAATAAACCTGGTTTTGAACATGTTTCTAAAGATGGTACCTATACATCTAGTTTGTGCCAATGAAGTTACAAAATGACACTGACGCAATAATATATTTTTTTATACCTATATCATGTGGTGATCTATATTTGTAGAACTAGCATGAGAGTAATTAAACTCATTAAATAGCTAGATTTGAATGTTTTCATAATGTTTAAGTAAGATAAGTGGCGCATGATAGATAAGTATGACGCACTCCTGACGGCTCGCATTGTCTGGTACATAGTGGCTTATTATCTTCTTATGAACTTGCCATCTGTGTCCTTGCTAGAAGATATTATAGTTGATGTCGCAATAGTGCAGGTGGCTGATGTTGGGGACTGGCCTATTGAAAAAAAATCGACTTATAAAGATATAAGCGTTAAATTTTTTTTGGGGGGGATTGTGAGGCGATGCTCTGTCTCCTTAGCATCTAAGGAGAGCAGGCCCAGGAGTAGAGTCTTATGCTATGGATGTCCATATATTTTTACTAGGTAGACATCCAAACTAGAAAAGACTTCGACAAAGAAAAGTAAAGAAGTGCTTTGTTACCTTGAACAAAACAACCTTGGCAATCCTTGGACAATTTTGTTGGGTAGCTTGAATTAATGAAAATGAACTGAAACAGAAGTTAAATGCCCAAAAACTCTAAAACAGAAGCTTTTGAGGGTCCTTAATTCTTTATGGGTATATTATGGAAGGATTTTATAAAATTCAAACCACTGTTTAGTTTTATGCGAAAGAAGTCACAAGAAACAGCTTCATCATCATCATCATCATCATCATCAGCTTATACTCGTCCACTGCTGGACGTAGGCCTCTCCTACTGAACGCCACAAAGCCCGATCTTCGAGAAACGGCTTGTATTTTGTAAAAGTTAAATCATCATCATCAGTCCATATTCGTCCACTGCTGGGCTTAGGCATTTTTAGGTGAGCCAAACCGATCTTCAGCTCTTTTCAAAAGTTCAAAATCATGTGGATATTTGATTTAACAATACATTAACACTTTGTAAACCAACAAACATGGCCGATTAAAGTTTTACTACATTTGATCCAACACATTGGCACCAATAACCAACATTAATGACGTCAAACGTATTCTTTGCAAAAGAGTTTTCTTTCGTCTTTTATTTTTGGAACACATAAATTATTTGGACGAACGTTGATTTAAATCGGAATGTTACACCGACTTGCGCAACTAGCAATTTTGAATGAAAATATGTAAATGATGATGATATTTCGTTTAATCATGAATTACGAAGTTTAAGAAACTATTAAGTACAGTCGCCAACACATCAGGTTATACAAAACTATCAATTTTTTCCAAATGATTTGAAACCTTATATTGTTAATGATTAAATTTAAAATCAACTGAGAAAATTTGTCATTTTGTGTTAACTTGATGTGCTGGCGACCGTACTTGATATTTTTTGAGATTGTGAGGTCAAACTGAGGTAGGGAAACAAAACGTATCAATACCTAATAAAGAAATATTTTTAAATTATATTGCAGTAGGTATAATTGCTATGAATGTAGCATGCAAAACACAAACATCAACCAAAAAACAATTGAAATTGACTTGTAAGTACACTCAAAATTATGAAATACACTTGTTAAAGCAAATATAGAAATTGATAATGATTTACAAGGTATTTCGGACGACGAGTTTTTATATTTTAAAATTGCTTGGTAACCAAATGTAGCACAGAATAGTGAAGGTTGAACGATTCGGGTATTTACGGATTTTTCTATATGATATCGTTTGTACCTTTGTTTATATATTACTTAATATTTTTTATTTAGGAGGAGCATATCCAGCAAGTTTCTGCTGCATGAGTCACATAATGAGATGCCGTATTACGGTACTATGTAAGTTCTTTGACATTTTACTCGGGAATCGCTTTTGTTTTTATGAGTTTTAGTTCTATTGGTGGAAAGGACTATGGTTCCGTGTCTTTCACTGCTGTGATTTTTGGAAGGATTTTGTTATTTTTTATGCTTAATTTTTTTTTTTTTTTTGTGGTTTTTATTTGGAGTAATGTCTTCTTTCATACATCTACATTATTTTATTTATTTATGTTGTGCCTGAATGGCTCATGTTATTTATGGTAAATGGTACCTAATCTATGTTGTATTTTATATTACAATTTATTATGGGTATAAATATGTTTCTTTTTTTAAGGATTATGGTTGATATGGTAATGAATATTAGATGTGTTGTGGGTACCGGAAATTTCTGAAATGGTTCGGGTATTGGAGTTACATAATCATTTTTTTACTGTCTAAGTTTTTGTTGTCCTGTGGTATATTTTGGGTAGTGTCATTAAGTTTTCTATAGTAATTATCTGATTTAAGTGGATTCACGTGTTGTTAGTTTTATCCAATTTATCCAATAAAGAAAATACTGTACGATTTTTCGGTGAAGGTTCAAAAAACACAATATTTCTCCTAATTTTCTACAGGAAGTTCTTCCATACTTGGGATTTATTTGCTGTTATAAATTAGGCGTACTTAGGTACACTTCTAATTATATGATTCGGTTGGTTCATAATGGTGAGTAGGTACGTCCTAGCCACGTTTCGATTCCTTTGATTCTCCGGTTATCATTAATTAGGACAATTGGAAGCAGTTTCGACAGTCTTGTCGCTTCCGCTCTTTGATAATCATTACGAATGGGTAAGTAGGTACGTAGTAACTGGTTTTTGAATTGTAAATTACTGAAGCTATGTAGCAATTCAAATATACGTAGGAGAGGAGGGTATTTACCTCAGACTGATATATGTTATATACATATAGAGCTGTAATTGACATACTTTACGTTTAACAAAATATTTTACATTCAACATCGAGGGATAGAAGGGACGTTATAAACAAAATCATTATCCCATATTCCTACTCATGTCATACCTATAGGTAGATCAGAAACCTCCGTGTATAGTGATAAGTTATCCTGACAAAAAAAAACAAGTTAAATCGGTATCAATTTTTTGTATAAAAATGTAATGTCTTCTCTTTTAGGTTAGCTTTTAATGATGTTGACTAGAAGTCTCGTCCAATTCGGCTCCATAATGGTGGTTTTTAACTTGAACATTTATTGAAATTGCCTAGTATCTAATATTAAATGTACCTACTTACTTCCAAGCTAGAAAAAAGTTAAACTAGTAAAAGTAACTACTTACTTATTTCAAATCGTGTCTTCTATCCGGATTCATAACCTTAAAAACAAAACGGAATATTAAGTAGAAGGTGAACAAATTCAAAACATAATAATAAAATAATCTAGTTGTATTAGTCATAATACTTGATTTACGTTATCATCAGAAACTGGGACGATGAGACAAGGTGGTAAATATTTTAGTGTGCCACGGCCAAAACCAGGGTAAATAGTTAACGTAAACAAAAGAAGAATGCAGAGACCTATAAACTAGATGTAATTAGGTAAGTACTTGACAGTTCTTGGAGGTAATCCCTTATTATAACAGTCATTCTCTATACATAGTCAGAATATGTGGAAGTACGCCCAACCAATTGAAGATGGCCAATAATTGCTACAATACTCAATATAGAATTTTATTCCCTTTTTCACTTCTGCTTCGTGGTGGGCGGTCATGCGTGAAGTATCACAGTTTTGTCACTATTCATCTAATCCTAATTGGTAGAGGATAATCGTTTAGTTGGTAAAAGTCCGACATAAGCCTCCGTAGCAGCGAATGAGGTCAAATAACAGGTATGACCATGTCCATTCCAATGCATGTTGTTACACTGTTTGAACTCCTAAATTAAGTATTTGTGTACTGCAGGAAAATTTGTCATTAGAACACAACAAAGCGATTCAAAAGTCGTGATCAGCATCATATTAACTTACGACATTGATATCATCACCATTAGTGTGGCCGTCACACCTTCAAAATATTCATTGATCTTATTCCTTACACTATTGACAGGAAATTGTAATAGTACATTTGGCGATAATAAAATAATCGGGATTGTATTTTGACCCATCTCTCGATCTCTCTCTTTGGTTCGGCTTCCAGGCCGGTGTTAAAAGTGTTATTGAGTTTTTCTATATAATCCTCAGTAGATTTTGCGCAAGAGTTTGAGTCAATTATTTCGGAATTGGGTAAAGTAAGTAATATTGTAACAGTAGTGATAATTATGAACATTAGACTGCTTAGTCTCAAGATTGATTCTTTAGTCTTTCATTCTCAGGTCTCAAGACTCTTGCGATCGGATCCAAGGCACGCCCCTCTCACTTTTTGAAATCATGTGCGTATTAATAATTAATTATTATCGCTCGCTTAAACGGTGAAGGAAAACACCGTGAGAAAACTTGCAAGTCTGAGAGATTTTCTGACTCACAGTAGGCTAGCGTAGTGGACTCTGAGAGAAGATATGTGCCCAGCAGTCCCCACTGCTGGGCAATAAATGGGTTAATTGATGTAAGTAAGATCAACGCCGGCGCAAAGAGGGAAATACGTGATTTGGTATAATTGTTATTAGGCTATTGTACAATATAAAACAAATACAATCCAACAAGGACAATCTTTAAACTCCTTGCGACTTTCCTCCAACATCATAGAATAATAAACAGACACACTATTGGATTTTGTGGCCTATTGACACTTTCGGCCTTAACTACTTAGTTAAAAGTGCAAGAATCAGGCCATGAATTACTATGCGTGCACATGTTTTCCCTAATGATATGGACGTGTCATGCTTTTTAAATAAATGTTATTTCGAAATCGTTTGTGAATTAACTATGAGAGAAGAATAATGCTGTGAACGTGCAATTCGAACAATTGCTCTTTCGTCAATATTATCGTTCTGACGTCATTGTTAACCCCCGCTGTGTTCACTAAGGGGCCAATGAGGCCTTATGGTGACGTAAATTCGAAAAGTACTTAATTTTAGTACCTACATCTCTTATTTTTACGAATAACGATATTTTATGTATCCTATAGGAACGCCTTATGCTATACCGCGAGCTGAAAACGATAAATTTTTTAACGCTGTATAAAATAATACTATAGTATTGATGAATAGGTACAATTTTCCCCTCAAAAGTAATAAAAAGAGAATAATATTATAATCAACTTTGGTATAATGCATCGCAGATAACAGAACCTTGAGTTACTATCAATGTAACAAGGCACAAAGAATTCGTCTACTAAATACAATAACAAATTATAAAACATCATCATTTCATCCAGGAAATAAGATAATAGAATTATTATAAGAAGCAGTTTGTAGTTTCTTTTAAAGCGGTCATGCAAAGAAGGAAAGATAATGGTATATTGACACAATCACGGACAATAACATAAAATAGAAAAATAATGAGTAAATAAAAAAATGCTACCTATAATATTAATGTATTATAATTCATTCAGACTATAGTATACCTAAATATGCACATAAAATATTGTGTGCCAAATGGCGCAGTTCATCTAAAAGCCAGACCTCCTGGCGTGGTCTCCAACTGGACTTATACAAGTGAATGAATGTACAAAGGCCCGTTCTTGAGAAAGAGATCTCAAGAACGTAGGAGTAGAGGTAAAAAGGCCGCCCAAGAAGAGGCGATCCGCCTTAAGGCGAAACGTTCAGCATTGGCATCAGCAACTTATTCATAATTGAGTATTAAAACTTATCTTTATAAAATCTTTCTACGATAACGGTTTTTAAGCAAAAGTTTTAATACCCACGATTTTGAATAAGTTTTTTTATGGCGCAATTTCTACTGCTATTAACATGTGTTATTGACGAACAATTTGCGAATAACAAAAAAAAATGAATTTCGCTGATAAGGCTGAACGTTTAGCTTTAACTGTTTTAAATCTCTTTGCCTATCACCAATGATTTGCAGTCATAACATTTTCTAAGATAACCCCAATGATCTTCACATTAATTGATTTTTATATCTAATGAAATGAAGATGATAATTTTAATTATGTAAGATACATATAACAAACATTTATTAATATTATCTCTTGTGTTTTCATGTTATCTAATGTGCATGATTTCAAAAATGCTCAAACTTTTACCATCACTATCTTTAATGGTTAATGTTTGTCATCATGAATAGGCAATGTAGTAGTTGTCATTTGATTCTAGTACCTACCTACAAAACAGATGAAAACTGTTACTAAGTTTAAAATTCACTAGCTTTTCGCCCGCGGCTTCGCCCGCGTAGAATATACGTTTCTTTTCGTTTTACGGGATAATATAAAAAGCCACTGTCAAGCAAATGTCACTGAGGAATAATGTAGCTTTCGAAATTCTGAAAGAATTTATTTTTAAACATTTTGAAACTTTACCTCTTTATTATTTTAAGTATAGATTAGCTATACTTTTATACTAATTTTTTTTATATAATAAAGCTGAAGAGTTTATTTGTTTGAACGCGTTAATCTCTTGATCTATCAGTCGGATTGGAAAAAAAAATGGGTTTTATAGCCACATTTATGGGGAAGGCTAGACGCTAGCTAGCATTACGCTACAATCTTTAGGAGCTGGCATAGCTGGTAAATCCGCGGGGTACAACTATTTTCTATATGACCGGAACATCAATCGACAATTAGCTTATCTTTTAAAGTTCTGTACACTAATTCATAATTCATTTAACATCATACAGACTTCATTTAAATTCATGTACATTTTATTTAACCTGTCAATAACTATGGACGCAATATTAAATTTATTCTCATTGGACGTCGGCGTTGAATTGATAATCAAGGCCTTTTAAATTACTTATCAAATGTTATAGGCGTTATTGTTAACATTTTGAACCTGTTACGCAACAAACTGCCTCCTAAAAAGACGTCACATGGCGTCACTAAAATTAAAAAACTAAGGATATTTGTATTCATCGTTCAGTTGTTTAATATAAAAAAATACACTTAGGAATAAACAGTGGGTTTATTTCAATACAATGTAAGTAATACTGAATCGTTTATAATAAATTAAACGTATCGACTAAACATTTAATAGTACAATAATTTCCACTCATAAAAACAAACAAGCTAAACGAATTAACATAAAAATATCACTGCAATTAAAAAGTAATGAGGTGCATAATTTTATCATTTAAAAACAATAACAAGTAAACAAGGTCAACAATGAAAATATTTACGTTGGTACTAAAATGTTGAGTACCGTCTGCGTTTGAGGGTTAATGTGAGAAGTGAGGTCGAAAAGGCCCCGTTATCTTAGGGAGATAACCCTAACACCGTTCACAGAGGTCTTAGGAACAATGATCGTATTTATAGTCTTGTTTAATGACTGCATTAATGTTACGTGGAATGAAATGTAAGATACTCTGTTTCAAGTAACTAGACTTATTAGAAGTCGTCCATTATGTGAGGCAATATTGACGATTTTTCGACCCTCATCCCCCTAGGTGAGATGTAGTGAGATTAGGCTAAACCATAGTCGTTTAATCTGACGTGAGATTTCTAAATGCGTAATCTACTGGGACTACACACTGCTAAGTACTTTGTGGCCTTATTTTATTTTGCATAACCGCGATAGGATATTTTGCGTAGGAATTAGCGTTTTTTTTTTCACTGATAGGCTTACGCTTGACCACAACCTTCCTGATGTTAAGCATCGAAGTGGTCTACGATGGAGCGCGCTTGCCTAGAAGGTACCTATTCACTCTCGTTTTGAAGACACCCAAATTGTAGGTCTCAGGGAACAAAGATTCCGGTAACGAGTTCCACAATAGAGCAGTACGCACTATAAATGTAGACGCAAAACGTTTCGTGCGAGATTTAGGCACTTCCACCATGTAGCGGTGGCGCCTTGCCGTAGCTCTGCTCGTCCGATAGTGGAACGGGGATGGTGAAACTATATCTATATTCATATTTTAGTGAAGTAAGATGTTTTATTTAATTAAAACCAAGTCTATCGCAATTGAATACTGTTTCTAGCGGACCGTCCTCCAATCTTACCAACCTCATGTGCGGGAACATAAGGTTGCGTGAAATTTGGCTTGCCTTAGGTAACCGCTTAGGGTCTCTTCACATATATCGACGCGGAATCGACTTGAGCCGAGTGGATATCACGATGCTTGTAGGAAAAGCCATTGTAATCCGTCTAAGCTGTCATCGGCCGCCGCATGTCGTTTCGCGTCGTCCGAGCTGAGCGGAGAGACGCCGTTTACGATCTGTATGAAAATAATGTATAATCCCGCGTGTGAGGAGTGTGGGGAGACCTTAATTATTAAATACTGATGAAATACATGGTTATTAGGACCTTAATTCATATTGCAATTTTAGTATTAATTTTATATTATTTTATCAGCATCATCCAAGTCGCCTTTTGTCAATCGGCTTTCCATTCGGTTTTAACGAGATAGGTACCCCTGAATATCAGTATTTTTACACGAAGTGACTGCTATCCTACCTATAATTATCCTAACCGTCTTATTTATAAAAAAAATATCTTGTTTTGACAAATGACACGATATTATGTGACCGGGAAAAGAAGTCAACGCACACTACTTATAGGAAATTTATTGACCGTATTACATTTTGTTACTGCCTCGTTAGTCTAGTGGTCCTAAGCGCGTCTGCCACGCTAGAGGTCCTGGGTTTTATCCCCATGTCGAGCAAAGTGTTATTGTGGTTTCCATGAAATTCTCAGTAGCAGCTCGAAGTCTGGATTTGTGCAAAATCATCAAACTTTCTCGATTATTAACATGTTGTCCCGACCCTCATACAATTTAAGGAAAATTGGTATTAAAACTCGCAGATATCTTCTAAATAAAAAAAGAAGATTTCAAATCGGGAAAACATCAGATTTCAGGTAACATACTTAATTAATATTTTACCAAAAATGTCAGACAAAGTGATACCTATCTACCTATGTCTTTGGCGGACTACCGTGTTCCTCTCCATAAAACCCAAAATTTTGGAACCGTGTAACTAGTTTTTGACTTTTTAAATATCTATGATCTAACTAAAACGACACTTTTGATATTAACCTTGAAAGCTTCTTTTAATTTTAATCCTGACTTCAGGCTAATTGTGACATTAACCTACAATATCCTCATGTCCTCCTATCGCCATCAACGAACCGATCACTAAACTAACACTTTTTATTGTAAAATATTGTAAAAGAGTGTCCATCGTATTATCAACTTTTTGGAACCGTGCAAGCAGAGGCAATTATGTTTCATAAACGCGTGTACATGCTTATTCTTCTTCTTTATTATATTTGTTTACATCAATTGCTGTTGGTTAGTCTCGCCAAAACTGTAAAACAGCTCGACCGATCTGGCTAATTTTGGTTTTGGAATATTTTGTGTAAGTCCAGGGAATCTTAAAACGTTGAGTGAATATGGAAAATGGAACCCTATAGGTGGCGATGCGATCGAGTTCAGAAAGTACTTCTATCGGGTCCATTAGTTTGCAATAAAAAGCATTTGAACTTGAACTGAACCGTTTGGAGGCTGCGTTGTTTTAAACATCCATAACATCATATCCTTCTTTTGTTTCAGGAACGACTCGGTACCATTCATCAAGAATGGAGCCCTTACCTCCATCACCAAGACTCCTATCCCCGACAAGAAGTCGGGTAAACTCGGACGGGGCAAAGCCCTGCGGCAGGTGATGGCTTCGTTCATAGCCAATTTGGGCACGATCAACACTGGCATGGCGTTCGGCTTCTCCGCGACCTCGCTACCTCAGCTCAAGAAAGAGGACTCCTTTATTCACATAACTGATGATCAAGCCAGTTGGATAGGTAAGAATTTTTAATCTTTCGCTATCTATTGCAATGTTATTTGCGCCATAAAAAGATGATATTAAACTTAACATACCATCACGCCTGTTCCACCTTCCATGTCTGAAGGGTAAAGCACTATTTTTAGTCTTAGATTTACATTAGTCTCGTGGTCCTAGGCGCAACTTCTCCGTTTGATGTACTTACCTAGGTTTGATTGGACCTGTGAATCGAAAGTAGTCGAGCAAAGTCTCTCGGCTTTTCAATAAAATTCTCAGTAGCAGCTCGGAGTTTAGATTTGTGCCTGATTATTGACGAAAGATTCGCCCTCTATTTCATGGGACCTAAACGTATCGGCAAACTGTGAGTTACATTGTTGCCTATCCCATCGGCGAATAAGAACTGCTAAAAAAGGCATACGGAAGTGTGACTGCGCAGTTAGATAATTGGTTACATTATTCTTATCACATAAGCAGGTACTTACATCCCATCTTGTTGGTATTATCTCAAGATTATACTTTGTAAACACCAAAAGATAAATTACTAGAAGCAATTACTTAGGCTGCTTAATTTCCTTTTGTGTTATGATGCGTGAAGGCGTTTTAATGATAAATAATAACAAGATAAGGACAAAACGAATCCTTCACTGTTACGCAGTTTTATATATGTACTAGCTTTTGCCCGCGACTTCGTCCGCGTGGAATAGCTTTTCCCCAATCCCGTGGGAACTTCCCAAAATATCGTTATAATTTAAAGCCTATATGTTATTCTGATGTATAAACAATAATACTGTAAAGTTTCATCAAAATCCGTTCAGTAGTTTTTGCGTGAAAGAGTAACAAACATCCATCCATCCATCCATCCATCCTCACAAACTTTCACATTTATAATATTATTATATATATATATTATATAGTAGGAAGGAAGTTAAATTTAAATATTATTATTCTTTATGTTATTGCTTTGTATTAGTTTGTATTATTATAATGTGTAGGTTTGCAAACCACTATTGTATTGGGGTTATCCTGTAAAGATAGTGTGTGGAATAAATAAATAAATCTATATCTATATATCTATATTATATATATATATATATATATATATATATAAAAGGCAATGTCCCGACTGACATATCATCGCCCAGCCGAAACCACTAACGATAGAAGTTTGAAATTTTGTGAGGATATTGATTTTATACTCTAGGCGTCATTTAAGAAAGGATTTTTCGAAATTCATCCCCTAAAGGGGTGAAATGGGGTTTTAAAGTTTGTATGAAACTCTGTCATTTCTAATTCGAAATTAATGAAATTTGGTATTTAGCCTTTAAATATAAAATAATAAAACATGACTTTAATTTTTTTTTAAATTTCTTCCCTTAAATGGGTAAAAAGGGGTGTTAAAGTTTGTATGGAACATTTTTTGTTTATTATCAAAATTACTTGAAATTAAAATTTATGCTCTTCAATATAATTAGTGATATACGTATTTTTGGATTTTTTGAATTTCATCCCTTAAAGGGATAAAAACGGGTGTTAAAGTTTGTGTGGAAAATATTTTTTAAACTATCAAAATTACTTGAACCTTAATAGTTATGCTCTTGAATATAGTTAAAGAATCACGTTTAGGACTTATTGAATTTCATCCCTAAAAGGGTTAAAAAGGGGTGTTACAGTTTGTACGAAAATGAATTATTTATTATCAAAATTGCTTAAGATTCAGTATTTAATCTCTTCATTATAATTAAAGAAACACGTATTTTAAAATAAATTGTTTATTATCGTGCTTGAACTTATGCATTTAAGCTGTACAATTCAATTAAAGCAACAAAATTTCTTTCACCCCTTAGCCGCGTGAAAAGAGTTACTGCCCCTTTACAGTGCAAGTAAAGAAATCTGGCATTAGTATTAACACCTAATTTTTATTATTACCTTTAGAACAGAATACGTTATGCATTACGTTCAAAAATAAATACGAGAATCACAATATTCGAAAATTATATCAAAGTTGCACATATTATTATTTAGCCAACCCTTTTGTGTCACGCACTTACTTTTGGCTAAAATCGGGTAGTAAAGAGTAATCGGGGCATTGCTTCAGCTGTAGCTGCTTCTGGAATAGCTCCTCTTTTGGTGGGAAGGTGGGAAAGCGGCTCACTCTGCCTTTTAAACTTCCGCTTAGTCTTATTCGTGTAGAAACTCCGTTGTGCAATAATATCTTAGCATAGTGACATGGCTCAAATTCTCCGAAATCGCAGATTTATCGTGTGGGATGAGATAACTAAGGCACACAAAAGTGGAATTGAAGCACACACTAGATTCTTAAAGATGTCAGAGGCAGCAATAGAGCGATTGGTGGAGTTCCTGTGTTGCAGGCGGGGGAATGCCATCAGATTCTTTTATACCTAGAGGAACCCGAGCAGACGAAAGAAGACCATCCTTAACATCGTCATACCTATAGCCATACCCAAAATAATGATTATCTGTAAAAAGAAATATGAGAGATACGGTCCTTGGAAAGTTTTCAGAGCTATTACTTAAAATAGGAATTGGGGATTATACCGAATCCGAAAGGAAAATATGTATACCATCTCTGCTGAATACAGTAGTGACAGGTAGCTATGATAGTTCTAATAGCAAGAGTGTACCCTGATTTTTCTAATATACAAACAAGTGTATAGTTTGGCTGTGCAATCGTGCAATACTAACTCCGAAAACCAACAGTGCAGCTGCTATTAATTACATACTTCTTAAGTCGTTGGAGGGCTCAGAAATTGAATACAGGTCTATCGATTCAGTGCTACAATCGGATGAAGCAATTTACTACATATCATGTAGAGTTCCTTAACAGTGTTAACCTTCCTTGGGACACCTGTAATGCTGCTGCGTCTCATTAAACGATTTAAAGTATGTAACAGGACTAGGCTGCGAGTAACCGCATTGCACAAAAATATTTAAGAGCCGCTGTGATAACTGGATGTCGGGGGAATCACTTTTCCTACCTGAAATACCACTGATACCATCCGACTGTTTTTGAGTACGATTTCTGCTCTGCAATGCCCATAAAAATAATTCAGGGTGAGTCATTAAGGGTGGCAGGCATAGATTTAAGAGAACATTGCTTCCTTCATGAGCAATTCTTCGTTGCCTGGTACAGAGTCTGCACTAATAGCAGTCTGGTCATTTTGACACCAGACAGAAAAAGCACCAATGAGCAAAGTGGTTTATCACTATTTGTACCTCCCCGTGGAAATCGATCATACGAGAACTCCAGAATGATAGACCATCGCTCTAGCTATTACAACACGCATGCTGCTCATCATCAACCCATTACATCGTCCCACTGCTGGGCACGGGTCTCCTTTCAGAACGAGAGGGATTAGGCTATAGTCCACCAGGCTAGCCTACTGCGGGTTGGCAGACTTCACATGCCGTCAAGAAAATCTCTCAGGCATGCAGGTTTCCTCACGATGTTTTCCTTCACCGTTTAAGCGCGTGATAATTAATTATTAATACGCACATGACTTCGAAAAGACAGAGGTGCGTGCCCTGGATTCGAACTCGAGACCTTTGACTTGACAGTCCAATGGTCATATCACATGGCTATCACTGCACTCACGCACACTGCACGCATGCTGCTCATTTAATAAAAAATGTAGGTACATGTTATTTTGGAAAAACCTAAACCGGCAAAATCGTGTTGTCCACGCGGGCGAAGCTGCGGGCGGAAAGCTAGTAAATAAATATAGGTACCAATATTTTTTCTTACACAAATAACGGAAACCATTAGTTTATCTTCTTCTCTTATTATATTGTAGTTTATCGTATGTTTAACCGTCATATTGATATAAATATAGAAGTCCAATAAATTTCCTATAGCTATAATGTGTTTTATCTTCTTTTTCCTGTCACAAAATATCACATGACAAAACGAGACAAAATATCACGTGAGATCACGAGACGTTTTGTTAAGGCTAAACCGTCAGACTTCTTGGTTTTTCGCAAATTATTCGGCTAAGCTAATACACATTCTCGATACTTGGCAGTAGAAATCGCGACATCTGCTTATTGCCAAGATGTTTTAATACGGGTGGGGTGATTGATATGCTATGTTAATCGGGATAATAATGTAACTTTTTTATGGTGAAAGAATGATTAAAATTGATCAAGCAATTTCAAAGTTTATCGATTGCAAACAAGTTCATCATCAACCCATTACATTATCCCACAGCTGGGCACGGGTTTCCTCTCAATACGAGAGGGATATAATCCGCCACGCTAGCCTACTGCGGGTTGGCAGACTTTACACGCCGTCAAGAAAATCTCTCAGGAATGCAGGTTTCCTCACGATGTTTTCCTTCACCGTTTAAGCGCGTGATAATTAATTATTAATACGCACATAACTTCGAAAAGTTAGAGGTGCGTGCCTTGGATTCGAACTCGAGACCTTTGACTTGGCAGTCCAATGGTCATATCACTAGGCTATCACTGCAAACAAGTTAATCGTCGTTTTTTATAATATTAGTATTGATAGAAATTTCTTTATTTTGTTTCAGCAAGTTTAAGCGCGGCTGGAACGCCAATCGGTTGCATCATCAGCGGCTACTTGATGGACAACATTGGTCGGAGAAAGACGCTCATCATCACAGAAGTCCCTCTCATCATTGGCTGGCTTATGGTAGCTTTTGCACAGAATGTTCCTATGATTTATGTCGGTAAGTAACAGTCATAACACAATATAATACACTGTCATATTTCTTGGAAACGAAATCAAATGGCAGGCAATCAATGGCCACTGGTGATTTTAGCCACCTAGGCTGCTTGAACCAATGGAGAGAATAAAACGTAAAAGTTTATTCTCTCAGATAAAAAAATTACGTGATCACCGATTCCGATTAATCGGTTCACGATTGGCGAAGTTATCACGTAGCAACCCAAAAATGAACAGCCGAATTAGAATTATTTTCCTATATTGAAGACCGGTAAAAACATAGAACATACAACGCGTAAAAGACCAGGCGAGCCGATGGTACGTAGCATCGCCGCCCATAGACATCTATAATACCAAAGGAGTTGCAGATGCGTTGCCGAGGCTATTTAAAGAAAACGGTGAGGCAAAGGAGAAGGAAATCTATCTAACGAAATATTGCAATAATGCATACTGCTACTTGAAGGATATTCTATGGAAGGTTAATACTTTTCCGGTCGTGCCGACGCATTCATGCTGGCATGTGGCAGCGAGTCACTACAACTTCAAAATCAACTCACTCCCGAGATAGGGGCTGCCTCTGACCAGTTTAGGGCAGAAATTAACTTGTTGATCTATTGCAGGTAGATTGTTGATCGGTTTCGGCTCGGGCATGGTGGGGGCGCCTGCTAGAGTGTACACGTGTGAGGTGTCGCAGCCTCATCTAAGAGGGATGCTGGGAGCTCTCGCCTCCGTCGGCGTTTCAACAGGTGTCCTAATACAGGTATGTTACCAAGCCTTAACGTTTAACTTCATTATAATCATATGAACGTAGTTATAGTTTGTTTTTATGTATACATATTTTTTCTTTTTGTTTAAATTCTGTGCTGTGGCAACACCAAACCGGTCCAATCGGAAGACCAGCGTCGTTTTGCCTTAACTGGCAATTCGGCAATTTTGCTGCGATTGGACCGATTTGTAAGGTTCACTTGAATGCTCTTAGTTGTAGCTACTTAGATTTACTGTTTACAACTGCTGCTGCAGTCTTCTTGCAGCTTTCTTCTTTTCTTTCTTTCTTTCCTTATCTCAAGGATTCTTGGGTCAGCTTTCCGTCTAACCAGATACTTATACAGGGTCAAATTGAAATCTTGGGCATAATTTATACTAATATTATAAAGAGTTAAAGGTTGTGAGTTTGTGCCGTTGTAGGGGTTAATCTCTGGATCTACTGAACCGATTTCGAAAATTCTTTCACCAATATGAAACTATATTATTCCTGAGCGACATAGGCTATCATTATCCCATAAAATGTAAAGAAACGTATAGCAAACGTGGCAGAAAGATAGTTTCAAATAAAGACGCTCTCCATGATACTATTGGCATTAAGACTAAAATGACGCAAATTAAAAATATTTTTAATACAGGTACAGATAGCTAAAATATTTAAAATTCATAATGAAGTTGGCTATTATGGCAAAAAAAGGAAAGGCATGATTTTATAACAGAATACATAGGTAATAAAAGCCAATAATATTCAACAATCAAAATCATAAAGCACGGCGGATGCAGCGCAGAACGGAGAAGTCAGTAAACGAAACATTACATTATAATACTATTAAGGCTTTTTAAAATAATATGCCTAGGTATTCCTAACAAGTAATAGATTTAAAGGTTCAGTTGTATACGTCCATAAAACATATGCAACTCGAGTACTGGAAAATATCGATAGATTTTCAGGCTTTTAACTGATATTGTATATACTTTTTAGGTACTTACATATATTTTTATGTAACTCATGAGTGACATTATGTGCTTAGGAGATGTCTCAGTCACAACCATTCATAGTTTGTAACCTGCATAACATAATTACTTTTATGGATTCAAGGTACCTACTTTGTTTCACAAAATGTGCAAATATTACCCAAGTATATGTTTCATACACGCCCCCTCTGACGCTTCATTCGCTAATCACGATGTATTGAACTCTAATTGTCTGCACATGAACTGAGCTAATTAAATAGATCATGTGTTTTTCAAGACGTCACCTTTACGAAAGCATGACGGTAACTGTGACGTTGCGTCTGCGTTTTGGTTTTATGCTTTAGGGAAAATATTGAAACAGAACAAAACTAATGTGCAGCGTTGTGAAAAAGCTTGTTATTGGCAGGCATCAACTTGGAGCGGGCTGCAGATGCACTAACAGAATATTATATGTACATACATATAATATTCTGTTAGTGCTAAACTTAGTTATGGAAAATTCGGAATGGCCCGTTTAGGTGCAATGAGAATTAAATTTGGTAAATTCGTGATTTCTTTAGTAGCCTGTAAGCATGAGGTTTTCCTATAATTTCTACAGCCTGAGCAATAAGAATTTAGCCTCACCTCCGTAGTAAATAAGAATGATATTTGATAAATTCCGAGACACTTTAAGAGTTTGAATGATATCTAAGTGAAAATTAGTTGTACACATCCTTTTCTTATTTAAAGAGTCACGATTTTCACAAGTACCTATTATTAATGTACTTGTACATAATTAACATTCAATAAACGCACAAGTGTTAAGTTGTTCCAAATGTTGCTAACCAAATCTAGTTATTGGGTTTCATACAAGTACAAATTTTATTACATAAATATAGTCTACTGGCGTTCCGCCCGCGGCTTCGCCCGCGCGGAGAACGTAAATAAATATACGTTTATTTTACGGTATAATATGTATGTGTCACTCAGGAATAATGTAGCTTTCTATTGGTGAAAGAATTTTCAAAATCGTTTCAGTAGATCCAGAGATTACCCCCTACAACGTCACATACTTTAACTCTTTATAATATTAGTAAAGATTAGTACTATTCCACTTCCCCCATTTGAAATAAAATACATTTTATGGGTAGATAAATTAAAAGTACTTAAGTTTATCCAATTATTATATTCTAGAAAAAAATGCAGGTCCTTTAAGCGTACCTCTATTTTTATAGAGGACTTTCCGCACCGCACATGATTAGAACATAAAACATAACCAAAAAGGTGATTTTTTTTTACCAGGCATTCTAAGGTTAATAGCACATAGGCAAGTGCCCCAACGAAACCAATAACCAACAAATAACTCATGCGCCATTTGAACGCCACGTTGATAAAACCACAAAACCAACATGAAATGACGAATTTGCAAGTTCATATTGACAAAATCAATCACGCAGTTATGACAGTGTCACGCTGTCATCCGTGATAACTATCATAATTGAGCGCAAACTGTTGGTTTTATAAAATTAGATCCGTCGCCTTTAGGCAAACAAACAGGCATGAAAACGTTTCAGAGGTACTCTGCTAAGCTTCACGTGGTATCTACGTAAACATACCATCATCACGCCTGTATTCCCCGAAGGGTTAGGCAGAGGTGTACTTAATGTACACCCACAGTTCGCCGGTATGTTTAGGTCCCATGTAATAGGGGGCGAGCCTATTGCCATTCACCGGGCACAAATCCAGACTCCGAGCTGCTACTGAGAATTTCATAGAAAAACTCAATAACACTTTGCTCGACCTGGGGATCGAACCCAAGACCTCTAGCGTAGCAGTCGCGATTGGGACCACTAGACCAACGAGGCAGTCGCAGTATCTACGTAATGCGGACATATTGATTGAAACGTCATTCATTACGATAAGGTTATGAATGATAATGTTGAACCTATACAATCAATCATTAGATAGCAGGGGGTGTGTCCAAAAGTTGATGAATTTTATGATCGGCGGAAATATCAACAGGCATAAGTGAACTGACTACATGTATATATACATTGATATTGACACGCCTATATTCCCCAAAGGGGCAGAGGTGTACTAATGTTCACTCACACTTCGCCGGTATGTTTAGGTCCCAGGGGCGAGCATATTGCCACTAACCAGACACAAATCCAGACTCTGAGCTGCTACTGACTTTCATATAAAAACTTAATAACGCATTGCTCGACCTGAGAATCCAATTCAGGACCTCTATCGTAGCAGTTGTGCTTGGGATCCACATGTAACCCGACTCTCTTTAGAAAAGCTAATCTATTTTTGTATCATTCCCTTCCAGTACGTCATAGGCAGTGTGACATCCTGGAACATCCTGGCTGGCATCAGCGCATCGGTTCCTATGATCTCCTTACTGGGGATGCTACTCCTCCCGGAGACTCCCAACTACCTCCTGCAGCAGGACATGAGGGAGAGAGCCGAGAGCTCCCTCGCGAAGCTAAGAGGCTCTACATGCAACTTAGAAGATGAGATACAGAAGATGATTGCTTTCAAAGAGAAGAATCATGTTGAACCGTAAGTCTAGTTTTTTACTATCAGATGTATGGTATGGCCTCTTTGGCCCTTTAAATGGACAAAAAGTTTCAAATAATCATATATTCATTTCATTATGAAATGAGTTTGTGTTTGTTCGGGCTAGTCTCAGAAACTACTGTTTTATATACGGTTTTCAACATTAGAAACTTATGAATATGCCCGTGCCAAGCCAGGAAGGTCGCTAGTGCACTCTAATTCCTTGGATACATATTATTTATCAATGTACTGCATTTGTTTGTAAATAAGACGACATCTATAAATACGTAAAGTGCTAATAAAATCTACTCCATAAGCGTACTGAGAACATGGAAAACAAAGTGATGGAAATAAAGCAAATTGTTTAATAAAACACTATAAGTACTTCGATCAAATTCAAAATTAAGTGTAGATAGTAAGAATTTTAAGAACGTACGTCATCACATCTGTGTTCCCCGAAGAGTTAGGCAGAGGTCTTCTGATAAACAGTTTTATACCTACACTACAGTTCGCCGGTATGTTTAGATCCCATGTAATAGGGGGCAAGGAATCCACATGTTGTTTCTGCCCCGTTGTTCTAGTAGTCTTAAACGCCGAAAGAGAGGTCCTGGATATCGATACCTAGGTTCAATGATGTGCTATTGCTTTTTTTAAATAATTCTCAGTAGGAGCTTGGAGATTTGATTAGTACCCGGTTAATGGCTTGAGAGTGACAGGGCCTAGAATATTCTGTATTAAACTTACATACATACCATACTGTACACCTCTGCATAAACTTTCGGGGTAAACGGGGGTAATAGTACATACAAAATGATCATTTTCGCTACTGCAGGTTTTCAATAGGTCCTTGGATGAAGAAAGCGAAGGTGTCGTTACAACTCTAATTAAGATCTGCTAAGTTAAACAGCCTATTTTGTTAATAGGGCTTATAAGTTCTAAATATAAATTGTTTACGGAGGAATTGCTTAATGCAGACACTATTTTCATTCAGGAAATATTTAAACGAAGACATGGGAACAATAAATAGCCATGATTATTAATATGTAATGTTTCATTTAAAATGTTAATAGATAGGAGAGTCACGATCTAAACTCATTTGTCTGCCATAGATAATGGCGATAAACGTAACCGAGTACAAACGTTTATAAATATGAATGATATCGTATTAATATGCATCTGCACTTGCGTCGTGTTTTACAATTATTTCCTCGTCTCAAATTGTAATGAGTATGTATGCTTTTAAACTGAAGAAATAACGACTAAATTAAAAAAAATTAAAACCCCCGACACTTGCATTATATCTTGACCGACTTTCATCAAACATAGCTAAGAACACTCCCGACTAATTCACCTTTCAAACAAAAAAAGTAAATAAAATCGGTTCATCCGTTCGGGAGCTATGAATCTATGATGCCACAGACAGACACACACACACACACACAGACACGACAAACTTATAACACCCACACCCTGTGGTTTTTGCGTCGGGGGCTAAAATCGGAGTAGGCTCTCGAGTCGACGCGTATATTTGTTTTTTTTTTTATGTATGTCCACGCATAACTTTTTACAGAATAGTCCGATTTTCATAATTCTGAACAGGGTATACCCCGCAATTTGTCCATTAATTTTGAAAACCATTAGGAAAATAGGGGATGATTGATTGTTCACTCACTGATTTCAATGCAGAGTTGTTTATTGCAAGAAGTAAAAGTTATAAAAAAATAAGCATGTAGTAATTAGTAGATCTCAAGTGCAGTGATAGCCTTGTGATATGAGCATTGGACTGCCAAGTCAAAGGTCTCGAGTTCGAATCCAAGGCACGCTCCTCTGTCTTTTCGAAGTCATGTGCGTATTAATAATTAATTATCACGCGCTTAAACAGTGAAGGAAATCATCGTGAGGAAACCTGCATGCCTGAGAGATTTTCTTGACGGCATGTGAAGTCTGCCAACCCGCAGTAGGCCTGCGTGGTGGACTATAGCCTGATCCCTCTCGTTCTGAGAGGAGACCCGTGCCCAGCAGTGGGACAATGTAATGGGTTGATGATGATGAATTAGTAGATTATAGCCATAGCTAAAAATCGGCTTCTTTGGCGGTCACTTAAAGAGGCCTACGTCCAGCTGTGGACGAATACGGGCTGATGATGAAAAATTAATGATTTGTTTCAGATTGAAGGGTGCTCGTGAAATAATCAAGGCATTGCTCTCCCCGTCCACACTGAAACCGTTCACGATCCTCGCCATCTACTTCTTCGTGTACCAGTGGTGTGGAGTGAATACCATCACTTTCTACGCTGTCGAGGTTTTTGAGGTATGTCATAGTATATTTCTCGTTTTGAACCTTTTGTTAAGGAGTATTTTTTATGAAGAATTATTTCTGCTGAAATTGGCAATTTGGCAATAAAAAAACAAAACAAAATAATTTGCTTTCAATACATCCAAATAAGGTGTTGATACATACTGATTATGTTCCTATACAATGTACCTTACGGTATGCAAAAACACAAAGTTATTTAACTATAAAAAGTATATAGTACATAATACAATTGAAAACAATATTTAAAAAGGAGTTATATGTTATTATGCCATTCAAGTATGGTCAACACGGAATATGCTTTTATTCGGAATGATAAAGATACAGCCAAAATAACTGTTAAGTATCTAACTGGGTAATATTATTTTGCAGGCATTTTTTTTTTTATAATCTTTAATTTTTATACCAGGGATTTTTGTACAATTTGCAGGCATCTGGTGCGACATTTGACAAGTACTGGCTGACGATATCTATGGGCATCCTGCGAGTTATATTCACCGTCTTCGGGTGCATACTGTGTAGAAGATGTGGCAGGAGAATTCTCACTTTTATCTCTGGTGTGTATTGCATCTTATTCTTTAAACAAACAGTGTGGGCGCTTAGAGGGGTGAAAAGTCGATCTAGATAGTTCTCATTTCTGTGAATTGCTCCGTGATTTGATGGACAAAGCAACAAAATTGAAAATATTTTTTTGTTTACGAACAAAGAACATTAAGTAACATAACATACCATCACGCCTGTATTCCCCGAAGGGTTAGGTAGAGGTGTACTTAATGTACACCCGCAGTTTGCCGGTATGCTTAGGTCCCATGTAATAAGGAGCGAACCTATTGACATTCACGGGGCACGAATTCAGACTCCGAGCTGCTACTGAGAATTTCATAGAAAAACCCAATTACACTTTGCTCGACCTGGGGTTCGAACGAAAGACCTCTAGCGTAGCAGTCTCGATTGGTCCTTAGAACATTAAGAACATTAAATAATACAAAATAAATCAAGCTAGACGTTTTACATCAGTCCTAAGTAGAGCTTGGTTTTACTGTAAATGTATAAATGGCGTCGTGAATGTGTGAAAATGTAAAACATATTTTCACACATTCACAACGCCTTATGAGAAGCATTAAAGACTCGCTCCTAAGAATATCTATTAACGTCTATTTTTTCTCCATCCCAGCTCTCGGTTGCGGCATCACAATGATAGTCCTCTCAGTATACATGTACTACGTCAAGTTCTGGAGGGACCAAGGCCTCGAGCCGCAGCAGTCTTGGATCCCGGTGGTCGCTATCTTCATCTTCGTTATTTCTTGCACCCTCGGCTACTTGATCATACCTTGGGTTATGATTGGAGAGGTTTATCCGACACAGGTAATTTCATTATACATACATACATACCATCACGCCTGTATTCCCCGAAGGGTTAGGCAGAGGTGTAATATACTAATGTACACCCACACTTCGCCGGTATATTTAGGTCCACTGTAATAGGGGGCGAGCCTACTACTATTAATCGAGCACAAATCGTAACCCCGGCTTCTACTGAGAATTTCAACGCAACGCAACGCAATAACACTTTGCTCGGCCTGGGGATCGAACTCAGGACCTTAAGAGTAGCAGTCGCGCTTAGGACCATTAGACCAATGAGGCAGTCTATACTAATACAATAAATTTGTAACCGGCCAGTGTCTTTACACTACTCCTACAAGTACTTACCAATAATTGGACTGCCGAGTCAAAGGTCTCAATTTCGAAGCCAAGGCACCTCTGATGATTCGAAGTGTCATGTGCGTATACTTAAACGGTGCAGGAAAACATCGTGAGGAAACCTGCATGCCTGAGAGATTTTCTTGGCGGCGAAGTCTGCCAACCCGCAGTAGGCTTGCGTGGTGGACTATAGCCTTATCCCTCTCATTCTGAGAGGAGACCCGGGGCCTGCAGTGGGACATTGAAATGATGAAATGATATTTATTTCTGTAAATAGATCTTTTAAGACATTTTTACAAGTCGATTTAAAAAAAAAAAATTACTAGATGGCGTCGACGTTTCCTATCTGACGACCTCTGAGAAGAAACGTCGAAATAAACTCAGAGAATCATGGTCTTTTTTAAAGTCCAGACTTGTTATATTATTAGATATGCGAGTTTTACAAGGTAGGGCAAAATCTGAACAGGCCTTTTGAAGAAAGAGCCATAGCAGCTTTGAGTTGACCTGTCCTAACTGACGGCACGCATACATCAGTCATTGATGGTTGATAATGATGATGTGTTCGCCCACAGGTGCGAGGCATCGTTGGAGGCATGACGACATGTGTGGCGCACCTGTCGGTTTTCTCAGTCGTGAAGACGTTCCCGTTCCTCAAACAGAACCTCAACGACTATGGCGTGTTCGGACTCTACGGGACCATGTCCTTGCTTGGTAAGTTTCATTTCCATCACACTGCCATGTATTACCATACCATTACGCCCGTCTTCCCCGAAGAGTTATGCAGAGGAGTATTTTAGACGTAATGTACAAATACAGTTTGCTGTATGTGTAGGTCCCGTTTATTGGGAAGCGAGCCTATAACCATCAACCGGCATGAATCTAAACACTGATAACTGAATATTTTACACAGAAAAACCTATTACTGCTCGGGAATAGAACCCAGGAGCTTTAGCATAGCAGTGACGTTTAAGACCACTTCAAGAACTGCTTTTTTATTATTTATTAATTGGCAAACAAGCCACCTTATGGTAAGTAGTCATCGCCGTACGTCGCCACTTACAGCACCAAATGAGTTCCTGATATGGCGTTGCTCAACACTAAATAACGAGTTTCGATTCGGAGTTGAAGAGATGTAGCATCGATTTACCAGTAAAATGATGAATTCTTTACTACATCTTTACTATATTTTTATGTCTGAGTTTTTATGCAGAATACTGATCCCTTTGTACACTAATATCCAGAAAGCAATTTTGGAAAGAAATAATTTTCAGAATTTCGAAAATTCTTGTGCGTATTACCCATATATAGGATAGGTACTTAGATATTACTCCTTTAAAAAAAGTTTAATTAACATTGATCTGTGTATTTGTTTTTAAAATAAAACCAATATTTCCATAGTCAGTTTTTTTTTTAATATTAATATAATATTAAAGCCCCCAACCTCAAGAAGACGATGACAATACATTTTTCATGAAATATTTTTGTTACAGCGATAATATTCTTCTACTTCTGCCTACCCGAAACTAAAGGGAAATCACTACAGGAGATTGAAGATTATTTCAGTGGAAGAACAAAATCTCTTACAAGACGTAACACTCAGTGCGAGGGAGCGTAAAGCAGGTACTAGTTAAATATTGTGGTTAAATGTTATGGTGAGAATGATGCAGAGTATTTGTATAAATAATTGATGTACTCCTATTAAAGATACACATCAAGGATCATAATTTACTTAGTTAGTACTAGACCCAACAGACGTTGTGGAAATTTATTGCAAAAATCCCAAACGGTCAGTTTTTCTCGAATTCGAAAATATTCCTTAAACTTATCAATTGTTTTTCTCGTAAAAACCTTAGTTGGACTACTGCGAAAATTTAAAGACCCAGAATAGTATCGAGTTGTGCCTAAGTGACGGGTTTAGGTACCAATTAATAGCATTTTATTTTTAATTTAATGGATAGACAAGATCCGTCCCTTTGAAAGGCTTTTGACATGAAATGTTCCTTAAATACATTTTAGAAGTCGATATTTTAGAGATTTGTTGGATGGTGCTGGCATGGCCTCTGAGAAGAAACAGTTTGAAAACCATGGTCTCCTTAAATTCGAGAGGTCTTTAATGCGTCTATATAGTTGTTGCATGCTACGTTCGAGTCGTAATGTTTGAGCAGAACATCCATTTTAAGCATTATTTGATATAGTATACTTCCAAAAGGTCTCATATATTTGGTTGGTTAACATTTGTTTGGTATCTGATTTTATTGAGATAAAGATACGGATCGTGGGTCCGAAAAAAGTTGGTCTTAAAGATATAGCGAGTGATTAAGGACACTATTTTGGTAAATTTTTGGACTTTTCATCTACAAAACATCAACATATTTTTTGGATGTACGCATTTATATGAAATTCTCTGCAAGTGTGATGTTAAAGATAATCTTTTTATTGTACATAATTTACTCTTTGGAGTTACCTGTTATTGTGTATGTCAGCAAAGCTGCTAATTATTATGTTGTAAATAGAAAATAAAATCAGGATATTTTTTAAAAAATATTTGGTTGTACAGTATTAAATAAATTTGTAAATAAAATTGTACATTTAATGATTGTAAACGTTAGATTTCACAACCAATGTAAACTTGTCATAATAATGTAAAAATAATTTCAAGGAGCCAAAATATTGTGAATTTATTCATTTATTATACAAGGTGTAAACTTAAGTTATGATAATAATAAATTGCATCTGAATACAATAGTTTAGTCCTTAAAGATACTGAGGGATGCCTTTTGAATTTTAGGCATTTTTATTTACTTAATTTGTTTGAAGAGTGATTGATTGGGGAAGTAGAAGTACAGAATGATTTTAACATCCATTTTACCGTACGTAGACACGGAATTCAATATATTTTTGTTGGTTAAATAATATGTATTGTGTTTATTGCATAAACGTCTCTATCGCATTAGCTAAATGAAGTTTTCGGTTTAAATTTTTATGCAGAATATTTTTATCTATAATATTGGGCCAAAGGGCATGTCTACACAAATTGTTTACAATAATCACATGGTAAGTAATATGGCCTTCTTCAATTATAGGAGGCCACAGTAAGCGCATTTAAAAAAAAAGGAATAATATACCTACCAGCAATAATTTAATATGTCTTCAACAATGATTGACTTCTTTCCTACCTTTGTTTAATCCCATTTTAAGAGCTCTGTTTTTTTTTTAAAAGAACTCAACTGTCTTGTTACACGTACCATATTTTTTTCTCAAAACCAGCAATATCTTAACAATTTTAATTCTATCTACGTATTGTTAAAATGGATATTAACATTATCAATAATGTATAATAATGTGTGATGTGATATTGTTGTACATTTTGTGAAAGTATTATACTGTAGTTTTTAATAATAGTCTAAATAAATCTATTTTTGTAAACATTGTACGCATAAATGTGCCATTTTATATTTTTGAGTCACAAGTCACAACGGTGAGGTCACAGTGAAAAGAAAATTATATTTAAGTGCTTTTATTAATAGTAATTATATAGTAAAAATATGTATTGCAAACGAAATTTATGTATCAGAATATATTCATAAAGTAAAGCGTTAAAAAAAATTATGCTTAAGCTAATAATTTAAAAAGTACTAATTATTTGAAATAAAATTGAGTCTTTATATTATTTAGGTATAAAAAAACCCTATTTTGTTTCGTTTTTAAACAGTTACCTACATATTAAGTAGTTATAGTTGATTAAAAATGTTGTCAAACTTTACAAATTATTTTTAATACTTACGTAAAATAATTAAGGTTACCATTTTTCTTTGTCTTCAGCATACAATGCATTTTATTTATTATTGTTACATTTATTTATAATAACATGAAATAGTAAAGCATTTCGTGATAGTTTCTTAGAATAGAACTGCGTAGTTTAATATTTAAACAAATGTGGAACATATCTGATTTATTAAAAATAAAGAAAATATTTCAAGATATCTTTCGTATGATTTCGTTCGGCGTAAATCAATATTCCTTTTATTGTTTCTAGATTTTTAAACAGTTACTGAGGAATGAATACTAAATGAATGAGACAAAATTGAGGAATGAATTCAATACTACAAAATTCAAAACTACATTCTTAATAAATAATTAATTATCACGCGCTTAAACGGTGAAGGAAAACATCGTGAGGAAACCTGCATGCCTGAAAGATTTTCTTGACGGCATGTGAAGTCTGCCAACCCGCAGTAGGCTAGCGTGGTGGACTATAGCCTAATCCCTCTCGTAGTGAGAGGAGACTCGTGCCCAGTAGTAGGACAATGTAATGGGTTGATGACGATTCTTAAAACATCGAGACCCCTTCGTGCCTCGCAGAGCACGTAAAGCTATCGGTCCCAGTTGTCATATGAACATTGTTAGATATAATATTTATAATAATTCAAAGAGACTGAATGGTATGGCAACCCTGGCGCATGCAGCGGCCATATTGAAAGAGATAGAAGACGCAAGGAAATCATGCCATGGAGTATATCCATTTTAACTAGTATTAAGTCCGGTAATTGTGATTATGTTCTTTGCATTGTTAAGTGTAAGTACACTTAACAATTACTATTAACTACTGACGTGCAAGTGCACGTCAGTGATTGATGTTTCAGTTTGTGTAATACGTAACCTAGTTATATAATAAACATATACAACAAACATTATGATAATCATTAGTAGTGAGAAGCTCAAAAGGCCTGACAACCAGTCTATCCTCCGAATATCGGTGTTCCCCAGAAATTGGATTGCGAAGGTCTGATGGCAGTTGCTTCGTGTAAAATACTGATGTTCAGTCGCATTTGGTTAGATTGGAAGCCCCCAATATAATTGGGAAAAAGGTAGGACGATGTATGTACTATCAGCAAACTCAATATCTAGCCAATTTTCAAACAAGATCCCGTGCACACGTTGACCACAGCCATACATCGCCCTTTTCTGTTAAACAATAGTACTAAAAACAAAAAAAGGATCCTTTCTGGATGACCATTATTATAGTACAATAACAATTTTTCAATTACAAAAGCAAGGGGCTCAGCAAATACCCCAATGCTGCGACGCTATTGGGTGATGAGCGTAGGTAAGCGCTAGTATAGCAGCCGAGCGCTGCAAGCAGGAATACCCCTTATGGTGGTCAGATATTGAATTGGTCGATAGTACATACGTATGGCACAGAGACGTGGTCGCTCACTATGGACCTTTATGGAGCTATGGAGAAAGCTATGCTTGGCATTTCTCTACGCGACCAAATCAGAAATAAGGAGACCCGTAGAAGAACCAAAGTTATCGACATAACTTAATGGCAGTGGGCGGGGCACATAGCTCGTAGAACTGGGGCCGTATTACCACGTATTAATGCCATCATTTTTAGGTTGTGAGAGAGGGATGCCGCTCTACAGGTTAAATAGTGGCGTCCCTCTTTCACAACGTAAAAATGATGGCATCAATACGTGGTAATACGGCCCCTGATGGCCGTTGGGAAAAAAGGTTTTCGAGTGGTGACCACGCACCGAAAAACGCAATGTCGTCGATGGGGCGTCCCCCATCAATATAGACAGACGACCTGGTAAAGGTATCTGGAAGTACATGGATGCAGGCAGCATATAACCGATCGTTGTGGAAGTCTATGGGGGAGGCCTTCGTACAGCAGTGGACTTCATTTGGCTGATATGAGGTAATGATAGAAGGATGATGACTGTGACACCCTAGTGTATTCTTTGGCATCACGCCAAAAACATCACTGTGCCAAACTAAATTCTCCCAATCTTAATTTCCCTCGTGACATTAAACATGATTGTACTCATAAACAGGTTTCCGTAGTGAAGTCGAAACCGTTATCGTATTGATAACACCCATTAATGACTTCAGTCGGAGTTGTATGTTGTTTAAACTTAGTCATGAAACTAGTTGTTGTACTGTGCTGTGCGATTGTAATGTGTAAAGTTATCACAGGACAAACAGGTTGGTGAATCATGAATGAAATTTCATTTAACTCAGAGTAGAAAATTTATTTGCGAAATTGTTTTGTTAGTAGATACCTAAGTATCTTCCTTATCAACCTTTAACCCTTCAAGTCCCTCATTATAGACAAATTCTATTTTTTCGGTCGCATAGAACTGGTAAAGGTGTTAGTGAAAAACAATGTACTTAGGATACTTAGATTTTCCTTAATTAATAGCACAAATAATGCCCGTCAAAATGATCGCTAACATCAAAGCTCGGCTGAGAACATGTAAAGAT